>JAVLUX010000033.1:30677500-30977500 GCA_032164185.1 Moxostoma hubbsi | reverse complement strand
CACAGTTTTGTGTAGGTTTACCGTAGCATTCCTCCGCGCTTCAGACAATATGCAAAATAGCCTGCTCTCTATAGGCTGGGATTGGCCCTCTGAGTGTGACGTCAAGAGCTCTTTGTTACGTCCCTCATACCATCCCCCCACAAGACCTCCCCCCCTATATATATATATATATAGGGGGGGGAGGTCTGGGGGGGAGGGGGGGAGGTATATATATATATATATATATATATATATATATATATATATATACCTCCCCCCCTCCCCCCCAGACCTCCCCTATATATATATAACTGGATTGCTCATAGTATTCTAAACTGCCAGCAGTAGATAATGCCACCGGAAGTGGTCTGGCGGCCATCTTAATATTCCCTACCGACAGAGGGCATCGCGGCACAGTGTTGCCAGATGTACGATAATTATCGTATTTGTACGATAATTTTGACCTCTGTACGATGTACGATCAATAATGAAAAAAATCCCATAATGTACGATAATTTCAGAGTTTTCAGTCGTTCGTCCAAACACACATCCTACCGCTTCTCTCTCGGACCCCAAATCATTTCGCAGGCTCGCCTGCCTGCACACAAACACGTATACACACACACACACACACACACACACACACGCACGCACACAGCACAAGTGGCATCGAATTTGAATCTTTTTTGTGTTAATTGTGCACTTTTTTCTTTTTTGTGCACTTTTTTTCGGCATATCTTTTGCACTTTGGAAAAAAAAAGTTATTCAGACTTCCTCCAGTTAATGTGAGCGTATTATACAGCTTGTTCAAATTGGCTGTAAAATTATTTGGAAAATAAAATTGTTGGAAAATAACTATATTTTAAGTGTTTGGTTTGTGTACGATATTTTTTTTAAAAAAACGATAATTTTGAGGTTTTGGTACGATACTTCGACATTTCTAATCTGGCAACACTGTCGCGGCATGTGCGGTGAAACAACACTCACTTAAGGATGTAGCTAAAGTGCCCACAGGTTGTAAATTATACAGACTATTAAGCACAAATTAGTCGTTATTCCCATGTTGAGTGGGCATAACGATCATAATATTTAATAATCAGTAAAAATACACCAAAGTGTATTAATACCCCTTTTTATAGCAAACGTATCCACTAGCGACATCTGCAGATTGTTACAGGATGCAACGTTTCTCCGACTATTCGTAGTTTAAACCTGTTGATGCTCATGGCTCATAATGTTGGCAAATTATACATCTGCATCAACAAGTTAAGTTGTTAATAAAAACGACTAGCTTGTGTTGATATTGTAACTAGACAGTACCTCTTCAGAATAAATCCAGAAGACCCAAATATAAAAATGTAGTATAGTATATACACACACACACACACACACAAGTTCATATGCAGCATGTGTATATGTAGGTATGTATAATATATATATATATATATATATATATATATATATATATATATATATATATATATATACACACACACACATAAATTAATTGACCTTTACTTAATGGAATCATCCATTTGCATTTATTTCTGGAATATGTACATACCAGTTTGTGAGCATTTAATTATTTCAACAATCCCCTGATCTTTTAACTCATAATCAGAAATAAGTTTATTGACATGCACAAGGAAATCATACATATTTATTTGTTCAGTAACAAAAGCTTCCATGTACACACACAAATTGAAACTGAACAATACAATAAAAATGTGCCGATATGTGGTGACAAATCTGCTAATGGATTTAACAACAATCCCACATTATTCAGCTTTCAAAAGAATGGTAGCAAGACATGCCATCAGAGCTAATGGCAACAGTTCTCCAGCGGACAGTGACACTGGAGGCAACATCTTCTGATATGTTGGCATTTCAGGCAGTGACGTTCAGCCTGAAACAGAAGACACAGAGAAAAACATCACTGTATGTCTTCCCAGCTTGTCCATGTTCAAAGAGGATGTGGTGGGGTACATAGCAGGCTTTGCAGTTAAAACAACTATGAAGATGATTCTGTGCACTACCTGTTTATCTGCACTCAGTGTCGAGAGCTCTTCACAAGATGAACACACTGATTGACATTAAGTCTAATCCGCAGACTTAAAAAAAAAGTTTTTAATGTGAATGGATAGCTAAAAATTACTCACCAAAACAGAAGATTTCCCATTGAGACCCACAGGAATACAGACTGTTAGGGAATACCAAGATGGCGGCACAGAGGCTTCACTGTTGTGACGTCATGAGCAATCCAGTTATATATATTGATCAGTGGAAACACCTCACAACATATGAGATTGATATTTTGCTCAACAACATCTCATCGGACTTGCTAGGTTTTGTGAAATTTTGAAAGGGTTCATTTTGTAGTTGCTACAATACTCTCTTTATATTTTTTAGCTAGCTGCATTGTAATTCTCTAACTTTTCTGTGTACACTTTATCATTGTATAAATACTTTTTTAAAAGGATAGTTCAGCCAAAAATTAAACTATCCTTAGGCTGCTCATCCTCATGTTATTCTAAACTTGTATGACGTTGTTTGTTCTGTGAAAAACAAAAGGAGATGTTGGTAGAATGAGACTTACATTGACTACTTTTATGGTGCTTTTTTTTGGCATTTTGTATCTTGACAGCCTCGGTCACCATTCACTTTCATTGTATGGAAAACAAGGTGCACTGAAAGTGAATGGTGACTGAGGAATTCGTCGCTATAATTCTGCCTAACTTCTGCTTTTGTGTTCCGCGCAAGGAAGTCATAATCGGTTTTGAACAGACCGAATAAACGGCTGAATTTTCCAACAGTTCCTTTTTTTTAATAAAAGTTCTGAAACTGTAATAAAAAATAGTGAGCCAAGTAAATAAAAACCTTTAATAAAGTCAGTCAATTTAGTAAACATGAATTCAACATTGTATAAATGGTCATCAGCACACTATAGCTGCATCTGAGTATGCATACTTCCCTACTATAAAGTATGCAAAAACCAGTATGCCAATGGAGTAGGGTGTCTGAATACTCCGTATTTGTTTAACAGTATGCGAGAAACACACGAATGACCTACTATTTCTGGCGAGATTCAGAAGTGTGAATCAACTGGACACTTTACGATGCCATAATGCCTCAGGAGCTCACATTCAAAATGCTGAATTTAATTCACCTGCATATCTAAAAAGCACACTTTTGTTCACCGGTCAAAAAGTGTGTTCTTCATCAAATGCATTACATGCTCTGACATTAGGCCGTTTCTGGCGCAGCTAAGGTTTCTCCACTCTGATCTAGTTTGTGTAAAGAACAGGGATATTGTCTTCTCAAATTAAATTCACACAATACAGAGCAATCATTTAATAAAACATTTTCTTCTGGAGCTTAGAACAAAGTAATTGTGGTGCTAAGAAATAATAAATAAAGGTTTCCGTTGATGACTTCAAATCATTTCTCACACACATTAAAAGTGAAATTAGGAAAACTTATGTTCTTAACTGTAAGTTTACATGTTTTGTAAGGGGCAATCCTCAGTTTTTGCTCCTTGGTTTTGCTCTTGAAGTCGGTTTGTTGTTATTGGGTGGGAATTTTTTGATCGTTTCCCCCTGAACACAGTGGTCTCCTGCCCATTCTCTCCTTCCTCTTGTTCCAGTCGTCCTCTCTTCACAAAGTGCTGGATCTTGGACTCCAAACTCTCACAGCGTGGCCGCTCTAGAAGAGGCTGGTACTTCCTCTGTCTGGAACCTTCCATTAGCCAACACTGCAGAGAGGACGATGTCTCACCTGAAAAAAAACAAATCAACGATTATCAATTCAAAGCTGTGGCTGATATCTTAAGTAGTTGTTTCAAAGCAACCATGTCAAAGGGTAAAAACAACGTTGAACATTGGTTATGTTTCAAAGAGCATACTATTTTTGTACTGTAGTATGCAGTCTGTAAATGCACATTTTCTGTATGCAATGGAATACAGAAACAATCTACTAAAACTGCCAAAATGTGCACAATATCAGGGGTTTTAAAACTTTTTGAAGCTAAGGACCCCCAAATATGACACCCACCTTGCGTGAGACCATTAGTTTGCTATATATTTGTGTATTAAGACCAGAGAAAAATTAAGAATAAATTTAAATAATTAGATGTTATACTGTTATTGTACTAAAGCCAAAATAAATTATTAAAATCTTATCTGTAAGGATGCACCGATGTATCAGCCAATTATTGACCAAATTAAAGCCATTGGCTATAACCATTGATATAAACTACCAAAATCAGCCATTGGATTTTATAAAAAAAATCTACACCATAGTATGATCACATAAGCATTAAAACGGCAATATGAAAAACTGATTGTTTATTTATAATTATGTTTTAGAAGTGCAAACTTTTTTTTTTTTATTATTATTATTATTTTCTATTAGGCCTTTTAATCCTTTGTGGTGAAATTTTGGCTTGTAATGTGTTCAAAAAATCTTATCAATGTTAAATGAAAATGAATTATTGTTAGTACAATTAAATTACTTTTTTGCCTCTCTGTACATTTTTAAAGCATAAAAAAATCTTAAAATCTTTAAAGCGCAAAATATCAAAATAATTGAGCAGTTAAATGTGTAAACCAAAAGAGAAACATTTAATCTGAATTAGCAATAACGTCAAATTCAGTATATATATATATCATCATCTTTTTTTTCCTTGAAATTTGGAATAAAAATGGAAAATAACCATATCTGAGATGATATCTGGACACCATTGTCTAAATTTAACAACTTTTTATTGTTTTATTCTATGCATCACATGTTGGGCGGCTGTGGCTCAGGTGGTAGAGCGGGTCAGCCACTAATCTAAGGGTTGGAGGTTCGATTCCTGGCCCACACGACTCCTCATGCTGAACCCAAAGTTGCTCCCAATGGCAGGCTAGTGCATTGCATGGCAGCTCTGCCATCATTGGTGTGTGTGTGTGTGTGTGTGTGTGTGTGTGTGTGTGTGTGTGTGTGTGTGTGTGTGTGTGTGTGTGTGTGAGTGTGAGTGTGAGAGGGTGATCGGGACACAGTGTAAAGCGCTTTGGTAACCGCCAAGGTTAAAAAAGGCGCTATATAAGTGCAGACCATTGACCATGTTTCATGTACTACTTTTTAAAAATATACTAAGTACCTCCAAACATATCCATGATCTATCAGGAATGTTCAATTTCATGCTTTAGTTTCAGTATAATACAACACTAACACACCTGTGGCTGTGTTCTGAAGGCCCTGGATCATGCCAAGCAGAACTTGGGTCTTGACTGCGGTCTGAACCCAGTGTTGGTGCAGAGAGTTCAGGACATGGCTCTCCTCCTCAGGTTCTGTCCTCCAGTTCACACCCTCGAAATGACAGTCATAAAGCACCAGCGGGTAATCCACCGCCATACTAAACGTACAACACACTGATCTCTAATCAATAATCACTAATATAGTCATGAAGGCTATATAATCATAGGTCTGAAATTTAGTCATTCTGGCTCATGCTGGTCAAAGCCCAAAAATTACACTGGAAAAGCAACAAGAGCAAACACACTACAGGCCTAGCAAATATACAGTAAATAATGCCGCCCACCTGTATTGAGGTTTCCTTGGGTTTTTCTCCACATCCAGCAGCTGATTAATGATTTCTGAAGTTTCAAGCCTCTGTCCAATAAGCAGCAGCAAAGCCATCATACAGCGAACCTGTGGCCAAGCAGAAAATCTTGAAACCTCATTGAAATGCATTTCAAAAGGCATTTTGAAATCTTTTCCACTCATTTAAAGGAATACCTCAAATATGAAAATTCTGTCATCGTTTACTCACCCTCATGTCATTCCAAACCTCTATGATTATCTTTCTGTTTTAACCCTATAAAGCTGTTTGTATCAAATATGACACACAATGTTTGACAGCTCCTGTTTCACACTCTGTTCAAGCTGATGAGCCAAACAACCTATATTATGTATGTTTCACATGTTTATGACACCATCTAGTGGTTAATTGTTAAAAAAGTGGTTTCAAGGTTTATATCGATCTATTTAATATGGCGCTGAACTGAATACGGCGAAACGTGATACTAATGTTGGGATAAATGACAGCTATTTTTAATAAAGTAAAAGTTAGAGATGATGCTTACATTGCTACTGATATTTTAAAATGAGTATTTGCTGAATATAAGCAACTTGTGTTTTGTTAAAATGTTGAATATTATTTTATTGAAAACCCCCCTTTGAAATCAATGTATCAAATGTGACAATAACTTTTCAGACAACCCTCTCAATCACTATTAAATTCCATTCATGCTCACAACAACAAAAAATAAAAAATAAATTTGAAAATTCAGACAAATACATTTTAAAAGATATATTTGCAGTGTGAACTAATATTTCTATGTATTTTCATATATGAAGCATGCTCTGTCATTATAAAGATCTAATTTTCAGCTAACGACCCTGCATAAGTGTGGAGTGGCCTGAAACATCATAAGAACTACAGGACTCCTGCCCCCCAACAACTGCAGGGAATCAACAACTGGCTGATGGCTTGAATGTGCTCTACTGTAGATTTGAAAGGCCCAATCTCACACCCCACGCCCGCACTGACCATCACTTCACACAAAGACCAACACCTCCTGCAACACCCCTTGTGCTACTCAACCAGAACTTAAGATTTGTGAAGAGGTGTGCCGTGTCTTCTGAAAACAAAAGACAAGGAAGCACAGGGCCCAGACAGTGTTTCCCCGGCTTGTCTTAAATCCTGTGCTAACCAGCTGGCCCCCTTCCTCACACAGATCTTCAACAGATCACTGGAGCAGTGTGCAGTCCCATGATGCTTCAAATACTCAATCATCATTCCAGTACCAAAGAAAGCCAAAATCACAGGACTTAATGTCTACAGACCCATCACTCTGATGTCTGTGGTCATTAAATAATTTGAGGCTGATGTTGGCCCACCTGAAGGACATCACTGGACCCTTTCTAGATCCCCTTCACTTTGCTTAGAGCAAACAGGTCTCTGGAGGATGCAGTCAACATGGGATTGCAGCATATCCTGCAACATCTGGACAGGCCAGGGACATATGCAAAGATCCTTTTTGTGGACTTCAGTTTGACTTTCAACACCATCATACCAGCTATTCTCCAGACTAAATTACACCAACTCTCTGATCCCACGTATACGTGCTCACCCCTCTACTCTTCTCCCTGTATACAAATGACTGCACCGCCAAGGACCCCTCTGTCAAGCTCCTGAAGTTTGCAGACAACACTACGGTCATCTGCCTCATCCAAGATGACGATGAGTCTGCATGCAGAAGGGAGGTTGAACGGCTGGCTCACTGGTGTAGTCAAAACAAACTGGAGCTGAACACACTCAAAATATATCAAAAGAGATCATTGTGGACTTTACAATGTTCTTTTAGGAGGAACACCCCAACACTGATCCCCCTCACCATTCTTTATAGCCTCCAAAAACAACATAGTTCTTCAAGCTCAAGGATCATTCAAGATTTGTCCATCTGTAATGGATATCATGAATATGGGCTTGGGATAACTTCAGTAAACGTTTGTTGGTCAACACCATTCACCTCTTCGTCCACAGATGCAAGTTAAGACTTTACTATGTAAAGGAGAAGCCATACATCAACACTATCCAGAAGCGCTGCTGACACTTCTGGGCTCGGTCTCATCTTAGATGGAAAGTAGAACAGTGGAAAAGGACCATCCAAGCTGTTATCAGCGTCAGGTCCAAATACCAGTATCTGTATGGGCCAGGGGTGTGTCAGTGCCCATGGCATGGGTAACTCGCACATCTGTGAGAACACCATTAATGCAGACAGATATGTAAAAATGTTGGAGCAACATATACTGCCATATAGCACCATTCCACTTTCCAGCAGGACAACTTCAAACCACATACTGCCCTGATTAAAAGTGCATGGCTGTGTGAGCAGAGAGTGCTGGTGCTAGATTGGCCCGTCTGCCATCCTGACCTGTCTCCAATTGAGAAAGTGTTTATTAAGGCGCATTATTAAGATTAAGATTCAACTTTATTGTCATTGTGCAATACAGGTACAGAGCCAATGAAACGCAGTTGTTTTCGCATATCCCAACTAAGCTGGGGTCAGAGCGCAGGGTCAGCCATGAAGCAGTGCCCTGGAGCAGATAGGGTCAAGGGCCCAACAGTGGTATCTTGGCCTTTCGGTCAGTAACCCAGAGCCTTAATGGCTGAGCCACCACTGGCCCATTATGAAGCTCACAATACAGCTATGAAGATTTGTGCTTGTACAATTGTGCAGCTAAAGACCAACATAATGGTTGAATGGGGAAAATTCCACTTTCTTAAACTTGTGTCTTCAGTGCCCAAATGCATAATAAGTGTTATTAGAAGAAATGGTGATGTTTCACGGTAGTAACTGACTGTCTCACTCGACTGTCCCAAATTCATTGGAGCATGTTGCAATCATCTGAATTGAAATTACTGTACAGTACATTCAATTCACAGGGTAAAACATCATATAATGTGTAGTTGTAGTGCTTTTAATATAGCAAAGGGTGAATATAATTTACAAATCTCTCCTTTTTGTTTTACTAGCATTTTTCATAATGTCCCAACTTTTTCAGAATTGGGGTTTTATTCCAAGTGTTCTAAAGTTATCTGAAAATGTTGATATCCATTGAGTGTAAATGAGGACTATGAGAAAAGCTTGTACAAAGTGGCTCGCTTTCGAGCAAAAAACAACACACGTTCTCACATGAACACGTGTGCCAATGAACGAGCTTCACTGAAAAATTACTTAAATTCTGATTGTTTCTATGCAAAACATATTGTTTGGCTTTAAAAGACTTGGACAACTCTTATGAAAATGATTGGTGCTTTTTAAAGCTTTGAAGTAGGTCACCATCTCCTGCCATGGACTGAAATATTTATTAATGAATTTCCTTTTGTGTTCTGCACAATAGAGAAGGCCATACAGGTTTGGAATGACATATGGGTGAGTAAATGATGACAGAATTTTCATTTTTGGGTGAACTATTCATTTAAAAGTATGTTTAATGTCAAATCTCATTGAATGTGGGTTTGTCATGGAGCATGACCAGACGTTTTTCAGGGTTAAAAAGTGGAACCTTCTGAACTGGTCAAAATAAAAACAAATCAACAGTTTTTATCATTAAGTTGCAGTTTTTAGCATTTGGTGGAATCCTAACCTGGTGATACAGGAAAGCAAGACCTTTGACCTGAAACACACAGAGCTGGAGAGGGTCATTAGGGCAGGTGGAGTTGAGTTGGGCTGGCCGAACGGTGGCAGACAGGATGGTTCTTTGAAACTGTAAGACTCCGTTACCCACGTCCATCTTACAAAGGTTCCTGAAGTCATGTGTGCCCTCATACCTGCATGACCAGGGAAGTATTACTATCCCCTTTAGATAACAACCCTTAACAGCAACTAGAATTAAGAATCAAACTAGAATTAAGACATGGGGTATTTTTCAATGGTCTGTCAATTTTGCAGTGGTCCCCATAAAAGTATTAGGACACTTAAGCCACACTTAAACATGAGAATGTCATTGAATATGACAAAATATCAAACCAACTGGTTTGTGCAAATAAATTATACTTTTTTTCAGAATCAACTTCACTTTGAGCCATTTTTGCAATTGTTTAAAAAAAAAAATAGATGTCCATGTCAAGTTCACACAGGTGTCCTATAGAGCAACCACACGTGTATTTCATCATATTAAAGGGATAGTTAACCCAAAAATTACTGTACTCACTCTTGCCATCCCAGAAAGATGTGCATGACTTGCGTTCATCTGTTGAACACAAATGAAGATTTTTAGAAAAGTATCTTGAAGCTTTAAAAAGCATATAAAGGCGGCATAAAAGACATCCATAATTCTCCAATGGTTTAATCCATGTCTTCAAGAGCGATCCAGTTGGTTTTGGGTGAAAACAGCCCAAAATGTAACTCATCTTTCACTGTACATCTTGCCATTGTAGTCTCTAGTAGAGGTCTTCAGGGATCCCACCCTAGCCTGAGGACCCGACCTGGGACAGTCTATTGCTGCGGGTCACGGGTCTGTTTAAGATTATGTTTAATACCAGAGTCGATCCGAGAAGACCCGGCCGTGATCAGACAGCGCTGATGGTGATGGTGCTGTGTGTGTATGTTGGATCTTGCAACATTGTAAAATTAGGATGAGAAAGTGTAGGACAGGAAATAAGGTGAAAAATGGAGCGGAGCCACAATGAGCAGAGTGACATCAGAGGCAGAGCGGAATTAAGGCACACGATAGCAAATTAGCAATGCTAATGTTAGCAGCCGCAGCAATGAACGAGCAATCATTATTATAGTTCTAAACACCAACTGGATCACATCAGAAGACATGGATTAAACCACTGGAGTGGTATGTGTTACTTTTATGCTGCCTTTTTGAAACTTCAAAGTTTTGTTCACCATTCACTTGCATTGTATGGACCTACACAGGTGAGATATTCTTCTAAAAATCTTAATTTGTGTTCTGCAGAAGAAAGTATGTCATACACATCTGGGATGACATGAGGGTGAGTAAATGATGAGAACATTTACATTTTGGGTGGGGAAATATTAATTTGACAATGGACATGTTCCACAAACATTAGACAACCAAAAGTGTCTAAATACTTTATCGTCCACAATTTGAACATTATTTATATTGCTGTTATCTTTTTTGTTATCTAATGTAATTACATAGTGTACAGTATATACCACAGTCCATAGTATTATTTTAAATTAATGTTCTGATGTTTTCAATAAAAGTTAAGCCCAATGAACAGCATTCCCTGAAAAAATATAATTTTTTTTGTCCCTGCTTTATTTAAAAAAATCCAAAAATGTGGTTACAGTGAGGCACTTACAATGGAAGTCAATGGGGCCAGTCCATAAACATTTAAATACACCTTGTTTCAAAAGTATAGCCACAAGACATAAACATCATACATGATTTCAGTGCAATAAAATCACTTCTAACCTTATCTGTGTCAACTTATATCAAATATTACAACTTTGAAAGACACAACTTTGCCTTCTTATAACCGCCTGTTTTATTCAACCAGGGGTGAGTCGAAAGTCTTTTAAGTGGTGATCAATATTAAACCTCAAATGCTGGTAATTGAGTTGCTGGTGTTGACTGAATGCTGTTTTCATCCACTTACCGTTTGGCGGCCTCAGCCATGAGTTCCACATCTAAGTCTCCACGAGGAAAGTAGTATCTGTAGGTTCTGGACTGACAGTCAAAACGTGCACTGAAGCCAGTATCTACAGGAGCCCATTGCAGAATCCTAATGTCCTGAGGCAGAACTCTATTTAGCATCTTCACGTATGGTAATTCTTCTGAGGCAGCTTTGCCTTTGGGCTCCACGCCAACAGGAACAGTCACACCTAAACCCCCTCCAAACTGTAAAGAACGCAGGTCAATGGATATAACCTGGAGAAGAGAGAGAATATCAAGGTTCCTTTTGATTGTGTTAACTTATTACTGTATAGTAATACATCTGGGGGTTGTTTGACTTGTCATGTTTTGTTAATTGTACTGACAGTTCCAATCATGGATACAGATATAACTACCTGAGAGAAAGCACTGACGCCTTTATCCGTACGGCCACAGCGGTGATAGTTGGAAGTCTGTCTCTCTTGTATCAGTTTAGTTTTCAGCAGCGCCTCAAAAAGTCGGGCTTCCACAGTGTTGTCTGTGTTTTCCTGGACAGCGAAGCCTTGATACTGCCAGCCGAGATATGCCAGCCGCAGTGCCACATGCCGGCAAGGGTGGGCAGAGAAATCAAAGGGCCTCTCTGTGCCTCGTTTCTTTCCTTTGCTCCTGTTTTCCTCACTTTGATGAGTTTTTAGGTGCTCTGAATGAAGATTGGATGATGCTTTAGCACTCTCTCCAGCACCAGCTCCATCTTTCTCTGCTTTCAGTAGCTCTTTCAGTCTATCCACCTCTTCTTCCAAAGCCTTGACACGTGCCAGTAGGGCTTCCTCTGCCATGGCTACACTAAACACTGAAATAAATAACAGGGAGGTTCTGATACCAGCTTTTCATTATCATTGCAGGTAATGGTGTATGCATTTTTTGCTGAATTTACAGTAAACAGAGATTTGTAATATAATTCAGTGAGGTTTAAATATCAGCTTTGCATCATCTCTTCATTTAAGAGGGTAGAGGAATTTAATTGTTTTGTTGCATTGACAACACAGTTACTCCAAAAGTCTTCACAGAGATCTAGACATTGTAAGTGCAAATAACCACGTGTTTGTTTAACATCGAGTCTTTGGGCACCTCGACCTCTTAGCAATTCAATAAACATATATTTTATAAAACGACAAAGAATATTACCTTTAGTTATACCCACACCCTTTGTAATTTTTCGCAAAAAAGGCAAAACTACAAATAACAGTGAGCATTGCCTTTTTAGCACAGCACAGTGGCAGTGACTTCCGTGAATGTTACCTGTCAAAATAAAAGTCCTGATTATGGCCAATAGTTAATCGCATTGAACGAACCAGAAACATTACATTATATATATATATATATATATATATATATATATATATATATATATATATATATATATATATATATATATATATATATATATATATATATATATATATATATATATATATATATAGCACATATATATATATGGAAGGTTACTTTTGAAATGTATTCATTATTAAAAGTATTATCAAGAATGTGATTTCTGCCCTAATATCAAAGGTCTTACTAGAAAAAAAGAAATTATGATCTAATGAGAATTTTCTTGATAATAAATATGATCGTGTCTGTAACATGTGCATGTAAAATGGCTAGAAAAAGCATTTTAGCTTAGCATAAAGCTAACAATTTACACAGTGTTTATTTATTCTGCTCCAAACTTACTTCAAATGTACTTCTCCGTCTGCTCGTATGAATGTAACACATCACAAGTAAGTGTTGTTTTCCATCTGAAAGGACTAAATATTAAATGAAACAAATGACAATAAAATGCAAAGTAATCTCTGTAATGTAACTGTATTCTAAATACCAATGATTTAAATTGTAACTAGTGGAATACAGTTACATATATTTTGTATTTTAAACACGTAATTCTGTTACATTATTCCGTTACTCCCCAACCCTATATATATATATATATATATATATATATATATAGATAGATAGATAGATAGATAGATAGATAGATATAGTATATATATTTATATGCTACACATTCTTATGAAGTGTTAAACTCATACGAGCAGACAGAGAAGTTTGAAGTAAGTTTGGAGCAGAAGAAATAGAAATAAGCATTGAGTAAATTGTCAGCTTTACGCTAAGATAAAATGTTATTTCTAGCCATTTTACATGCACATGTTACCGACACGATCATATTTATTTATCAAGAAAATTCACATTGGATCATAATTACTTTTTTTCTAGTTACACGTTTGATATTAGGGCAAAAATTGTATTCTTGATAATAATTTTTGTATTGTTTTCCTGTAAAAATATATCAAAAAATCTTTAAAACATGATCAGTTTGATTAATCTTGTTTTAGAAACAACACTGCAGAAGATATTTGTGTTTTTCAGAGAATATATTTTTAACATGTGTATTTTGTCTGACTGTACTGGCAGAGTTATATATATATATATATATATATATATATATATATATATATATATATATATATATATATATATATATATATATATATATATATAAAATTAATTTGTATTTAAATTCAACAAATTATTTGTATCTATAATTATCTATTATTTGTTTTTATGTATTTATAATCTATTTCATAATACATTTTAAACTCCCACTTTTGACTTGTTAACACTGATGATTGTTATTACACATTAATAATGAGACAATTTGGATAAATCAATTGGTGTTGCCTACAGTAAATACTGTAAATAAGTCTTTTCCAGAAAAAAAATTGTTCTGATACAAACTTATCGCTTACTCTTTTCACAGTTATTATTTAATCACAGTTAGGATTTAATCAGTTAGTGATTTAATCACTTTGAACAAAACTGAAAATGAAAAATAAGTAGTTTGTACCCATTATAACAAGACTAAATTAAGACTCATTGAGAGGGAGAACCACTAATCGCGACCACGAGGAGGTTAGTTACCCCATGTGACCCTCCCTAGCAACCAGGCCCAATTTGGTTGCTTAGGAGACCTGGCTGGAGTCACTCAGCACGCCCTGGATTTTAACTCATGACTCCAGGGGTGGTAGTCAGCGTCAATACTCACTGAAATACAGTTTGCCCTAGAAGTATTTGTCCCTATATTTACACAATAATCTTTGACTACAATATACTTTTGTTAGTCAATACAATCATGACAAAAATCCTCATAGAAACTGAAAACTGCAGCTGTTTTATTTCATTACAGGGATCATAAAGGTATAGAACTGTTTCCCCCTTTTCTTTAAATGCGACATTCTTATTGGTTAAAGCTCTCCAGCGAGTCTCGTGATTGGTCGTCTGCTTCTTCTTTGCCACACGTTGCTTCCTGTTCGTGCGAAGACAATCAACAGTAGAAAAGTTTCGAGTTTTGAAACCCTACATCTGTAGCGCCGATGCTTCTGACGTCACAGGACTCAAAATGATACATTGTATCCGAAGCGCGTTCTTCACTCTTTTACTTGTTACAATGTTGCAGACTGTCTGCGGTGACTTTCACACTCTGGCACATCTGAGAGCGAAAGCCAGCGATAAAACTCAGTCCAGAGCTGTGGTGGATCTGCTCAAACGACTGCTGGGAAACAGATCTCGGGATTTTATCGTGTCAGTCAACAGGACTTTGTCAAATGACAGTTTAGACGTGTGCGAGCTGCAATCCGCAAAAAACAATAAGATCTTGGCAGTGGGCAACACGGGGGTAGCAGTGGCCACCGGTATATACAACTATCTGAAATACTTCTGCAACTGTCATGTGTCCTGGTCCGGAGATCAGTTAAATCTCCCCCGACCTTTGCCCCCTCTCACCGGCGTCCTGCGAATCAACACACCGCACAGGTAAGTGACGTCAAAGCATGGGTAAATTATGTCACATGTCATTTGTACATAGTCACATTAATAACATACTAACATAATATTGCAGTTCCTTTTTAACATTGCATATTTTCATAACTTTATTTGTTTACATATTGAATGTCATTTGCAAAATGAACCATTTTTTATTTGTATTTTTATTTTTTTTACACACTTGGGGTTGAAGGCTCCTGGGGTTTTTAAACTGATGTATATAAGGGCACTATTAATAGGGTCGAATTTGACAACTTATGCAAACACTTCTGAGTCAGCAAGGTGCTTTTTCAAAATAACCATTTCAGAAAATAGTGCACCATTTCCTGTTGATAGCAATCATGTTTGTCATTTCATAACATCTAAAGTATTCAAAAAACTTTGTGATAGGTCAGTGTGAGTCTATTCTGAGCATTCTTCATAACAAATCTATTCTTTTTGTGGAGTCCTTCATCCCCCTGAAACAAGGGGGCTTTTTACTAGAGGTCGACAGATAGTGGATTTTGCCATTTTTTGGTCAGTTCAATCGGCCAATAGTTTTTAAAATCTATTCATATGTTAAAACATTTTCGTATTCAGCACAGACATAGAGGCCAGAGTCCAAAATAAATAAAATCCCAAATGTAGTTTATTTTTCCACCAAAATCCCAATAATAAAAAAAGAAAATTAGGTGCGTAACGTTGGACTCTAAACAATTTAAAGGCAATGCTACCAAATACTAACAAAGTCTGTGTAAACTTCTGACCTACTGGGAATGTGATGAAAGAAATAAAAGCTGAAATATATAATTCTCTCAACTATTATTCTGAGATTTCACATTCTTAATATAAAGTAGTGATCCTAACTGACCTAAGACAGGCTTTCAGGACTTACATTTATTTGGCTAAGGTGTATGTAAACTTATGAATTCAACTGTAAGTAGTTGGAGATAGGATGTGCTGAGGAGGGGCATTTCCATATAGTCAAATGTTTCTTTGCATGCCCTCTCTTCGATTTAAAAAGACGTAATTATCGGGGGGAGGGTCACATGCAAGAAGCAGATGTGTGAGCGACGAGCTCTGCGCACTTTGCTAAATTGTTAATTATACTCATGGTATAATCTGGTGAAATTCGATACACCCAGTTACACATTTGCTCTTTGAGGTAAAACATGGCAAAGAAGTCAAAATCCTCGGGCTCTTAAGATATTAAAAGACATTTACGTGATCTGGATGAAAGCCCCAACAGGCCTACAGACCGGGGACTCTATTAGGATGGCGCGGTGGGAAAGGAGATCCAGCGTCAACTGTCCAGCATATCGGTGATGCTGAAGAAGATTCTTGCTGACTTCAAGGATCTCGTAGTAATACGTCGATCGATTACGGCGATGGAAATAAAATGATCTGAGTTGGATACAAGAGTGGCAGATGTTGAGAAACAAATCGATTATCTGGATTCACCGGAGAGGGAATTATCCGCTAATCCGCCCATGACCAAAGTTGATTTGGAACATGTTCTTGAAAAGCTTGAAGATCTTGAGAATAGAAGCTGTAGGAATAACATCCGAATTGTTGGAGTTCCTGAGCATGAGGAGGGCAGAGATATAGTGAAATTCCTAGACAAGCTTTTCCCGAGTCTGCTTGATATGACATGCCACAAGTTGGAAATCAAACGAGCTCACAGAGTTCTGGCTCATAGATCTGCTGAGGGAGAAAGGCCCAGATCAATCCAATCATCCGATAAAGAACTCGTGCTGCGCCAGGCAAGGAGCAAAGTAAAGCTTTCTTGGAAGAATCATAATATTTTCTTGTTCCCGGACTTTGCGAGTTCGATAAGAGAAAAGCGATCCGTTCAGGGAATGCAAGAAACACTTGCATCAACCTTAGATTGCTTTTGCATTGATGTTTCCGGCCAAGCTGAGAATAGAAGCGAAGGACGGTCGCAAAGTATGTACATGTCCCAATCAGGCAATGTCTTTTATAGGATCAATGTGTGAGAAAACCATTGAGTGTTTCTCATGTGAGTGGGTCGACTCGCTGTGCTTACTCTGGCATTTGAGGAAGCTGGGCTTCATTTTTGTTTCGTTTTGCATTAGCTCCACCTAGTTGATTTTCCCGGCCATTTCCCGGCCATATATATGGACACTACTGATGACCTCATAACAGCTGGCTCACTGAACATTCGTTTGTCTGTCTGAGGAAACTGAACGGTTTTATGTCGGCTGGAATTTGTTTTGTGGAGGAACACCCCTTTGAGACAGTTCTGTGAATGAATCTACACATTCTTTGTGTTCATTCTGCCTATTGGCTGGGGCTTATTTTACTCAGTCCAAGTACTGAAGTATTTTCTGTTATGTAATTTTGCCTCACAAATTTGTGAGGCAAAATTGCGCAATCCGATGGCAAAGTTGTCGCGTTGGCTTGGGGGCGTTCATGTACCTTTTTGAGTTTAGAGGGATTGACGCTGGCTGGCGCTGTCGTGCGTGGGGTTAATGTGCACATTTTTGTTTTTTTTCTGTTTGTTTTGTTTGGGGGGAAAATTCTGGGTTTGATTGTTTCACTAATGTGGGGGAATGTGGTCTGTATAATCTTGTTTTTGACACACAATTATACTATATTGTAACTATATCAAAATGTTAATATGAGTGGATTGTCTCTCTCCACGTGGAATGTGAATGGGTTGGGACACCCTATTAAAAGAAGGAAGGTTATTTATTTTCTTAAACGTAAGAAATATGATATAGTGTTTCTTCAAGAAACACATCTTTCTCTGCAGGAAGCTGAAAAATTTGGGAAGATATGGGGTGGACATGTTTTCTTTAGTGCTGGCTCAAGTAAAAGCAGGGGAGTCATTACATTGGTAAATAAACTTCATCCATCCATCCATCCATCGTCAACCGCTTATCCTGCATACAGGGTCGCGGGGGGCTGGAGCCTATCCCAGCTAACATCGGGCGAAAGGCGGGGTACACCCTGGACAGGTCGCCAGTCCATCGCAGGGCCACACATAGACAGACACACACTCACACTCACATTCACACCTAGGGCAATTTTTTGGAGACACCAATTAACCTAACCTGCATGTCTTTGGATGGTGTAAATAAACTTCAACAATTCAAATGTCTCAAACAGTTTCAAGATAAATTAGGGAGAGTAATTATTGTTATAGCTGAAATTCAGGGGCAAAGGTTGATTTTTGGCTAATATTTACGCACATAATGTTGACGATCAGGGCTTTTTTATAGATCTTGAAGGGATGTGGCAATCCGCTGGCACCCCCATGATATAATATTGGGAGGAGACTTTAAATTTTTTGATGGATTCAGTCCTTGATCATAGTGAAGCAAAAGTGTGCAAGCCCCCTAGAGCAACATTGATGCTTCACAGGATGTGAAAAAATCTTGGTCTTACAGATATTTGGAGACTTTTGAACCCATCTGGTAGGGACTATAAAATGTTTTTCATCAGTCCATAAGATTTATTCTAGAATAGATGATTTTATATACAGTATATATATACAAATCCCTCATTTCATCTGTTGTTGATTTGCTCAACTGGAAATATCTTCGTCTCCGATCACACCCTGGTGAGTTGTTGTCATATACGGAAAAAAATAAATCATATACAGTAGTTGGTGCCTTCATGTATCCCTTTTGCAAAATCCTGATTTCCAACAAATGTTAAAGACTGAAATCAATGTTTAAATGGAGACCAACTGGTCCTCAGTATCCTCTGTGGGCGTGGCTTGGGAGGCAATTAAGGCGGTTCTTAAGGATCGTAAATTATGCCTCATTCATCCAAAAAATCCAAAGCACGAGAGCTTGCAATGCCAAACAGAAGACGTCTGCATTTTGGGTGATGGGGAGGTCATTCATTTTGGGGATAGTCACGTGAGAGGTTGGGTCCTGGCCAGAGTTATGGTGGCCAGGCGAATAATTCTCAGGGTTGGAAGATGGCTGGGGCAACCTCATTTCGGGAGTGGTGCGGGGAGATGGGTGAGGTTGCGGCATTCGAGGAGGCAATTCACAGAAGGTTGGGAAAGTGGGGTGGATATTTATCCTTGGGGAGGGGCAATGGAGAGGGATTTGGAATTTTAAATTTTTAGTTTGATGTGTATGTGCATTCTTGTTTTGTTTAAGTATATATTAATTTTTTTTTTAGTTTGCTTTAATTAGTTTTTGATATAATTGTAAGAGGCCACTGTAATGCGTGTGTGTGTGGTGTGGGTGGGGTTTAATTGATATAACTGATTCTGTATTTTATGTTGTGTTTATTGTTTTGTGTGGATGGAATTAATAAAAATGTTAATAAAAAAAGTGTGTGTGTGTGTGTGTGTGTGTGTGTGTGTGTGTTTCAATTAAAAATAATCAGTGTAAAAAAAAAAAAAAAACTTAATTATGCTTTATTAAGCATGGAGGAATATAAAAACATATCGTCATAGATTTTTGTCGCCATCCGTTATTTCTAAAAAGCAACTATCTACCTCTACTTTTTACAAAAGGTCTAAAATCTACTCAATCTACTCTTCTCTCAATGTAAGATTAATTACTTTAATTAAAAGTAAGACTATTCAGTCCATATTTCAGAAACTATAACCATCATATAGAGCAAGAAAGACTTTAAGTATTTAAGCATAACAATAGTGTCTTTTGAGATATATATATATATATATCTCATTGGTATTATTTATTTATTTTGTTATTTGGATGTTTTTAGAATTTTATGCAACTCATGATTCTCTAAAGTTGTGTTTGTGGTAAATTGTTCTCGCACAGGTCCAATCAGGGCATCCCCTGCTGTGTTGTGTTTCATTCACTGGCACATCAAAAAACGCCGCTTTGTTGATGCTTCTCTTCGCCATTGTTCATTCAGAGAACTGCAGACACTTGTGTAGTAGGTCCTACCGACCTGTTGTGTGTCTTGTTATCTCTGCTTGAGCAAATCTGTGCTGTGCCACTCTCATAAAGTGTGCCAGCCTGCGAATTCCACACACAATATGACCGTGACGCTATGAATGAGGTCATGTTTTATATTTCTGAAAATCAGAACTTTATTGATGGGATAATATGTAAAATAATTGGTAACCATTAACAAGTGACCCTAACCCTATGATGGCAAATCTGTGGCAAACGGTGCAAACTGTTTGCAGCAATTGCATATTGAATTTTGTGTTTGTGTGCCCCAAGGTTCAGGTACTATCAGAATGTGTGCACTCAGAGTTACTCCACTGTATGGTGGGACTGGCAGAGATGGCAAAGAGAAATCGATTGGATGGCACTGAATGGCATAAACCTGCCTCTGGCATTCACTGGACAGGAGGCACTATGGCAAGAGGTAATCATTTAAGGGATATCATTCAAGAAGAGACAGTAGTGCTATAAATATGGTGTATTTTAATAGGGGAAAGGTCATTTAAACATAACATCAAGATTTGAGGTTAAAGCTGAAGTGTGTAATTTTGCGCCAATTGGTGCCACCGAATGGAATAGTTATAGTTTACAGTTTTTGTGAAAATTCAATGGCTTATTTACAGTTGTCCCTGCATATAAATCTGGGATAGGAGAAAGTATTATGACCAAAAAAGTTACACACTAACATTTATATGCGTTTCTTCATCTTGGGGTTTGTTTGTTTTTTCGCTGTTGCACAGCGGGAAAGACGCTGACTACCTCCCCTGGAGATCACTAGTTCGAATCCAGGGTGTGCTGAGTGACTCCAGCCAGGTCTCCTTAGCAACCAAATTGGCCCACTTGCTAGGGAGGTTAGAGTCACATGGGGTAACCTCCTCGTGGTCACTATAATGTGGTTCGTTCTCGGTGGGACGCGTGGTGAGTTGAGCGTGGATGCCGTGGTGGATGGCGTGCAGCTCTCCACACTCGCTATGTCTCCGTGGCAACGCGCTCAACAAGCCACATAAGATGCGTGGGTCGACGGTCTTAGATGCGAAGGCACCTGGGATTCGTCCTTCGCCACCCGCATTGAGGCAAATCACTACGCCACCACGAGGACTTAAAAGCACATTGGGAATTGTGCATGCCAAATTGGGAGAGAAAGGGAAAAAAAATAGTGTACTTGTTAACCAAGTTGGCAAAACGTGTCTGTGAAGAGCATGTGATGCAAGTGATGTTTGAAGAAAACAAAGAAAAATCAAGGTAAACATCACTTGTGAGCAGAGTATTTTTACTGGGAATCATATTCAATCAAGCTGTAATTTTGTAAAAAAAAATCAAAAGTTTGGAAAATATAATTAATATAAAAACTTCAAATGGCCCCCAAAATGACACATTTTGAAAGTACACATATTTAATTGAGTCTCACAATTAATATGAGGTCATAGCATGTCAAACTGCTGGAGGTGTCAACTTTCCCAAATTATTTCATGTCAACTATAACACGTATGTAAGTTTCTAGGCTCTTGAATGAGTATTTTCCCAGTATTTGTGTTTGTGTTTGACGTGCTCTTTTTCTCTTTTTGATGCAGGTGTATTTGTCTCTTGGTCTTAACCAGACTGAGATCGATCGCTTCTTCACAGGTCCAGGTTTTCTAGCTTGGAACCGTATGGGAAACCTCTTTCAGTGGGGTGGACCACTTCCCCAGTCTTGGCATGTTAAACAGCTCTATTTGCAGGTGGACTTTTTCGTTTTTTTTAATAAGATTAAATCAAGCATATAAACAAATCCACGTCTACCTATATATGCCTACATTTAGTATAACACTACACAACCTAATTAAAGGTGGAGACAAGGTTGTGGTGAAAAGAAACCACAATATTGCTCTGGAGATTAGCATGAATACGCTCAGTCTTATTTTCTTGGATCTCTTTGCATATTAACCCTACGCTTTGGTCATTTAAAAGAGATGTACCTTTATTACCCCAGTTTAAAATCTTGGACAGAATGAGAGCTTTTGGGATGATACCTGTATTGCCCGCTTTCTCAGGAATTGTACCTGAAGGTATTACCAGGTAATTTGTCTTTTCTCCATTTCTAAAGAGTGATTTGATGGTTATTTGACCACTGTGATAGAAGACATTTATAACTTAAATAAAACAATGTCTTTTAGGTTGTTTCCCAAAGCAAACGTGACAAAGCTGAGCCCTTGGAGCCATTTTAACTGCACATACTCCTGCGCTTATGTGCTGGACCCACGAGACCCGCTCTTCCAGCGAATCGGAGCACTCTTCCTGTCCCAGGTCATCAAGGACTTTGGAACGGACCACATTTACAACACAGACACTTTCAATGAGATGATCCCTGCCTCCTCTGACCCCACATACTTGGCGTCTATTAGTCGTGCTGTTTTCAGTACTATGACTTCAGGTAACCGCTTTTCTACTGTGATGTTTGCTACCATGCTGGTGCTATTGCTCAGTCTGGAACCATTCTGTAAGAAATCACCAAGAAAAGTAGGTTTTGGCTCAGAAAAATTGGCCTAAGCCACATTTGTTTGTACCGGCCCCTTAAACTTGCTGGTCCAGAACCAAAACAACTCCTCAAACCACAAAACTAAACTAGATGGTATAAATGTAGACCAAGACTATTTAGCCTAAGATGGAACACTTGTATTAAAATGAATGGGAGAAATTGGAACACCCAATATGGTGAATGTAGAAAAGGAAGTCCAGCCTTATAGGTAAAAGAGCATTTTTTTTTGGCATGATATGAGCTTAAAAAGCACAATTTATGATACCAGTGTTGTCAATTACTGCTGTTTTGGAGATTTATTCCCCATTCAAGTAGATAGGAGCTGTAATTTTATGCCGCTTGTATCCATATAAAATACAATAGTAGCCCGGGAGAGTTCCAAATATTGCCGCCAAGTGGTCTGACTTGCCTTGAAAGGGACTTTGACGTAGATCACGCAAATCTGTCTGTCCATATATTTGTATGCACCCAATGCAGCGTGGCTCGCATTATCTGATGCTCCATTCTCAATTTTGTTACTCCAGCTGCTTTATCAGTCCCTTCTGTCCAAAAAAAAGCATATTTGTGAATTGAGTACTAAGAATTTTACGTATTATATATTTAAATAACTTTTGATTGTTACATCAAAGCCAGCTCGCTTGCATAAAGATACTTAACGATTAAGTTTTCAAAATTAGGAGTAATACCTAAAGACTGGGATGCAGCATGTATGTTTGTGGGAGGTCAATGCACATCATTATGGTGATAACTAGTGTTTGGGTGTAATCCAATTACATAGTAATTTGTTACTGTAATCTGATTAAATGATATGAAATATGAAAAAGGGTAGTTATGCATTACATTTTAAATCCTTGTAATCAGATTACAGGTACTGACTTAATTTAATTACTTTTAAATACATTATAGGGTTATGCTTATTTCTAACATATTATTTATGTAACATTAATTATGGCCTTGAGTCAATATTGTGAAGGAGAAATGTAAGGTGCTGATTGTGACTTGTGTATAACAATTAACAAGAAAGAAATGTAGATTTTGTTTTGAGTTCGTTTAAAACGGAAAAGTGCTTTAGAAAGTAACTTAAAAGTAAAGTAATTGGCAATAGGATTACTTTTTCAATGAAGTAATCTGGTAAAATTTTTATAGAAATAATTAGTAATTTGTTGTGGATTACTATTTTTAAGTAAGTAACCCAAAACTGCTGATAACTCCCAAAAATTATATTTTAACTATTAAAAAAATGTGACAATGCAAGAAAACTGTGTTGACCCCAGACTGTAATATGTCCTGCTGCTGAGTGCTGACACGAATGGTTTTCCTTTTGATTCACCCTCTCTCTCTCTCTCTCTCTCTCTCTCTCTCTCTCTCTCTCGGCAGTGGATTCTGAAGCAATCTGGCTGATGCAGGGTTGGCTCTTCATCAGTGACCCTTTATTCTGGAGACCGGACCAGGTCAAGGCTTTGTTACACGGAGTCCCCCTGGGGCGATTGATTGTCCTGGATCTCTTCGCTGAATCCATGCCTGCTTACTCTTCCACTAACTCCTTCTACGGCCAGCCTTTTATTTGGTGCATGCTGCATAATTTTGGAGGGAATATTGGTCTGTTTGGAACTGTGGATCGTATTAACTCTGGCCCTTTTGACGCCCTCCGATTCCCCAATTCCACCCTGGTCGGTTTGGGTTTGACTCCTGAGGGCATCGAACAAAACCCGGTAGTTTATGAGCTCATGAGTGAGCTGGCCTGGCGAAAAGAACCCGTCAACCTTTTCAAGTGGGTGTCGCTGTATGCCTTGCGTCGCTACGGTAGCCTGGACGAGAACCTGGTGTTGGCGTGGCGACTTTTGTTTCGTAGCGTGTACAACTGCACTCTTCCACAATATAAGAACCACAACCGGAGTCCTCTGGTTCATCGGCCGTCGCTGCATATGCAAACGGACATTTGGTATGAACCAGCTGACTTCTACAAGGCATGGAAGCTGCTTTTTGAGGCCGCGCCAAGACTAGTCAATTTGGAAACCTTCAGATATGATCTTGTGGATGTGACGCGACAAGCCCTTCAGCTGCTTACGACAGAATTCTACAAGGAAATACGAGACGCGTTCCAGGTAAACTCGAAGATATGTAGAGAAACAAACTAACTAAAAAAAATACGTTTTTATTTACAGCTTCTGAGCTCGCGGTAGGTCTGTTTTAAAGGACTTGTTTTTAAGTTATCGATAATAAACAATTCCCCAATGGAATAAATTAATGGGATTTTTACTTTCGTAACCTGACTGTTATGCTCATCCAACCGCAGAGCACTAAAACTACTCAGAACACCTTTCTAACCACATTGTGGCAATGAGATTTGCTCTGCCAAGCGCCACATTTTCAGAAAATGTTTGAAAATTGTATTTAAACACAATTCAATTTACTGTTTAACTGCAAACACTACAGCATAATCATTAGAATCCAATCTTGTAATACTCTTATCCAATTAACAGGCCCAAAAGCTTCCCGAGCTCCTGACCGCTGGTGGTGTTCTTGTCTATGATCTGTTACCTGAATTGGACCGTCTCCTATCCAGCAATGAGCACTTCCTGTTGGGGGTGTGGCTTGAGCAGGCACAGTCTCAGGCTATGGACGAACATGAGGCGCAACTGTATGATATGAACGCTCGAAATCAGATCACACTTTGGGGGCCCGACGGCAACATCCTGGACTACGCCAGCAAAGAGTGGGGCGGTCTAGTGGAAGACTATTATTTACAGCGTTGGGGTTTGTTTGTTAATACGCTAGTGGAATGTCTGGACAGAGGAAGACCCTTCAAACAGGACGTCTTCAACCAAGTTGTGTTTCAAGTCGAGAAAGGGTTTGTGTACAACCAGAGAAAATATCCATCCAAGCCACTAGGGGACACCTATGACATTGCACGACGGATCTTCCTCAAATACTACCCATACGCCCTGAAAAGGTTAAAGTGAAGTGACCACTGTGCGTTTGGTGCAAAGAAATCTTGCACAAAGCATTCAGGAATCAAAGTGATGTGCAAATATGATGGGCAGCAACAGCTCCCCATTTTTTTGTTCCCCTCTCACTTTTCTTCATAAAGATGAGCAGCTATTCATGCTGTGAATGTCTGTCCAGGAAATGAAGAAAGGACACCATGTTTTCCTTCATGTCCATGACTGCTTTGAAAGACTTTTTAATGAGCTTCTAAGAAATCTTCAGTGTCTCGTAGACTTGAGACATTTCTGAATGTGTTATTTATCAGGAACTAACGTTTACTGTAGCTCATGCTGATTAGTGCTCTCACGAAAGTATGTTTTGTGTTTAAGCATTAAGGATGTCTTATGAAATGTTTTTCGAGAGGCATGGTGCCACTAAGTATGTCCGCAGCACAGCTACCGTTTATTTTTTTGTATATATTCAGGTGTTTTTATGCACGAAGCATAGTCTACAAAATTGTACACGTTGTTGCGTTCCGAAATGTGTCATAACAATTCATAACGCAACGCAATGCGAGTACTTGTTGCATTCTCAGCTTTGCCACAAGGGGTGCTATACAGGGCGTTAGTGTAAACTGTTTTTCAACTGGCATTTTTTTTTTTTTTTTTCCAGGTCAAGCAATGTCATAGTTGAGTTAAAGAGTAAGTTAAACTGTTGACATGTTTATAGCTAGCTACCTGAATGATAACATATCCGCTCATGACATTTGAAGGTAACTATTGGCCCTTTAATACTATGGTTGGGAGGGTAACTACAGATTACACAATACATGATGTAAAATGTCATTTTTTATGTATTCTAAATACTTTGGATTACTTCTTCAGCACGGGTAGATTTTTTTTTCACTTGTTTTGACTATAAAAACTCAGTCAGACAAAATACACATGTTAAAAATACATTCTCTGAAAAAAACGAAATATCTTCTGCTGTGTTGTTTCTAAAATAAGTTCAATCAAATGTATCTTGTTTTAAGGAGTTTTATATATTTTTACAGGAATCAAGAATATGATTTTTGCCCTAATATCAAAGATCTTACTAGAAAAAAAGAAATTATGATCCAACGTGAATTTTCGTGTCTGGTAACATGTGCATGTAAAATGGCTAGAAATAGCATTTTAGCTTAGCGTAAAGCTAACAATTTACTCAAGGTTTATTTCTATTTTTTCAGCTCCAAACTTACTTCAAACGTACTTCTCTGTCTGCTCGTATGACTTTAACACATCATAAGAAAGTGTTTCACCGCTGTTCAAATGCACTTTGGATCACATCATTTATATGTATAAATGTTTCCATCTGAAAGGACTAAATATTAAATGAAACAAATGACAATAAAATACAAAGTAATCTCTTCAGTAATCAAACTACTTTTGGAATGTAACTGTATTCTAAATACCAATTATTTAAATTGTAACTGTAATGGAATACAGTTACTTGTATTTTTTATTTTAAATATGTAATTCTGTTACTCCCCAGCCCTGGTTATTGCCATAGTAACGCAACTATACACTTTAATATATACAATGAGACGGCACTTCACCTCTGTGTTTGTGTTCTCGTGTAAAGTATGTCTGGCTGTAGTTTTACCACTGTGCAAGTAAAGGATATTTTACTGCAGGATTTTCTACTAATGATTCCAGGTTTTATATATACTGAGTTTATTGTAAAAAAATAAAAAAATAAATGAATATCTATAGACACTACATCAAGACTTTGTTATGACTTTGTTACTTTGTAGTTTTAAACGAAATGGCCATTCCCTCTGTCTTGGCCTGCCAGACAAAATACAGCAACACAGTGTAAAAGACTGTAAAAATGCTACAGAAAAAAACATTAATTGATTAAAGAGTATTAATTGTTAAACAAATACAGTACATTTTTAAATGTTAAAAGACAATAACGTAGTTTTTCCAATAAAATGTTGTAAAAGTTAAAAAAAAATGTATGTAAAAAGTATGATTTTCCTGTATAATTAATGGGAAAAATGTACATTGTTTAACAAGAGAGAACATGTACTTTTTTACTGTAAATTGTTGTTGAAATTACAGTAAAAAAAACAATAATTGTGCGTTCCCAGAATTCCCATCATATTTAATTATATTTTATGGAAATAGTTGTTTCTTCTTATTTTTAATATCAGTTTCATACATTGGGGTTTTCTGTGTTATATTAATGTAGTTTAGTTAGTTAATGTTTACAGCATTATTTACATTTCACATGTTTAGTGTTTGTGTGAGTGTCTCCACATGTTTATTGGTCATTGCTCCTGGAAGGGCCGCTATTGATGAACTTCATGTCATCATGTGCTCTTCTGTTATATTTACAGTGATTAACAAAACCTTATAAAGTACCTTATAAAGCAGATTTTTACAGTTTCAGGTTAATATCAAATTTATGATTTTTTTTTTATTATGAATTTTACAGATTTGTTTTTACAGTGTCATCATGGTCATGTAAATTACAACAGTTTTCATCTGTAAAATGTACATTTCTGTAAAGTTGTTTACATTTTTACTGTATTTTTTACATAATTATTCTGGCAACCACCGTTTTTTTTTTTTTTTTTTTTTTTTTTTGTAAAAACAACAGGATATTTTTTACAGTGCATTTATTAAAGCAATTGTTTTTTGTTTTTTTTCAAAACATATATTTGAAGTGAGCTTGTGAAAAAAGAGGTTTAGATTGAACTAAGCAAAATACAATACAGATAATAATCAGTAAACTCAAAAACATGCCACAAAGATTTGGTCGAAATAATAATAAAAAAAAACGCCTGAATTTTCTTGTCGATTTATCCTAATACTATTTTTATCTTTATATGATGACATTTGCAAATATGAATAAAGTGCAGGTTGTCACCTACCTCTTAAAGGAATATTTTGGGTTCAATACAAGCAAGCGCAATCGACAGAATGTTTGGGAATATTGTTGATTATCCAAAAATAAAAAAGGAATTTTGACTTGTTTCTCCTTTTCTTTCACTTCCATTGTAAGTGTCTCACTGTAACTCAGATTTGTGCTTTTTTGAAAGAAAATGAGGGATAAATCGATATAAATTTTTTTTGGTAATCAACATCATGCCACAAATGCTGTCGATTGAGCTTATCTTGCATTAAACCCGGAATATTCCTTTTTAAATCAAATATTTTTTCAGCGTACAATCATTTGACAGCATTATTTGGATAATTGTCCCACAGTAAACGATGTCCAGTCTTGTATTTTTATAAAGCAGAAAATTATAAAATTTTAACCATATTTGAAAAACACTATATAATATATTTTCAGATTTAAACATTCCTAATAACTGTTTTAAGGTTCGTTTTAGACGATCAATCTTAGTAGTCAACATGTCATTGTGTGCTGATTCTATATTTAGCTCTTTGTTAACCAGCATAGAGAAATATATTAGAAACGGCTAAAAAATGAAAAGCTATTTTTGTATTTTGTCCAATAAAATCCATACTTTTCAAAAGTCTTTGCCTACACTTAAACAGCCTTCAAGATTCAGAGTAAAGTAGCAATTTTGAGCATGTCCACTTTGACACTTTTAAGGACCTTGATGGAGAAAGATCTCCATCAATGGCTTTGCAAGTGGAGCATGAATGGTGTGTATTTATATAAACCAGAAGACCACACATATTATATACTGTTTTATAAGTGCTGTTTGACAGACAGCACAAGACGTTGAGTTCATAACAAGCTGAATGGGTGAATAGACTCTTTACAGCTGTGATGGTCTCTCATTTATACATGAAGACACCGAAGTCTTCAAAGTTTTGTTGAAGAAGGTTGTTCTTAATGGAAATGACTCATTCTCTTTTTTCAAAGTTGAAAGATTTCTTTAAGATGAAGTTGGGACTTGTAGCATGTGTGAACTATTGTGGAAGTGTACAAAAGATTTCCGTGAATGTTTATGATCCCAAGGAGATCTTGAGCTGAATAGTGTTTTTAAATTGGGAATGAGTTCCTCCACTTATAAAACATTATTATTACAATACATTGCGTAAGTGACAGACAAATGTACCATACGCAGTACATGCATGTTTTATATTTCACCATGCACAAGATATAAGAATATCTTCATTATGGATCATTTCCATAGATTATACATTACCAATATTTATTTATTTATTTTCTCAAAGTTGAAACACATTGGCAACATTAACACATTTGATCGCTTTTTTGGGGTATACAGTGGGGTCTAAGACAACTAGTGAAAATGCTTCAGTTTTGCAAAAAAAGCTAAACAAAAAATGTCAACCTTGAGATATACAGATTAGGTGTCAAAGAATTTTTCCTGAGCTTCCCTTCTGGTCTGCATAGTCTTCAGGGGAACATTTGGGAACTCCGGCACCGTACGATCAATATCCATCCCTCTCTCACTGAAGTATTTCTGTAGTGCAGTAAGGAACTGAAGAGAATAAAGAAAAAACAGGAGAACTTTGCTTGGGAAATCACATTTCAGTAAATCAACAATATTAATCTGTAATATTAATACTAATATTAATGAACTGTACAGAAGTTTGCTTTGATATACATACATACATACAGGACTGTGCAAACGTTTTACTCACTTGTTGCATAGTGATGATGTCTTCAAAAATAATGCCATAAATAGTTTTTATTTATCACTTAATGTCACACAAAGTCCAGTAAGCATAAAAAAAGCTAAATCAATATTCGGTGTGACCACCTTTGCTTTTAAAACAGACCCAATTCTCCTTTGTTCACCTGGACACAGTTGTTCTTGGTTGATGGCTGATAGGATGTTTCAAGCTTCTTGAAGAATTCACCACAGTTCTTCTGTATATTTCGGCTGTCTCAATTGCTTCTGTCTCTTTATGTAATCTCAGACTGACACAATGTTCAGTGGGGGGCTCTGTGGGGGCCATGACATCTGTTGCAGGACACCCTGTTCTTTTATTTGATTCTATTTGCAAAAGTAACGTTTGGGAGTCTAACATGTATATTTCCCATTGACACACTAAAGTAGCAGATATAAATAACCATCTTAAGACAAATGTTTTTGTGAAATATCGTATGTGCCTAAGACTTTTGCACAGTACTGTAAATGTATAAACTACCGATCAAAGGTTTAAGGTCACTTACTCAATCTTTATTTATTTTCCACATTTAAGAATAATCGTAAAGTCATCACAACTATGGAATAACAGAAATGGAAATATGGGAATTATGTTGTGAATAAAATAATCCAAACTAAATCAAAACTGTGTACACATACACATACACACACACACACATACATACACACACACACACACACACACACAAACACACACATACACCCACACAACCTGTAAAATTGTTTGGTGTGTGTGTGTGTGTGTGTGTGTGTGTGTGTGTGTGTGTTTGTGTTTTGCATAATTTTATAGATTTGTTTCCATTCATTATTTAAAAGTGGAACAGAAAAAGTACATGTGAGTTTCTTTGTATCCGTTATGCCACCCTTTTGCTTCAATGACAGCAGCGAAGGTGTTTAAGAATAGAATTGAATAAAATTGAATACAGAAAAAACAAACAGGACAATTAAATGGCTTGACAATTACCTTTAAATAAATCAACTATATTCGTTTTGTCATGTACTGTATATATGTTTGTATATACTGTAAAAAAATATAGATTTTTTTTTTCATTAATTATTTAAAATTGGAATAGAAAAGAGTACTAGAATAGAATAGAATTGAATTAAATAAAGAAAAGAAAAAAATCACAGGACAATTAAATTGCTTGGAAAATATCCTTGCAGTAAATCAATAGTATGTATCTGTTGTGTCATGTAATGTACTGTATATATAGTATGCATTTTGTTAAATAATATAACGTATATTAACACTCAAACAGAATTGTTTTTTCGGGGTTTTTTGGACCAACTCACCAGCTCTCGGTTCTGTGCATATTCCAAAGTAGAGTGTTTGTAATTTTGGAGAGATTTGCTTTGGACCCCTATCAGATATAAGGTCACCCACATGATAAACACAGCATGCATGGTCTGCTTCATCCTGGCGATCTGTCCCAACACAACAGAAACAAAACAACCAGTTTATCGTCCATATCAATATCTGGGAAATAAACCTAAAGTGTGCAAATGATCATTCAAGTGGTATTACTTTAATTCAGCATGACTTTGTTTAGTAAGTAACATCAGATTTAATTCAGATAATATCATACCTTGTTTATTCAGTCTTGCTCTCCTCAATAAGAAATCCAGGGAGAGTTGAACAGTCCTTTTATAGCTCAAGGTGATGTGCAGTGATGATGCTCAATTCATTATATGATGCAAGAAAAAAGCTTAAGAAAGTACTTGTAAAAATCTACAATAGCAAAAGTAATCTACTGCAATAGCCTTCTTTCACAAGACATCTGTATTTGAAATGTAGTATAGACTTTTTAGCTATTTACTGTGGAAAAATTTAAATAAAAAAATGATTTCAAACCACTGTTTTTACAGCAAAGGCCTATAAAACACATGGAACAAATAGGGACAGTATACATTTAACAAACTGTCCCAATCTGTCTTTTATGAACTGTACCCTTGTCCTGAGAGCACAGTTCAAAACAGTTTATGCTTTCATAATATAGTTTAACATGCCAGTGTTGTGTTCACTAATTTAACAAACAGCTTTTACAAAAATATAATAGTTTTGGAATTTTAGTACAGAGAGAAAAATATAAAACTGTATAAAACTAGATTTTTGACTCAGTCGTAGTTACCCGAGAGCTAAACAATAACATTGCGAACTACATTTCCCATAATTCATTCGAATCAGGAACTCGCGCTACCAGCCAATCAGCAGTCAGGATTCCTGCACATGGCCGTCTAGGTCAACTGGACCTGAGTGGGGTCTTGTGGGCAAAATATTAGTGCTTTAAAAAGTCATTATGAAGAAGTCTGATCTTACACAGTTTCCATCTGAGATATTATTCTACATTTCGCGATTCTAAACTCCCTAAAAGCCAGAAGACGCTCAGGTAGGTTTGCAGAAGCAGGGTTTTTATGATGTCTGTTTTTCCGGATCAGCTGTATGTGTGTGTTGTTTTGCAGGAGTCTGCAATCTTGCGTCTATAAATTAAGAGATCACCTGCTATTAATTATGGTTGCCACCCGTCCTGTAAAATACGGGATCGACCCGTATTTAAAGATAAAGTGATGCGTTCAATACGAGACGCGATTTGTCCCGTATATAAGCTGGTCAGATGTCGTCACGGTGAAATCGTTCCAGATCGCCAATTTAACATTGATATAAGTTGGTAAAATTTGCCTACGGTGGGTAAGGGACCGTCTGAAAAGTCCACACTTTCTGATAAAACGTGCTAATACGTCTGAAAGTCCACAAAAGGTGGTAAAACTGTGGAGTTTTTTTTTTTTTTTATATGTAAATGTTCAATAAGATTAAACAGTGTATGAATACAATCATAAAGACAAGTACAGGTGAAGGAAAAAATAAATAAAATACAAATTATTAAAAAAAGTTAAATATGTATAAACCATCCAAAATGTGTATATATATATATAATATAAAGAAGACAAATAATCTAGAAAATGAATCTAAATATATTTTTGACATATATATATATGTGTATATATATATGTGTGTATATGTATATATATATGTGTATATATATATGTGTATATATATCTCCTCACCTGGATGATGCGATGGCAGCCATAGTGTGCCAGAACGCCCACCAGCTATTGGTGGAGAGGAGAGAGTAGAGTGATGTAGCCAATTCAAGAATGGAGATTAATACCATCCATGATAGATAGGGGCCAATGGGGGCTTTTTAAGTTGGGATTTTTAATGACCACAGAGAGTCAGGACCTCGGTTTAACGTCTCATCCGAAAGACGGTGCTTTTTTTTACAGTATAGTGTCCCCGTCACTATACTGGGGCATTAGGACCCATACAGACCGTAGGGTGAGCACCCCCTGCTGGCCTCCCTAATACCACTTCCACATCTACACACAGTCCGCCATTTTTTTCCCGCACTGGAGCAGATACAGCCAGAAGAATAATGTCTCCACTTCATAAGCATCATAAGTGTTCTGTTGTTGGCTGTAAAAGTGAACATAAGAGTCTTCACGCACTCCCGGCATCAGAGCCACTGAAGTTTTGTTTTTGAAGGAAATGTGCCCCAAAACATACATTTGTGTATGTTTGTACAAATCATTTTACACCAGACTGCTTTGTGAATGAGTGTCAATATAAAACTGGATGTTTGCAAATGGCCTCTCTGAATGTGCTGGTTAGCTGATTCCACGGCTAATGCAGCTAAAGTTAGCATTGTCTCTGATTGTATGTGAGCAGCAGCTCATTTGCATTTAAAGAGACACACACATGAAAACAGCGTGTTTTTGATTCCACCCAAAAAGAGGCATTTACAACATGGTATAATAAATGATCCGTGGGGTATTTTGAGCTGAAACTTCAGACACATTCTGGGGACACCTAAGAAAAAAGGGGCATAATAGGTCTCCTATAATAACGCATATTAACTCGACGCATTTATTGCTAAAATTTGATTGTTGTCATGTTTGATTGTTCTATTCTATTCTAAAAATGTTTCGTATTTTGTTACATTTGATGTAAAAAGTAATAAAAGTTACTGAGTATTCTATTCTATACCAAATATCTTGTTTACCAAATTTATTAATGTTTTGTTTCAACTTTAATCAAAGTACCGGATTAAAGATGATAGAATAGAAAATATTATAGGGATGCATATAAAATTACCTTTAGGCCTACTGGTGTGATGTAACATAGTACAAGTTAGATATTGTCAGTGTATATGTTTGTAAAACACACTCTTTACAGAACTTCATCAAGCACTTGTCCATGCTGATTATGTGAAATGTGATCAGACCTGTCATTAAATATTTCAGCTTCCCAAAGGAGATCAGGAAGTCATCATCAGCTGTCAATCATGTCCATGTTCAGCACTGGTATCCTGGTCCTTACATCTCCCTTACACGTCCTTCCTCTCCGCATAGCGCCTGTCCTCACCTCTGCGGCACAAGTGGTGGAGCGTACACTTTATGTCCATCTCCACCCCGGTCTCAACCTGGGCCCAGGTGGGCCGGCACGGCCCGTCTACATCCCACCCATGGTGGATCTTTGCAGCCTCATCTCCCGCCTTTACAGCAACGCAGCCGATATTTGCGGGCACCTTGACGTCAGGGTCTTGCTTACAAACGTCCGTGCCCAATCGGGAGTCTCTTCGGCAGGGTCGGTTGGAACCAACAGCCCATTTCCCTACCCACAGACCCTGTCCCACTCACCCGAAGTGGTGTTGACAGACTTCCACATCCAAGATCCCGGCCAGTCCTCACTAGTCACCCAGTGCTTGCAGAAGTACGCGGGTCACTGCTACGTCTGCACGCCCAGTCTCTCATCCATCCTTCTGCACCCAAAACTAGAAGAGGTTTGCAGTGAGGAGGATAATGAGAGAAGACAAACACAATCAGAGTCCTTAGAGACGTTCAGTGATGTTGTGGTGGGCGGCACTTTTGACCGTCTGCATGGTGCCCACAGGACCCTGTTGAATATTTCCTGTCTGCTGGCCAATAGACGCTTTCTAATTGGCGTGTGTGACCAGGAACTATTGAAAAGTAAGTGGAGACCCTTTAAATTTATGTTTGAAATTTAGAAATAGAACGATAATCGGTTTAACTGATATTTTTTTCTATAAAAGGACAGTGCAAAGTTAACATATCTGCCAGCCTTCAAAAAGGACAAAAAATATCATGAAAGAACCTTAAAATGAATCAATGTGACTTGTTCGCTATATTCCAAGCCATACAAGCTTTGTGTGAGCAACAGAAATGTAAGTTGTTATTTACTAAAAACTATCCATTCCACATATTTAAACTGGCGTGTTACGTTCGGTCACTACTAGTGGGCGAATATTGTTTTTTCACTTGCTTATGCTGATATTTAGAGAGCAGGATGGCCGATATAATGCAGATAAACATAATACAATTTAACAACTGCAAATCAGTTGTACACACAATTCCTATAGTGAAACAAACACTTATTTTATGGAATAAAAGTGAAAAGGAAAAACCTTGAAAAGAGAAAGTGTTGACTATCCATTGACAAATCTGTCACAAGTGAAAGTTAACTCTCTTGTTAATCGGCCAAGCAAACATGGTTATAGGATCATCTTTACCTCCGGCAAAGCTCTGAAATCTCATTTGCACTGATGTTCAGTCTAAAAATGCTGCAAATGTAAAAAATGCTGCATTAAAGTGTTGCACCAGGTTTGGTGTCATTTACGTTCAAAACGGCATTAGATCTCACATGTGTTGTAATTAGTCATAGACCGATATATCGGCCATACTGATTAATCGGACGATATTTGGCCATTATGCGATTATCGGTATTGGCCGATTAAATGAAATTAAATCAATACAAATGCCGCATTAATGCGTTACACCAGATTTGGTGTCATTTACACCCAAAACGGCATTAGATCTCACATGTGTTGTAATTATTTATAGACCGATATATCGGCCATACTGATTAATCGGACGATATTTGGCCTTTATGCGATTATCGGTATTGTCCGATTCAATTAAATAAATACAAATGCAGCATTAATGCATTGCACCAGATTTGGTGTCATTTATGCCCAAAACAGCATTAGATCTCACATGTGTTGTAATTAGTCTTAGACCCACACATCGGACGATATTTGCCCATTTTGCGATTATCGGTATTGGCCGATTAAATTAAACAAAATACAAATGCCGCATTAATGCGTTGCACCAGATTTGGTGTAATTTATGCCCAAAACAGCATTTGATCTCACATTGTTGTAATTAGTCATAGACCCACACATCGGCCGATATCTGGCCATTTTGCGATTATTAGCTTTGGCTGATTAAATAAAATAAAATAAATACAAATAAATTTTGTTTCTGTTACTTACGCAAAGCTTGTTTATGACCTCAAAGGAGGTGCAGTTGTTGCTTTTGGTGGGGTTTTCTTTGCTGTAGTCTATAAAAACTTCTAAAACATGGTAATGGCATGACATGAGGGTGCCTAAATACAGAATTTTAATTATTAGGTGAACTTTTCCTTTAACTGTCTATTTTAAGCTTTTCACACTCTGTTTCTATGTGTGTTTGCGTAGATAAGGTCTTGAAGGAGTTGATAGAACCGTACGATATTCGAGTACAGAAGCTACAGGAGTTTCTGAACGATGTCAAACCATCTCTCAAGTATGAAATCGTTCCTCTCTCGGATCCCTTCGGCCCCTCTATCAGCGACCCTGAGCTGCAGTGCATTGTGGTCAGTGAGGAGACGAAGAAAGGGGGGGAAGCTGTCAACCGAAGGCGTGTGGAAAATGTGAGAACGTTATTGTTGTCATACAGAGCTTATAAATAGACCTTTATCTTTTGCACTTTAATCTGTTACATCGTAGAACCACAACCTTGATATACAGTGGCCCGAATAAGTATTCTGACACTTCTAGATGAAGTGTGTTATTTTTCAATATGCAGAGACAATTATAAGTAAGCCATTAGTAGGTTAATTGTTTTTTAGAAAACTGTAAACACTGTGTATCTGTGGTGCTATGAAAATTCCTCTGTTTGTTTTGAGCGGTCAGTCTCAAGAGAGACAATAACATTGGCTTGACCAATTGCGTGAGTTGGAGGCGGGACTACTGGTTGGTTTAACCAATGGCAGAAGGGGGGGGCGTACATAAAATATATGATCATTATGAAAATATTATGTCATGTTTATTTAAAAGACAGCAAGCACAAGTACGCTTTTTAAGCAAAACATTTCACATGAAATAATTTGTTAGGTTGTAAATGGTAAAACAATAGATATGCTGTTCAAAATGAAGACAACATTTGGTGTGGATTTATGATCACTATCTAAGTGTTTAGTTATAAACTTGGTCTTTGTGATCTTTGAACTTATTATTTTTTTAGTTTGGGTGAAAGTGCAGTTACTATGGTAACCACAGTGAAACATTTGGACTTTGCTGCTGTCTAAATCTCTCAATATTTTGGTTTATAATGTGTGTTGAAGTCATTTTATGTGTACTGTGCAGAAATTGGCAGAGTTGGTTCTGTATGAGATCCAGCTTTTGAAAGACGCCCATCGCGCTGATATCGAGGAAGAGAAGATCAGTTCTTCCAGCCTAAGAACGAGATTACTGGGCACACTGCTCAAACCTCTTGCTGTAAGACCCTGTTTACTTGTTTATACTGTGGACTATTCATTCATATTCATCAGGATCCACAACTCTTTATCTGTAGATTTCCCTGCTGGAAAATCCAGTGTAAACCAGTTCCTACCTTTTCCAAGCTGGTCTTAGGTGGTCTAGAAGGCAAATTAGCTGAAATAAATCAACCTTATAAACCTTTACCGTCTTTGTTGTTTAGAAACAATCCAGCTACCATGTCCCAAAAACTAGCTTGCATTGATATGACTTGGTTTTTCCAGTAGGGATCATTCATTCATTTAATCATTGATTTTTATTGGAAGACAGTCTACCCCTTAACTAACCCATACATGCATACATACATACATACATCATACATACATCATATATACATACATACATACATCATACATACATCATATATACATACATACATACATACATACATACAGTGAGGAAAATAAGTATTTGAACACCCTGCTATTTTGCAAGTTCTCCCACTTGGAAATCATGGAGGGGTCTGAAATTGTCATCGTAGGTGCATGTCCAATGTGAGAGACATAATCTAAAAAAAAAATCCAGAAATCACAATATATGATTTTTTTAACTATTTATTTGTATGATACAGCTGCAAATAAGTATTTGAACACCTGAGAAAATCAATGTTAATATTTGGTACAGTAGCCTTTGTTTGCAATTACAGAGGTCAAACGTTTCCTGTAGTTTTTCACCAGGTTTGGACACACTGCAGGAGGGATTTTGGCCCACTCCTCCACACAGATCTTCTCTAGATCAGTCAGGTTTCTGGGCTGTCGCTGAGAAACACGGAGTTTGAGCTCCCTCCAAAGATTCTCTATTGGGTTTAGGTCTGGAGACTGGCTAGGCCACGCCAGAACCTTGATATGCTTCTTACAGAGCCACTCCTTGGTTATCCTGGCTGTGTGCTTCGGGTCATTGTCATGATGGAAGACCCAGCCTCGACCCATCTTCAATGCTCTAACTGAGGGAAGGAGGTTGTTCCCCAAAATCTCGCAATACATGGCCCCGGTCATCCTCTCCTTAATACAGTGCAGTCGCCCTGTCCCATGTGCAGAAAAACACCCCCAAAGCATGATGCTACCACCCCCATGCTTCACAGTAGGGATGGTGTTCTTGGGATGGTACTCATCATTCTTCTTCCTCCAAACACGGTTAGTGGAATTATGACCAAAAAGTTCTATTTTGGTCTCATCTGACCACATGACTTTCTCCCATGACTCCTCTGGATCATCCAAATGGTCATTGGCAAACTTAAGACGGGCCTTGACATGTGCTGGTTTAAGCAGGGGAACCTTCCGTGCCATGCATGATTTCAAACCATGACGTCTTAGTGTATTACCAACAGTAACCTTGGAAACGGTGGTCCCAGCTCTTTTCAGGTCATTGACCAGCTCCTTCCGTGTAGTTCTGGGCTGATTTCTCACCTTTCTTAGGATCATTGAGACCCCACAAGGTGAGATCTTGCATGGAGCCCCAGTCCGAGGGAGATTGACAGTCATGTTTAGCTTCTTCCATTTTCTAATGATTGCTCCAACAGTGGACCTTTTTTCACCAAGCTGCTTGGCAATTTCCCCGTAGCCCTTTCCAGCCTTGTGGAGGTGTACAATTTTGTCTCTAGTGTCTTTGGACAGCTCTTTGGTCTTGGCCATGTTAGTAGTTGGATTCTTACTGATTGTATGGGGTGGACAGGTGTATTTATGCAGCTAACGACCTCAAACAGGTGCATCTAATTTAGGATAATAAATGGAGTGGAGGTGGACATTTTAAAGGCAGACTAACAGGTCTTTGAGGGTCAGAATTCTAGCTGATAGACAGGTGTTCAAATACTTATTTGCAGCTGTATCATACAAATAAATAGTTAAAAAATCATATATTGTGATTTCTGGATTTTTTTTTTTAGATTATGTCTCTCGCAGTGGACATGCACCTACGATGACAATTTCAGACCCCTCCATGATTTCCAAGTGGGAGAACTTGCAAAATAGCAGGGTGTTCAAATACTTATTTTCCTCACTGTACATACATACATTCATACATACATACATACATCATACATACATACAGCATACATGCATACATCATACATACATACATACATACATACAACATACATGCATACATCATACATACATACATACAACATACATTCATACATACATCCATCATACATACATACATCATACATACATACATCATACATACATCATACATACATACATCATACATACATACATACATACATAATGCATACATACATCATACATACATCATACATAATGCATACATACATACATACATACATACATAATGCATACATACATCATACATAATGCATACATTCATACATACATCATACATACATCATACATCATACATACATCAATACATACATCATACATACATACATACATCATGCATACATACATACATTCATACATACATACATACATACATCATACATACATCAATACATACATCATACATACATCATGCATACATACATACATACTTCATACATACAACATACATCATACATACATCATAAATACATCATACATACATACATACATCATACATACATACATACATCATACATTCATACATACATCATACATACAAAAAATAAGTTTTCATTCCTTGACAAGATAAAAGGTCTCATATGAGATTTATAAGGCCATATTTATGTAGATAAATGTACAAATCTAGTGATTGCACTGCGCTGTATTATTTATATATTATGTAATTTGGTTATACTGTATGATCATGTACACTACGATATATTTTGACCTGTCTGATGTAGTTCAAAAATACTCTTTAAAGGGATATTTCACCCAAAAATATTTACTCGCAATGTTCAGCCCTCAGTCACCATTAACTTGTATTGTATGGGAAAAAAGATGCAATTAAAGAGAATGGTGACTGTGGCTGATATTCTGCCTCACATCTCTTGTGTTACATAGAGGAAAGAAATTCAGACGTGTTTGGAACAACATGAGAGAATGATGACAGAATTTTGGGTGAACTATCCCTTTAAGTATTTGTTTATTACTTTGATTTCATCTCCATTAAAGGAAAGTTCTTAGTATTGATTTCATTTTATGTTCCTCTGTTACCAGCCTCGGTCTGATCTCTCTCTGGATCCATATGTGATCGGTCTGACGGGTGGCAGTGGATCGGGGAAGAGCTCTATAGCTCGCAGACTGGAGGGGCTCGGTGCTGTATGGATCGACTGCGATCAGCTGGGTCATGAGGCTTATCTACTGGGCACATCTGTATACCACAAAGTCCTGCAGGAGTTTGGCCCAGGTATGGAGAGAGAAAAATGTAACATAATGTGACTTAATGAATCTCACAATTTGTACTGCAGTTTAACATATTTTACCATGTTTAAGTCCATTTTGTAGAATTTTTTTCCCCTTAAAGTAATAGTTCACCCAAGAATGGCAATTCATCATTTACTCATCCTCACGAAATCCCAGATGTGTATGACTTTCTTTCTTATGCTACACAAAAAATATTTTGATTAGAATATCTCAGCTCTGCAGGTCCATGCAGTGCAAGTGAATGGTGGCCAGAACTTTGAAGATCCAAAAATCACATAAAGGCAATATAAACGTTATCCATATGACTCCAGTAGGTGGCGATATGCACGAAAAATGCGAATCGCCAAAAACAAAAGAAGAATGTGGAAGTGAAAGTGAAAGTGGAGATTTATAGTAAAAAATAACTTAAATATTGATCTGTTTCTCACCACACCTATCATATTATTTCTGAAGACATGGATTTAACCACTGCAGATTTCATTTGGGCCAAGTTATAACTTCATTAATCAATTAAAAGGGTTAAATGAGTATTTTTGTTTCTTTCTCTTTGTTGTCAGATATCCTTAACGAGGATAAAACCATTAACAGACAAGTACTGGGTGGGAAAGTATTTGGGAATCAGGTAATTTACACTGCAGAGAAATATTATGTTTAGACGTCATATTTTCCATCCGGCTTATGTTGTGTTTGTGATGCTGTATGTGTTTTTCAGGAACGTTTGAAAGCTCTGACAGATATAGTGTGGCCTGAGATCGCCCTGCTGGTGAAGAATAAAATAGAACAAGCAAAAGTACAGGGTGAGCTGTTTTATTCGGAGCCGCCTTTCTTCTCACTGTAGCTAAGCTATATCTTTTGTGTAATTCTGATTTGCTGTTCTCAGGTAAACATGTTTGTGTTGTGGACGCGGCCGTGTTGCTCGAGGCCGGTTGGACACATTTGGTGCATGAGGTTTGGGTGGCCACCATCCCAGAGGAAGAAGTACAAAAGCTTTACAGAGGCTTTTTTGTTATATGTACTAGAGTACTGGAATGTGTAGATGCTTTAAACCTCTCTTATCTCAGGCAGTGAAGCGTATAGTCCAGCGTGATGGTGTAAAGGAGGAGGTCGCCATGAGGAGACTGAAGAGCCAGTGGCCCAATGCCAAGCTGATAGAACATGCCAATGTAGTGCTGTGCACACTATGGGAACCTGATGTCACTCAGAGAGAAGTATGCACACTGAAAATACATTTTAACCTCCTTTCTTGTGTTCCACACCAGTAAAGACGGATAGACTGAGGTAGAAGTTTGGTTAAAGGTGCACTCAGTGATTTTTGCTAAATATTTAAACGGAAAGGTTGTAAAAAAAAAAATATGTTTAGAATTAAACCGTATCGCAGCTGTGGTATTTTTTTGGCAAGTATGGGGGCGCCTGGGTAGCTCAGTGAGTAAAGACACTGACTATCATCCCTGAAGTTCGCGAGTTCGAATCCAGGGCGTGCTGAGTGACTCCAGCCAGGTCTCCTAAGCAACCAAATTGGCCCGGTTGCTAGGGAGGGTAGAGTCACATGGGGTAACCTCCTCGTGGTCGCTATAATGTGGTTTGCTCTCGGTGGGGCACGTGGTGAGTTGTGTGTTGATGCCGCGGTGGATGGCCTCCACGGACACTATGTCTCCATGGTAACACACTCGATGAGCCACATGATAAGATGCGCGGATTGACGGTGTCAGACGCTGAGGCAACTGAGATTCGTCCTCCACCACCTGGAATGAGGTGGGACTTAGAGTGCATTGGGAGATGCGCTCTCCCAATGCGCCCCCCCCCCCCCAAAAAAAAAAACGAAGTATAATGTTATACATTTACACTAAATCATTTTAAAATGCTGTTAAGGTGTGACAGCGCAACATAAACACAAATGTTACCGAGTGCACATTTTTCCCTTATTAGTTTTACTAAGAAAGTGTTAATAAAGTTGTACACATCTCAAAACGTATACTATGTGTAAAATGTTTAAAATGATGTACACTCATGAGATGAAGAGCATGTTAAAGACTTTTATTATGAAACATTTCAGTCTAATGTTTAAAGGGACAGTTCACCCAAGAATGAAAATTGATCATTTACTCACCCTCATGACATCCTGGATGTGTGTGGCTTACTTCCCTCTGCTGATCACAAAGAAGTTTTAGAAGAATATCTCCGCTCTGTACGACCATACAGTGCAGGTGAAAGGTCCAAAAAGCACATAAAGGCACCAAAGTAATCCATATGACTCCAGTGGTTTAATCCATGTCTTCAGAAGAGATATGATAGGAGTGGGTGAGAAACAGATCAATATTTAAGTCCTTTTTTACTATAAGTATTCACTTTCACATTCTTCTTTTGTTTTTAGAGATTTGCATTCTTTGTGCATATCGCCACCTACTGAGCAGGAAGAATTTATAGTAAATAAGGACTTAAATATTGATCTGTTTCTCACCCACACCTATCATATCACTTCTGAAGACATGGATTAAACCCCTGTATGGATTACGCTTGTTTACTTTGTGCTTTTTGGAACTTCACCACCATACAGAGCCGATATATTCTTCTAAAAATCTTTGTGTTCTGCTGACGAAAGTGAGACATTTCTGGGTAAACTATCCCTTTAATGCACTGTGTGAGAGAGCACTTGCATGTTAAAAAAATAATGCATCTCTCCAGGTATTGAAAGCCTGGAATCTCTTACAACAGCGGATACAGCAGAGAAGACGAGAGGAAATCAGTTCTTCATCCTGATCAGACAGATCCACGCAAGCTCAACCCAGTCGCTTCCGATTCATAAGAACATGATTAGATCTCATTTTCAAAATGTAGCTAAATATTAACACCAGACTGTTTTTCTTAGTTGGTCATTTGATTAGTATCAAGTGATCGCTTTTAAAATCATTAAGGATTTGTTATATTGAATAGCTGTAAACTGCACGGGTGAATCGGTGCATCCATATCGGTTCATAAGTGTGTTGCTCTTATAATGCTGTGAAACGGTTTTATGTCTGAGGAAGACCTTGAGCACCACCAGCAATATACTTTTTTTTTTTTTTACTTCTGTGCCTATTGTCAGATATATCGTCAATTTGATTGTCAACATGCCCATTCATTCACTAATGCTTGTTAACATTGAACTGAAGAAATGAAGTTCTGTGGCAAAGGTTTTGACCATGAATGTTTTGGAGACAGTCTAGACTTGCATCTATAAAGCTGTGCCTCTTGGAAGACCAAAATGAACATGCATGTTTGATTGTCAAATTTAGCAAGTGCCCAACTGGTCAAGATTGATTTTAGGTCAATTTAATGCATGATTCTGGTTGCAACTAATGTAAAGTGAACAAATCTTGATATTGTTTTAATGACATTTAGATATCATTAAAATATCAACATTGTTTAAATGCTTTTGCTTTATTCCAACATACATACTCACTCACTCACTCACTCACACACACTCTCTCTCTCTCTCTCTCTCTCTCTCTCACATAAACAATGAACCTTTAGATAAATCCAGCCTCAAACAGTTTGACCAGTGGAAGGTGACTGAAGTATTCCACACATCGTCCCATTCTAGAAACTGAACTTGCTTAAGGCAACACAAGTTTGTGGGGTGAATTTAACAAAATATTGCAAATGGTGAATAACAGCTTCTAAATGACAAACAGTTTTGAAACTGTATTTTCTTTTCATCATGATCTGCATTGGCTATCCTGTCCCAGAGATGTCAAGATATCAATTATGTCCCACTTTATATAAAAATACAATACAACACAAACTGGTTCTGTTACACTCTCAAGACTCCATGTTTCGTGTTCTAGAGTTCCACAGTGAGTCTGGCGGAACACAGTGCCCGTCCCAGGCCGTTGGAGGCACAGCATTTGTAAATCCCAGAATCTCCTGGTTGTATGCGAGCAAGGGTGAGAGTGCAGATGCCGTCTTTGTCATAATTAATCTGAACTCGCTCAGTCTTTGCCAAAGGCTCCTCATCAAAGAACCAAACCACCTCTGGGTCCGGATATCCTGTCGTCAGAAATAAACATAATTAAAATTAGAGTCTGCACTTTCACACTACAAGAAGCAGTTATGTAAATATGTCTACCCCATTACCTCCAATGTTATTGAAGTTATTGTCATTTCTTAAATGTTCAGATTCCAAGCTTTCAAATTATACCTCACATGCCTGACTTGTGTATATGGAAACTTTTGTGGGGGTGATGGGGGTGGGGCTGTATCGTGAATGTCATTCCAAACCTGTATGACCATCTTCCGTGGAACACAAAAGGAGATGTTAGGAAGAATGTTAGGTACTGACAGCCTCAATCATGGACTTTCATGGCATTTTTTTTCTCCATAAAACTAAAGCAAATGGTGACCGAGGGCGTCACTACACATAAGGAATATTCCGGGTTCAATACATGTTGAGCTTAAATCAACAGCATTTGTGGCGTAATGTTGATTACCACAAAAATATGAATTGTTCCTCACTTAAAGAAAAAGGAAAAAAAAAGCTAAGGTGTGTAACCGTGCCACCAGGAGGACCTACCAAGTAGTGGGAATTGGGCATTCCAAATTGGGAGAAATATTGATTACCAAAACAATTTTTTTGGAAGTCCCTCCTTTTCTGGAAAGGAAAAATGGGAGGTTACAGTGAGGCAATGGAAGTGAATGGGGCCAGTTTTTGGAGGGTTTAAAAAAGCCGAAATATGAAGCTTATAATTTTATAAAAGCACTTTTACAGAAATTCTTCAGTTAAAACTGGTGTATTATTTGAGCTGTAAAGTTCTTTAATTGTTGTTTACCAGGATTACAGCGCTAGTCGTCATGGCAACAAATTGGATGCAACTTTCAGAGAAAAGTTTAGCAAGAGATTTTCACACAGAAATAATTTTTTATTAAGAAAAAGAGGAATTAGTCAATTTAGTTTGGTGGTAATAAACATTCCACAAATGTTCTCGATTGAGCTTAACCTGCTTTGAACCCGGAATATTCCTTTAACATATATAGAGCTCCAGGGATGAAACTCCTACAGGTTTGAAACCACATGACGGTGAGTAAATGACATCAGTTTTCATATTAGGTGAACTATGTGCTATCAGATCAGATGCACACAAGTATAGCGGTTTTTAGTTTTAGCCCCCCATTTAAATTAAGGTAAAATTTTTCAATTTTTGTGAAGAATGACTGTGAGATGCCAGTACCACGTATTGTACAGGCCAAGTGCACGGTCGCTCCAGAGGTCTCAGTGAGGTCACGCAGGGGTTGAAAGAAGTGCGGTTCACTCCTCATGTGCTTTTCCAGAGATTCTACGGCTTGTTCCGCCTCCTTTCCCAGACCACAATCTGAAGCACAACAGCAGACGCAGAGTGAGAATGAGAGAAGCAAAGGTTTGACCACAGAAAACACTAGATTGATGCTTTATTTCTAGTGGCCATGTGTATATTTTACCATCTACAGAACTGCAGGGAGAATCTACTCCATCGGATTTCCAGGACAGAGACATCCTATTTAGCGCGAGCACGGCTTTACCAGTTCTCTGCAACACAGAACTGTAATGTAGAAGCTTTGCATTCCCCCAAATGTTAAAAAGTAACAATTGATGACAATCAAAAGGAATTTCTTCTTTCTGATGGTGCATCATAGTTTGGGAAGCAACACCCAAACTAGTTATAATAGCTTATAATCTTCATACCTTCCATTTCTGCCTGGCAAGGAACTTCCTCATCTTGTCTTTGTTCAGGGATTTGGTTATTCGACGGTTTGAGTCGTCAAACGAGGCCATCCAGGGATGAGATAAAGCCTTCTCACAGCACAGTCGTGAACTGTGTTAATAAAAATCAAAGAGGGATTAAAACTGGTTTTGCTGAAGATTCCAGATTTTAAATTGAAAATTGATTTGCGACCAAACAGTATTTTCTTTAACCTAGCATTGATTGGTTCATTCATGGTTTGAAGGCGAGGGCATGTCACGCAAATGGTTCATGTTGGCATTTTACTTGATTAGCAAGCTTAGAGATAAATGTGCACCAAAATACAGTAGACTTTGATTGGATGTACATCTTTCAACTTCGGCAACAAATGATTTGGGAATAGTTTCTCCTTCCTTTTAAAAGCTGATAAACCCACTTCGCTACTCTAAAACCCTAGATAAAACATTCAGAAAATGACCATGTTTATTACTCTTGAATCACATTTCCTCAAGGTTACCTCTTGTCCTTGGTCAACAAGCCACTTATGAAATCTTTAGCCTCATCTGAGATGTCCTCAAAACTCTCTGGATTAAATTCCCACTGAGCCGCAGTTACCAGAGCAAGCGTTTCTGCTTCGCTGCTGCCCTGGAACGGAGACTCGCCACTCAATCTGAAAAGGTGTGGGGGGGAAATGTATTTCAGAAAACAAAAAACTTGGATACATGTATTAATAATTGATTAATTGAAGTTGGTTACAGCCAGAGTTGCCATAATTTCTCAATCCCATTTGATCCCTTACAGGATGTAGCATATAACACCAATGCTCCACATGTCAGTGGCCAGATCCACATGCTCATAATTGACCACTTCTGGGGCCACAAACTCCGCAGTCCCGTGCATCACCTTCAGAGGTTTCCCAGACTCTGCAGGGGTCAGAAACAAAGACAAAAATGAGTAGGCGCAACTCAAAGCACACAATTCTCAAAGCACCACCCTATACAATGCATTATTGGTGGAAAACGGTACATTAGATGCTTAGAATTGGATATTATGGAGTAAAGAGACATTATGCAAATCACAGTTGTTTTTATTAAGGAACTTCATTCACTTTAATTTATTTACTTCACAAATACTGCTGTTGCACTTTTGAAAAATTAACAGTCAGTATTAATAAGTCTTGTAAATCATTTCAATCCAAAAATACAAATTAAAAGATGCTCCAATTACCACCCCCCCTCCAAATTTTTTTTTTTGTTTATCACCCAAAATAATTTTTGACATGGGTTCAAAATTATGTACACTGGTATGTGGTATACCAGCACTTTATTCTACATTAGGGCGATCCAACCGCAAGCTAGACGCCATGTTGATATCACATGACCAGCCACATACTTTACATTGGGTGACGCTGCCATATTAACGTCACGCGCTGTCAGAAATACCCTCCGCCAGAGCCCTTTTAATATGTAGACTACAAGCTTGCTTAACGCGGCGGTCCCATAGATATTCTATGGGCGGTGCACTAGCGAGGAGACAAGAGGTAGTTTTTTTTCCTTTAAATGAATGTCTATGGAGGAGATGGTGAATAAATTGCTTATGAGAGGAAATAGCTTATCTAATGAATTTACAGCCTGTCCACTCATTTTAAAACATATTTTACATACAAAAAAATCATTTTGGAATTAACTACGTGTGATGTTTACTACGATAAAATTGCTCTTATTAAGAAAACATGTACATTTTGCGACAAGGAAGGTGTCCGTTTACGACTCTCCCCATTCATTTGTATGGTATCCGCAAAAGTTGACTTACTGTCGTAATACGCTAGATGACCACAGCACTCTCCTATGATAAAATTGCAGAGATTATCATCTATTAACATAAATGATGCTCCAGGATCCCAAAAGGAAGACGTTTTAATGACATCGCCGTTTTATGCCGGCGTGCGTATAATCCGAGTTTACGCCTTTTTTTCATTGACGCTACAAACGCATTTTGAGATCTCTCATATTTGTAAAACCTGTGGTGCAGCGTTGTCAGCGTTAATGGTGTTTGCAGGAGGAAAATATGGACCATGTTTATGCTTTAGCCGCGGAGACACTACCAAAAGTGGCGAGAAAGCGACAGAGAACTGAAAAAAAGCGAGAGAGAGATCGACTAAGGCAGAAATTCAGAGTATACATCGGCGAGGCCTACTTTAGGTGGAAAGCGCTAATGGCAGAGAAAGGAATGAAGAATGACGCGGAGGTTGCTCATTATCTGCTGGACAGGTAAGGAATTCAACTACGAATAAAATGGTAAACAAGGAGTGTGACAATACAAGTGGGTGTACCTACAGCAGAAGGATGCCATATGTTGTTTACAAATGCAGAACAGTGCGTTAAAGGTGTAGTTCACCCAAAATGACAGTTCTGTTACTTCCCCTCACGTTGTTTAAAGACCCCTATGACGTTCTTTCTTCCGTTGAAAAACAAAAGCAGATAATAATCTCGGTTACCAAACAATAACTTTGTTTAGAGAGACAAATGTTAGAATTTAACATTTTCATTAATGCGCGAGTACACCATAAGCAGTCTTCCAAACAGTGTTTTTGCCTTACCCCGATTCACTATTTTTAGCCTAAAATAATTTATATTTTAGAGCTTGTAGGGAAGGATTCTGGAAAATTGCATACTTCATAGGTCCATGCGCATTTAATTAATGTCCGTAAATAAAGGACCGGTGTTTTGTCAAAGTCTTGTGTCTCTCCCCCCCCAATGTTCCCTCTCTATCGAAGTCCGTTCCCTCCTAGGTTCCCCTCTGTCCAACTCAGTTCCCCCCTATGTTCCCCCTTTGTCGAACTCCGTTCTCCCCATGTCGAAGTCCATTCGTCCATGTTCCCCCTTTGTCGAAGTACGTTCCCTCCCATGTCAAAGTCTGTTCCCCTCTATGTTCCCCCCATGTTGAAGTCCGTTCCCTCCTAGGTTCCCCTCTGTCCAACTCCGTTCCCCCCTATGTTCCCTGTTTGTCGAAGTCCGTTCCCTCCTATTTTCCCCCATGTCAAAGTCCCCCTCCCCATGTTCCCCTCTGTCGAAGTTCGTTCCCCCATGTCGAAGTCCGTTCCCTCCCCATGTTCCCCCCCATGTCCAAGTCCGTTCCCCCCCCATGTCCAAGTCCATTCCCCCCACATTTCCCCCCCATGTCCAAGTCCGTTCCCCCCACATTTCCCCCCTCCCCATGTCCAAGTCCATTCCCCCCACATTTCCCCCCCCCCCCATGTCCAAGTCCATTCCCCCCACATTTCCCCCCCCCATGTCCAAGTCCGTTCCCCCCACATTTTCCCCCTCTGTCGAAGTCAATTCCCCCTTTGTCCAAGTCCATCATTTGAGTACATTGGTATGGGTCCTCAAACTGGATATGTCTCAAAACACCAGATTCATTCGCGCAGAGCCGAAACCCAACTCACGTTATTACCCAAACAATGTTCCTCCGCAAGTAACTTTTGGTTTTATGCTTCAACCGCTAAATAAAAAGTTGCGGTTCACGGAATGCCTTGAGCCATAGCGCTCACATCACATTTGCGTGCATGCACGCACAAATATTTTGGGTTAACTTACAAGATAAGGCAGAAATGTTAAGCTTACTATATAAATGGCACACTTGCATCAATTCTCCTGATAAAATTGTAATCCTTCAAAAACAGCGATTTTAACAACTTTACAGGTTAGTGTTTACGGTGTTACATTATCATGGCAACAAAGTTGTAAAATTGGCTACATAACTTTACACAGAAAAGTTTAGCAAGTGATTTTAATACACTAAAATCATGATAATAGGCATATTATTTACATCTTGTGGCTATAATTTTGAAACTGAGTATTTTAACATTTGCAGATTGCCTGTATTCACTACCATTGCAAGTGTCTAACTGTAACCCTGATTTTTTATTTTTTTTGCTTGATTTGACATGTCAAAATTAATTTGTGTGGTAATCAACATTATGCCACAAATGCTGTCGATTGACCTTAATATTCCCAGAATATTACTTTAAAAATATAGTTGTATAATATCCTTTGCTACCATCTTAACTATCGGATCTCTCGTTGTTCTTTAAGGGTGTGCGGTAAACAACTTTCAGAAGACCATTTTGGGGCACCTCGCAGAAAAAAAGGAAGACCACGGAAAATAACAGTTCCGGAAATCGAGGTATGATAGCAAAAAAAAAAAAAAAAAAAACCATTAAAAATGTTACCACCACAGTTAAAGAACAGCCACTTATCTAACTGTTAGATGAAGTCATTCAAGTTATCACTGCATCTGACACAACATACTCATTACCTCACCTAAAACATGGATTTTCTTTAGGAGACCCTGAATGATTCATCCCAGCCCAGTCCAGATCCACAATCACCAGACCCATGTCAGCCCATCCAGGACCCAGAGTCAACAGATCTCTCTCAGGCCAGTTCGGATACCCAGTCTCCGTATGAAAGTGGCAATGTTGAGATCTTTGGGATCTCTTATGACCTTCCTGCTACATTGCCGAAGCAATTAGTAAGTCATCACATACATATTGGCCAGAACTTAATATCAGGCATAATCACGTTTCATCGTTACTCTGATCGGCAAATAATACAGTATAAAAGCAGCCCTACCCGCTAATAGGCACAAAGAATATACTCTTCCGGTATAAATCTCTACCGGTTGGCATTTGTATCGTTCCATGGTATACAGTCATACCACCCAGCCCTGCTGCCAGTGATGTCAGTAGCTTGGCCTGCTTTTTGGTAAACTTTAGTTGCCGTCTTACTCAACGTACTGTAACTTCCTACATCCTGCTAATACAGTCTCACTGTTTTCTGCCCTGTAGAATGAACCAGCACAGTTTGAAATAAAAATGGAAGAGTTTGAAGTAGATGTCAGCACTAGATCCTGTTCTCCATCGGACAATCTCAATTTTGTAATTAAAAGTTCAACGTCAAGCACAACTACAGCAGAAGAAAACGAAGAACTCTGGAAAGCAATAAAAGTGGGTGAAAAATATACAATTCCATGTCCATGTCATACACTAGGAGTCAAAAGTTTGGACACTCAGTCTTTATTCTAGAATTACACCATTTCCCACATTTTTTTAATAATAGTGAAGTCATGAAAACTATTGATTAAATCAATTCATTTCAAACCTATATGACTTTGTCGTGGAAATACAAAAGCAGATTTTAGGCACAATGTTAGGGACTGACAGTCATCATTCACCATTATTTAATGGAAAAAAGGTAGATTGGTGACCGAGGCGATTCTACCCGGCAACGTCATACAGGTTTGGAACAACAGGAGTAAATGACCATTTTTATTTTGGGGGAACTAACCCTTTAAGTGTCAGTACTATATCTTTCTCATGTTCTGCCAGTAATTATTTCATCCCATGTAGGAAGAACAAGAACAGATTGAACTGCAACCGGAAGGTTGTTTACGTGTCGGCGTGAGTTCCATCGCTCCATCGGACAATGAGGATCTCCGTTCAACTACACAAGAAATTGTGCTGGAGAAGGAACAAAAATGGGGGGCCAACAATCCCGGTTTGACAGGACTCTTCAGGACCTGTCATCAATGTGGAGATCCAGTTCTGGAATTCAAAACTGTACAATCGGGGAGCCTCGTCCGCGTTCAGTGGGAATGTTCGAAGGGACATCTCATGTGGCTTTACCCCAACAACAACCCAACGTAGTACAAATGGAAAAACCAGACAAGGAAGAAAAAGGACTTTGAAGTTTGTTTAGGTTTAATTAAATTGAGTGAATGAAAAAATAAAAGGTAGTTTGATACAGCTTTTTGCTTTCATTGGTGTTCCTGAGGGTATTATGTAAAGGCACGGTCACGTTTTGCTTTGCAAGGCGAAATTCTGCGGGCGAAGGCGGCATGTGCGGATGTCGGGTGCATGTTAAAGACATGTAAAGTATTGCCAAGCAGCCTCTTTTTATTGCAGCTCTTTATACTCCGTGAGAGTGATGTTAAAAAGAAACAAGCCACTAATGCCTCCTACACGCTACACGACTTTCAAAGACGTCGGATTGTGGTACCGTACCATATTACACAACTGTCTATCTTGTCATTGAAGTCTTGTCATTACAAAACATTTCACTATTGACGAATCCCCGATGACTCTTGTGAAACGTAATTTGGAGTCCAGGCAGAGTACACGCAAGAAATGACACGAGATACGAAAACAAATGCATGATCATATGTTATGCATTTCAGAAGATGATGTGTATGTTTTTAAATTGCCTAAAAAGGCATCATATTTTATTGGTTACAACATGAAAATGTACCTCCAATAAGAAATATCTACCCATTTGCTTACCTGGCTGTCCAAGAGAATTTGCGATTTGCCCGGTTGTGGTACAGTTCAGATAAAACATCAAATAGGTGCTGGTGCTCCTGCCAATGTTCCACAAATGTTTCCTCCATTTCTTCGGTCCAATGAGAATTTCTTAAATTCCGCATCCATGCTAGTTGATGTTCTGTTGCAGGTACATCAGGACTCCTCCCACTGAAACTTCCCATGCCCCATTTCTTGCTCCCTCATTGGCTGTAGGTCAACGCTGCTGTTGTATTCAGTCAAAACATATTTCACATTGCACGATTTGGAATCACAGACAGGTCCAGATATTTAACATGCTAGATATCTCGCTGACATCGGCGATGCACCAGCGCTTCTCTCAGATCGCGTCTTTGAGAATTCATGCATTGCGTTCGCTCACGGGAGCGTGCTCCGATTTGCCTATGATTTCGGGCTTTTGTCGGTGATCTTCACAAAACTGGCGGTGAGTGAAAATCAGGCCTAAAATCATGTAGTGTAAACTCAGTATAAAATTATGTCCTTTTCCATTGTGAATATTCACCGCCCAAACAGAGGTCAGGTTCACACCACCTTTACGTTGTATCCGTTCACGGTGTACCCTTTATTATTATTTTTGGCCACTTTGTGAGTGTCTCATCCCCCTTCACAATTTTTTGGAACCCAATAACACCACATTTATTATAGAAATATATTTTTGTATATTATTATTATTATAAAATAGTAGCAAAATAAACAAAAAACACAGGAGTTAAAAAAAAAAAAAATATTATTTTAAAAACTTGAAGTTTTCTGCTTTCGACCACCCTAGCTATCGGTATCGGCTCTGCCTATCGTTCGACCCATGCTCAGTAATTTAGCAATTAAAAACTCACCTAGTTTGCAGGCCAATCCAAAGTCAATTATCTTGATTAGGGTTCCAGTGCTGTTGACACAGACGATGTTCTCTGGTTTCAGATCGAGGTGAATGATGCGTTTACGATGGATGTACTGGATTCCTTCCAGAATCTGATGCATGTAGTTCACACTGTTGGGTTCTGTGTGCTCAAAATTGACATCTACGATCCGTTCAAACAGCTCACCACCTGCTATACTTTATAGATAGACATGATAGAAGTACGTCAACTGCCCACATGCATGTTCTAATGTTGGACAGAACCCATGTTCCACAGCTCATTTGTAAATTAAAGCAGTAGTTCCCCTAAAAATTAAAATTCTCTCATTTACTCACCCTCATGCCATCCCAGATGTGTATGACTTTCTTCTGCTGAACAAAAAAGATTTATAAATGAATCTCCACTCAAGTGAATGGTGGCCAGATCTTTGAAGCTCCAAAAAGCACATAAAAGGCAGCATAAGTAAACCATATGACTCCAGTATTTAAATCCATGTCTTCAGAAGCAATATGATAGGTGTGGGTGAGAAACAAATATTCAAGTCCTTTTTTTCCCCTTTAAATTTCCACTTTGACCAACCCTCCAATGCATGTTCATGAGAGGACAGTTCTTTGTGTATATTTCCACCTTGGGTAGGGAAGAGAATTAAATGATGGATAAAAAGGAAAGGAATAAATCATATTTACAAAACAGTCCAGTAGGTGGCGATATGCACAAATGCGAATCACCAAAAACAAATGAAGTCCTCTCGTGAACGCCCAAAGGAGTGCTGTTTGTAAGTAGATTTATAGCAAAGGATGCAATTCTCACCCCTGGAATCGCGAGTTTGAATCCAGGGTGTGTCGAGTGACTCCAGCCAGGTCTCCAAAGCAACCAAATTGGCCCGGTTGCTAGGGAGGGTAGAGTCACATGGAGTAACCTCATGGCTGCGGTTAATAGAGAGTAGCATGAGCCTCCACATGCGGAGTCTCCACGGTGTCTTGCACAATGATGTGATTAGATGCGCGGATTGACGTCTCAGAAGCAGAGGCAATGGAGGCAACTTGTCCTCCGCCACCCGCACTAAGGTGAGTAACCACGCCACTCAGGACCTAGTAAATTGTGGGAATTGGGCAATCCAAAATTGGGGAGAAAAGGGTATAATATTAGGAAAAAAAAAAAAAACACCTCTCCCATATGCACCTATTATATCGCTACTGAAAACATGGATTTAACCACTAGAGTTGTATGGATTACTTTTATGCTGCCTGTATGCTTTTTGAAGCTTAAAAGTCCTGGCCACCATTCACTTGCATTGAACTGAACAAACTCTGCGTTTGTGTTCAACAAAATAAAGTCATACTCATCTGTGATGGCATGAGGGTGAATAAATGAAAATTTCATTTTGGGTGAACTATCCCTTTAAAATGTGCAATTTAAGACAGTTTACGGTTACACTTACTACTCAAGAATCATGACGATCTCTGAAGGAGTGTCGTAGGCTGCAAGACATTGCACCAGCTTAGGATGATGCACTTCGTCCATCAGCTTGATTTCTTTACGAGCTGCTGCTTTCGCTTTGGAGACCCGGGCCCGGAAGAATTTACCGGCACACACCCGACCCGTCTGCTTATGGGTTATCCTGAACACCTCCCCAAACTTCCCCCTGTAATGGTACGAGATCATTCAATTGCAAGCATTACATTTAACTAAAGAAGATTATGTTTGAGACGAACCACATACTCACACTCCTAGTTTCTCATGGATATGGTAATGATCCCTCACTTTGTGTGTGGTGTCAACCACAACATCCACGCATGAAGTCACTTCCTGTTGTGGTTCATCTACAACACAATCATGCAATCTCTTACTTGAACATTGCCAACTTGGGCTGCGTTCAGAAATGTAATGCTAGCATACTTCATGTTGACCAGTATGCACTAAATGTTGCCTACCGTTTTCTTAAAGTATGTGAAAGAGCATGCTATATTGTGGTCACCTGATCTTGAAATATTTGTCACATGACCTAATTTTATGCATGTTTAATTCCTTGAGTGGCGACCAGTTATCACAATCAAATTAGTCAAGAAAAAGTTACAGCTGAGGAACAGTGAGGCACTTACAATGGAAGTGAATGGGGCCAAACCGAAAATGTTAAAATACTTAACGTTTCAAAAGTATAGCCACAAGATGGAAACAAGATGCACGTTTATATGATTTTAGCGTGATATCATTCATGTTTTCCGTGTAATGTTACATCCAATTTTACAACTTCGTTGCCATGACGACATAACGCTTTAATCCCGCAAGATGTTGATTTAGACTCTACAGCTCAAATACCTTTTTAAACAGAAGAATAAATTAAGCGCCGTGACAATTTTAGCCATCACAAAATTTGCCCTATTCACTTCCATTGTGAGTGCCTCACTGCAATTGCTCTTTTTTTTGTGCCATTTCAAAGATATCCACACTAGATTGAGTTCTAGGAGTTCTATGGGGGTCCAATGGTGTTTATATAGAATCAACAAAATGTATGTGGAGTAGTGCTACCTTCAGTTTCCATCTTAATGAAGTCCGATTCCTCACTCGGATCGCTGACTCCCGCTGCATTGCAGGCACGTACTCTAAAACGATACTCCCCCTGCGGGTCGAGACCAGAATGGACATAATACGAGGTGTTCTGACAATGGTTAGCGAGTTCAGTCCAGTCCTCAGGTTCAGTTTGGCCTAGTCTTTGAAGCTCAACCACATAGCCTGTGATGGCAGAACCGCCATCGTAGCACGGGCCAAACCAAGACAGGGCCAGAGACGTGCGGGTCAGCTGAGACACAAATGGACATGAGGCTGGAGGGTCTGGGCGATCTGGAAGATAGTGTGGATGGGACAGACGGGTTACTGGTAGTACATAAAATGATGAGATAATTAGTGACATTGTCAGGATCACTGACGTCAACCACTTGGCTCTGAATTAAAACCACTGTAAAGAAGCCATTAGGTGGTCCCAATAAATGAAAATTGTTATTAAATTTCAAACCTTCATGACTTTCCTTTGTGGAACAGAAAAATGTCCATTCACTTTAATTGCATCTTTTGGTCACACTATGAAAGTGAATGGTGACTGAAGCTAGCATGAAGGTTAGTAAATGACAACAATTTTAAATTTTGGGTAAAGTATCTTTATCCTTTAAAGCTGAATTTTCATTTTTAAAAGCCATGTACATTTGCATTTGTGTCTTACCAATGACAGAGAGTGTTATTGTCCAGTGAGCTGTGCCTCCCCGGTTTCGAACAAAAAGGGAATAACTTCCTGCATCTACCGGCAGAACCTTGGAGAGAACCAGAGTGCTGCTACTGTTTGTGCTCTTCACAAATGTTCGGGGTCCCTCCAACACAACCTAATGAGAACGCAACAGAAAACATCAAAATATCAAAGTGGTATTTGAAAAATTATGCTAGAGCTTTTCTCAGAACCAACTTCACTTTCATGAGCCATTTTTGCAATTACTTTTAACCATATTAAATACATATAATATTGAATTAAACACACTACATGTATTTATGCATTCATACATTAATAAATGTCATTAGTGTCAATTTTGTTATTAATATTATTGGTTTGATAGTTACATAAAAAACAACATTGCCTCATGAAGTAGCTTCAATGTAGTGTCATGGAAAATCTTTGAGTTTTCTTGCATCTTAGAGAGATTCTTCGGAGTCCAGGACTCCAGATGCCAAAGTTAAAGTTTATTGTGTCACCAACACACTTGAGAAAGGTCAGGTGTCCATTCAGACTCTTTTAGTCCAAAACCTCATCTTATATATAGTTTGTTATCTGGCATTACCCCATTTCTACGCCCCTACGAGCCTTTTGATATCTTTTTACTGGTAGAAACCTGGCTTTAATCTTTTTAATTACTTTGACCACTGGTTGTTTTTACTCCTTATCTTCAGCTGTGTTTCAAGGTCCATAGCCTTATTATTTTGTTACAGCTGGGTGCTCAGTGTGGTTTTTGCAGCATCAACACTTTTAGTAACCTCATATGCCCTCTCCTGGGTCACACAAAGGCCAGGAAACTCATACAATTACTTTGATATAAAAACATATAATATACTATAGTAGCTAGCTACTTTTTCAAAGGAGTAGCTTGACTGTAGCTTAACTAAAAATTGAGTAACATGTAGCATGTCAAACTACAGTTTCAAAGTAGCTTCCAAAACATTGTTCAGCACATGTTGCTGCTAACGTTTGAAAACCAGAACATGTCCAAACACTGTCTTCATTTTTAAAGTAGTTTATCCAGTTTTACAATTTAAAAGGTGCAATCAGGAAGTTTTGTTCAAGTCATCTTGGATACTAAAATTGAGTGCTCCCTTTAAAACCGAACAAACTCCTTTGTTTTTGCGCATTTGTGCTAGCTTTTGCTAAAATTAAGGTCTGTCAGAACTGTAATGGTTTAAAGCAATTAAATAATCTTCATTAAAAATGTGGGAAAACCTGCACAACAATAACACTATGAACTGCATCACAACAGCAGTTTTGGCAGGGAAAAATATGCAAATTAACTGTCAGGGCTTGCTAAAGTCATGCAAACGGAGAAAAAAAAAAATGAGTCTACACTTGCTTAAACTTTTTGTGAGTATTTGACCTTTAATTAATTTAACTTTTGGTAATTCCCAACATCTTTACTGCCGTTCCAATTTTTCCTAAAATATAAACTTTCATAATTTGTTTTTTATTTTTAGATTTATAAAAAAGAAAATAATAATAAGCGTAGCAAAAATGCAACGCTGCACATTAGTGATCAAACTTTGTCTACATTCACACTCATAATAGATGCACTATTCCACATTAATTTCAGCTGTTTTCTGTGCTGTAACATCTTTAAAAAGTATATTTGTATAACATTTATGGTATATTAAATAAAAATTATTACATACTGTAGAGATGAGTATTCATTATTTTGATTATAACAGCAAATATATACTCAAAATCAATAGTCTGAGTTTAAAATAGTCAAATTTCTTAACCGTTTATGAATTTACGTGACATTTGTGAAAGCAGCACATGCATTGAGAGGGAAAACCATCCAAAACACTTTGAAATCTGCAGACTTTGACCTCTGAGACATATTATATTTCATTATAATAACCAACAAAGCTGTATGATGAATTGAAATAAGATTGAAATTACCATTAGTCCATGGTATGGTTGAAATTGCCATTGTAATAAATTATCTTTCATATACTTTTGTTCAATTGTGTTCTAAATTCAGGATTTCCACTCACGTTCTAAAAGAAAGTTACATTTTCCGAGCCTAAATGCCCAGAATTGCAATTTCGAGACTTCTTTGAAAACTCACCCCTAAACAAAATATGCTTGTGGCGTCCTAAAAATCATTTTCCCCATTAATATCAATGATTGGATCTCTTAGTGTTGATGAAATCACATTTCAAGTGTGTGGCTTAATACTGCCTTCAAGTGCCATCGGAATAATCGTAAATACGAGTTTCCCCACTCAGAAGTTGCTCATGAACCATTTGATGCGTGTTGTTCATTTTTACACTGTTCCATGACCAAAATTACATTATCATATTTTTTATGGTGTCAAAATAAAAGTTACTCAAGAAATGTAATGGACAATTCCGATAGCACATGAAGGCAGCATAAGAGTTCAAATAATTTTGGGGGCCACAGCCAAACAAACATAACTATTAATGTCAATGAAAAGCTTGATTTGCAGTGTACACATTTTACAATGGTCTGAACGTTGCAAGACTCTTTACAGATGCCTCAGTAAATTTCCACACCCAAGTAATACAGGATCTTTTTTTTTTTTTTTTTTTTACTTCATGGGGTGCCAGTGCTGCTAAATGCCCCAGTCTAAACAAAACACTGGGGGATTAAACAAGCACATAACTTCAGCACACAAATGTAAACATCAGGCACAGAATGTGTCAAACCTTATCTCTGTTATGAATCCAGCATGAAGCTACGGGCTCAGAGCTACGGAAGTCACAGTGGAGTCGAGCAGTTCCTCTAACACAAACCACTGCCTGTTTCGGAGGATCCAAAAAATGAGGTGTAGCACCTGGAATGCCAAATAAAAAGGGGAGAGTAAGAAACAAAAGACAGGATGAGTTGACCAGTTAGAGACTGACTGACACAAAATCGGAGGACATAAAGCACAGAATGGACAATGTTCTTCCCACATGTAACAACCCAAAGTTCCCATCTCTCTAATCCCATACAGTGAGGTCATGATGTAATTTATAATGCTCCACCTTAACTAGTACTTACAGCATTATTTTTGTAACAATGTTACCACTGTCTCATTGAATCCCTCAATTTATTTATTGTACTCATTTTAGTGAGGCTCATAATCTGTGACCAGAGTCAAACATCAGGATATGATGCTTTAACTTTAAACTCTAATTGAGTGAATTAAAGAAATCTGTTCTAGTTACAATTATAAACACATCCATGAAACACCATCTAACTGAAAGAAAATCCCTAAAAAGAAAAAAAGAGGTAATATACTCACCTATGTTACTGCTAGCTCTTTTAATCAGTGTGGCATCTGTAGCAAAATACAAAGACCATATAGTTACATTCAAGACAGATCCAAGCAGAGGAACTCAGTCAGTCATGTTACTGATGGATGAGGTGATTGAATAATTAGGTGTGATTTATGATTAGCTAAAAATCACAGAAGGTTTGTGTGATTGGCTACATGTCTAATAAGAGCCAAGAGACTAGAACGCCTGAAATTCCCTTGCAGGATTGCTCGGAAGATGGCATGTAAGGAAACAAAACTGTAGCGCTTCCATTTGCTTAGCAGGGGTTCAAATGGTAAACAATGCTGCAGCGCTAGCATTTGTGCTACAGGTGCACAATTATCAAAAGAGCTAGAGTGTAATTTATCATGTTTTGAACGGCTGTCTCTGCAAATGTTTGTTAAACAACCTTTAATATCATGTAATGTATCAACTTTGACTCCTTGACTGATGTAATTTAAAAGTGAATGTTTATCACTGGCATTGTATATCTCCCTGGGTGCCGACATGTTTGTGTGACGTCACGCACCTGCATTTCGGCGAAATCGGAATTGAAAATTCGCGCACGAGTTTCCAAGTAGAGGAATTCTGACTTCAACTGGTATTCCGATGCATTTTTCCAAGTTAGAGTTTGGAAAAAACGACGCCAAGTTTAATGGAATGCCGCATCCACACTAGTCCATTTTCAGTTTCCTAATGTTCCCATAGTTTTCCGAAGAATTCTGTAATGGTGTTTTCGAAACTCTCCGTTTTTGGGTGAGAAAAATGGAGTCTGGTAAGGAATGGCACATTCTTGTCCATAAATCACCATTGTTTATTAACATTACCTGTTGATATCAATCACTAATTATGATAAAAAGTATGCGGAGTGAGTGTGTTTACATGCATGCATGGTTTAACACTTATTTATGCTTAATAAGCAGACAATGCGCAAGGCCATATGGTCATAAATTACTTAAGAATAAACCGATCGGCACACGTATTTTTGCCCATTACCCTGATTTTGCATTGTATGTAAACACCGCTACCGGCCTTCTTACCAGCTTATCCAATATCCACAAATTGTTGTGTGCATAACAGCTTACGTTTTGACATCAAAAACGGCGAATAACGAGATTTTCAAATCTCACGTAAACGCCGATATCACAACATTTATTTCCATTCAGAGTTGCATTCATTTTTGGCCAAGATCTTTTATTGATGATGGGAGAGTGAAACCACTCCGTAAAGTCTTCTCCAGCACATCCCAAAGACTTTCAATGGGGTTAAGGTCAGGACTCTGTAGTGAATAATTCATGTGTGAAAATGATTCCTCATGCTCCCTGAACCACTCTTTCACAATTTGCGCCCAATGAATCTTGGCATTGTTGTCCTGGAATATGCCCGTGCCGTCAGGGAATAGAAAGTCAATTGATGGGATAACCTGGTCATTCGGTACATTCAGGTAGTCAGCTGACACATAACTGACCAATTGAAGCAACGCCAGATCATAACACTGCCACCAGAGGCTTGTACAGTGGGCACTATGCATGACAGGTGCATCGCTTCAAGTGGCTTTGCTTTCTTGTGGCCACACAGCTGTTTAGTCCCAATCCTGTAAGTTCTCGTTGCATTGTACATATGGAAATGCTCTTACTTTCACTATTAAACATAGCCGCGAGTTCTAGTGTTTTAGTGACCTCCAATCACGATCATTCAAGATTTGTTTCCGTCCATCTTGCTTCTGCGAAGCTGGCGGTTCACCGCTTTGTCACCGCTTCCAGGTTTTAATAATGCATTGGACAGTTCTTAACTCAATTCCAGTGATTTCAGCAATCTCCTTATTTGTTTTGGTTTTTTTTTGCTTGGTGCAGGCCAATAATTTGCCCCTTCTGAAACACAGTAACATCTTTTTCACCACCACGGGATGTGTCTTCAGACATGGTTAAGAGATGTTAAAAGAGTTAGGGTTAAAAGAACTGTTGCCTTCTGAAACATATTAATCACTGCAATAATGATCCAATCATAGACTCTTAAGTATCTGCTTATTTAAATCCAAACGGCGACTTTTTGTTTTGGCCAGCCAGCGTATGTATCGTATGTATTTTGTGGGATACGTTGGTCTACATTTTCTCCTCTTTATTATATCCAGGGTACTTTTAGGTGACTCTTGTTGGGGTTTGATCTCCAACTCTTTTGCTCTCTCCTCTTTCTTTGTAAAAGTTTCTCTAGACAACATCTATTAATTATTAATAATATCTGAGTTCAAAAGGCAGATTAAAAGATAAGTAAAGATGATATATTGTCATCGTATATATTACAATTAAATTTAGTTTATTAAATTTATATAATACAATTAAATTTAGTTTATTAAATTTATATAATACATTTAAATTTAGCAACCTTCAGAGATTTGCACAACAGACAAATGATAATATAGTTGATGTGAAATCTGTGTGTGTTAAAGTATTTTGTCTATTACTAGACATCTGGGCAAGGAAACTATACACATGTTGTCAGTTGTCATCATGTTGTTATTAATATATATGTTGCAACTTTGAATAGCTTTAACATGATTCATCTGGGGAATTGGTAAGTATAGATGCTGCAGAGTAAAAATACAATTATTTTAAGTAGAATTATCTTGTACCTGGTTTCAGGACATTTTCTTCTCTGTTCCTTGGTTTGGTTCCATTTTCTATTCCCTTTGGCGTGTCCAATAGAGTCTGCAATGGTGTTGAAGCTTTCAGGTCTATTCTGAATGTAGAAATGTAGGTCTTCTTTTGATCATTTTTCACAGAGGCCATTTTTACACCGTGATCAATTTGTAAAGTTCAAAACTGGCAGATATATCAGAGTTTACTGTACACCTCTTCTTTCTCTCTCTCTTCCTCTTCAGATTTAAACCCCACACAACTTGTTTTTCATGTGCATGTGGTTCCATGTCTCTGTGTCTATTAATTTTAACAGCATTCTCACTATGTCAGGTCGCAGGAAATAGCAGGCGGTCTCAGTTCAATCAGATAAACATTAAGAGAGAGGGAGTGAGAGGGGGCAGGTACACAAAACAAGTGACAGATGTTTTGGATGTTTAGATGTGGGCGGGGCATCAACACCTGAATTGCAACTGATTACTTAATCACCCCCCCCAATAGGTCTCTAGAATATTCGCAAATAAGTTTGACTCGTAGATAGAGAGAATTAAAAACATTGACATACACCACCATGTATTTCCTCATCATGGGAGTGCCTTAATATGCTTAAAATGTGGATGAGCCTGTCGGGTTGCTCTGATTTCTACAGTTGATGTTTACCTAATTTTTTATAATCTATGTGTTTATGTAGGGCAAATTGAGGTAAATTGGGCATAAACATTCTAAATATTGTCTTAATGAAATGATAAAAATGCAGGTTTCTCTGAGCTTTAGGGGTAGGGTATGAAAAATAACATTATCTTAGTATAAATCTATAGAGTGTGCACCAGTTTGGTTTTGCAGATCAATGCAATTTCTTTTGATTATATAATTAATCATTTTAAGGAAAATTTGATTCATGTAATGAGTAATGAGTAATGCTCCTTTATATAAACTGTCTGGTACCTAGCTACTTATTAATTTGTTGTCAAATACAATTAATTTACACTTTTATTATGGCTCAGTCTTAAAGGAATTAGTTAAGCTCAATCGACAGCATTTGTGGTGTAAAGTTGATTAGCACAAAATTAATTTTGAAAACTCATTTGTTATTTGATTCAGATATTGAACATGCTCATCATATACAGTAAGATGAGCATTTAAGTCATGGTATGAATTGACACTTTGATGTATTTACTGAATAAATTATTAGATATGTAAAATGAACATCAATACCTTTTTACAAACATTAGGACAAAATTGTAAAAAAGTAAAAGTTTTCCTTTCTCAGTCAATGCGAAATATGATCAGTGAAATGATCTGTGATAGGAGAATATTTGTGGATTGATTTCATCACTCCTAAAAATCTCCCAATTTACAGTCAGTTTTCTTCAATGCCTTTATTTAGTGACGTGAGAACCGGAAATCAATGTAGGGTTTCCTCTCCCATCTCCAGTTCTTCAGTCTCTATTAAGTTCCTACCAGCACTCCAGCTCCAGGTGTAAGTGGAGAAGGTCTGCTGAAATGTTTTGTCATCTTGCAAACCATAGGATTTCTCCAGAGATCTCCATAAGACCCACATGTCATGCTGCTTGTGCTCCGTCAGAGTGGACAGATATGAAGCCGTACCCTCCCTAACCTGCAATTGTCATGTAACATATTAACCCAATGGCAATTACCAGATTTAGACAATATTCTAATGGCAAGCTTTACTCATCGGAATTCTTTGTCATTTAACACCTTATTCTGAATATTCACTGTTCATTTGTATCTGCATGTGTCCAAAGTTATTACGAGTGCTACAAGGGAAACAGATATGACTAGTGCACCTTGCGACGAATGTATCCGATGTCGTCATATGTGAGTTTAGCTTTTACATTCACATCAACACTGATCTGCACAGGTGTGATCAGCGCTTTGGTCTCAGGTCCCCAGTGTCTCCATATGAGCTTCCGTGGAGAAACAAAGACAGAGAATTTAATTTCATATACAAGTAGAATTTGGATACAGCAAATTTGTAGTTCTCTCTCTAGATCTTTCATTTGCACACGTACTGTATTTATGTGTAATGCACTTGTTCCTATTGCTAACAATGAAATAAATGCATCTCATGACAATAAAACACAATTCATGCAATCATTTATAATAGTGTCCTCACCTCTCGTGCTTTCAGAGTAACCGGTCTGCTACTACCCTGAGCAGAAATACTGTCCTGTGTAGAATCCAGCTGCTCGGCAGGAAAAGGCTTTGCAGAGCTTTTCTTTTCTCTCACAGTCAGACAGGGCATTACAGAGTACGGGTTGTTTCTCTGGTCTGATGAGCATATTATATAATATATGCTCAAATATTAGCACTCAAAAAACATTTCAATTAGCAATAATCTTGAAGTATAATATAACTCAGTGATCATAGTATAATAAATATGTAGTGTAATGTTGTGAAGTGTTATCTGTTGTGTAGTACAGTATGGTATGGTGTGGTGTAGTGTATGGTATATAACAGCACAGTATAGTATAACTCAGTGTAACAGATCGTAGTATAGCATATTGTGTGTTATGTAGTATAGCGCAATACAGTATGATACAGTATTATACACTATGATACAGTATTTAGTATAGCAAAGTATGGTATGGTATTTTATAGCATGGAATAGTATAGTATAGTACAGTATGATATAGCATGGTATGGTATATTTTGGTATGGTATAGTATAGTTTAGTATAGCATGGTATGGTATAGATTAGCATGGTGCAGTATAGTATGGTATAATATAATATGGAATGGCATGGTACAAATTGCCATGGTACGGTATAGTATTATACGTATAGTACAATATACTGTAGCATGGTAAAGAATGGCATAGTATAGTGTGGTACGAAATAATGTAGTATGGTATAGTATGTCATGGTACGGTGTAGAATAGCATGGTAAAGTATGGTATAGTATAGCATAGTATAGTATAGCATGGTATGGAATAGTGTAGTATGGTATAGTATGGCATGGTACGCTGTAGTATAGTATGGTTTGGTATAGAATAGTATAGAATAGTGTAGTATATTATAGTATGGCATGGTATGCTGTATTATAGTATGGTTTGGTATAGTATGGTATAGAATAGTATAGAATAGTGTAGTATGTTATAGTATGGCATGGTATGCTGTATTAAAGTATGGTTTGTTATAGTATGGTATAGCATAGTATAAAATAGTGTAGTATGGTATAGTATGGCATGGTACGGTGTAGAATAGCATGGTAAAGTATGGTATAGTATAGCATAGTATAGTATAGTATAGCATGGTATGGAATAGTGTAGTGTGGTATAGCATAACATGGTAAAGTATAGTATGATACAGTGTAGTATAGTATACTGCAGCATGGTATAGTATAGTATGGTAAGGTATTAGATGGCATGGTATAATGTAGTATGTTATAGTATGGCATGGTTCGGTGTAGTGTAGCATGGCAAAGTATGGTTTAGTATAGCATAGTACAGTATAGTATGATACAATATAGTTCACACTACTGAAACATGGTATAGAATGGTATGAAATAATGTAGTATGGTATAGTATGGCATGGCACGGTGTAGTATAGTATGCTATGGTATAATATAGTATTGTATAGCATGGTATTGTAAGGAATAGTATAACATGTTAAAGTATGGTATAATATAGTATGATACAGTAAAGTATGATACGGTATAGTATTGTATAGTATAATGTAGCATGGTATAGAATGGTATAGTATAGCATGATATAGTATAATATGGTAAGGTTTAGGATGGCATGGTATAGTGTAATATGGTATAGTATGGCATGGTATGGTGTAGTATAGCATGGCAAAGTATTGTATTGGTACAGTATAGTGTAGTATGATATGGTATAGTTTAGTCTACTGTAGCATGGTACAGAATTGTATAGTATAGCATTGTATAGTATGTTATAGCATGGTACGGAATAGTGTAGTATGGTATAGTTTGGCATGGTACTAAGTAGTATAGTATGGTATGGTATGTAATGGTATAGTATAGTATGGTACAGTATAGCATGATACATATAGTATAGTGTACTGTACTGTAGCATGGTATAGTATAGCATGGTATGGTATAGCATGGCACAGTATAGTGTAGTATCGTTAAGTATGGTATGGTACGGTACCTGTAGTATAGTATGGTATGGTAAAGCATGGTATAGTATGGAATATAATGGTCTAGTATACTGGAGCATGTTATAGAATGGTATAGTATAGTTGTACTGTACTGTGTAGTTTATTCTATTTACCTTGTGGCTGGATGTATTTCATCAGTTGTTTGGGCTTCAAGCCCACCAGTTGAGCAGCTTTATCATAGTAGGTGATCACATGATTCTGATGATGCTCTGCTGGAGCAGATCTCCAAACATGGTAGAGAGACTTTTTGTGGTAATACCTGAGAGAGAAATGTTATTAGGGGACATTATACCATAGACAGAGAGAAACTGTACTGAACTTCTTCCATTGATAGAATAGATCTTGATAATCACAACCTGTTTTGATCATTTGATTGTAGAAATTAATAATTTAAGAGCAGTCAGACTATTTAATGCAGATGCATCACCACAACCTACTTTTCTATTTATTGTTTTATAACTTCTGGCATAAAGGATGTTATATTCAATGTTGATAGAGAGAAGAGTTCTAGATGAATTTTTGATGCTCAGGTATGTTTTTGTTTACCTGACAAGTTGTCCAGATGCAGCACTGGGAATGAGTGCTGCATCCATGACTTTATTCAGGATATCATAGAACAAAGTGCATGACACCTTCATCAAGTGATCTGGCTCATGATCTATGGGAGAAAAGGCTCAGATGATCTGGTAGAAGTGTGGTGTCAAATTACACGTTTAAAACTATGGTCAGATATTGTACTTGACTACATACTAGCCAATAACTCAGTAAGGAATATGCAATATAAACAAAACAGAACATGCAGCATTAAATGTGAATACTTCCACATTTTCCATAGAGGTGTGTAATGTAAGATGACCCTTTAGTGGTTTAGTCTCTTATAAAAGTGGGAACATTCAAGTTAACCTTTCAGACACCTGGAGAACATCTGACAGTCTGTCATCACTGAGAGGAAATCCTGGAAACCCACATGTCCATCACCTGAGAAAGCAGAGCACCCATACATAGGACATTATAGAAGACTAAAAAGAAGATGCATGTTACCAACAAAAACAATTAAAGTAATTAGTCATTGGGCATGAAAACTTGTAAATGTAATTCATGCATGATATACCAATATACTTGCTTACAGTATCTAAGGCCAAAACAGAGCATTACAAACACAAGAATTAAGATTTATAGAGTGAATGTCTGTGTTTGTTCTGTCTTTAGATAAGGTCAACAGCTCTCACCATCAAAGTCTGCCTGGTGAAGTGTCTCCTCCAGCAGTTTAAGGTTGACCTTCATGTGCAGAGCTTTCATAAGAGCAGAGAGTCTCTTAGGATCAATATAACCCTCAGAGTGAGTGGAGAACAGCTCGAACATCACCTTGAATGCTTTAATAGAACCAAAAATAAAGGACATTAACTCTTTGAATGCAATGACAGGTTCTCTGAATGAAGTTGTGAAATTATAGGTCAAAGTATGAAGTCTTAGTCTTTGAGTGTGTGCCTCACCCTTTATTTGAGCATCGGTCAGAGGTTCTTCTGACAATTTCTCCAGCTCTGCAATCCGACCAATGCCTCTGGTGTTGGATCACCATGATAAGAGAGATTAGAATGGTTAGATCTGAACTAATCAATGAGCAGCATTTAATTGTTCATTTTCTTAAAGCTGTGTTACACTACACGCTTACAGTGAATCCAGAACTTGCTTCAGATGATCATTGTGTTTCTGTTTATTGTCCTGACGTTTATATTTGGCCTCATTTCCACCCGGAGTTGACGGCATCTCATCCCTAGTGTCCATCACAACTGATTCACACTTACTCTTTACCACAGAAAATAGGACAGAAGGCAATTTAATTCACATGCATATTTTATAAGGACTCAGGGGTGGTTAAAAAAATTGACTTGCCAAGGGAGGGTTATTCTAGCCCTAAAACAGTGGCATTTAAAGGGTTAAAATCCAGACAATTAAAACATATTTAGTAGTTATGATCAAGAGTGATGTTGGTTAAAAAAAGTGGAAAATTCTATAAATATATCATATTTTTATGGCAGTTTTCTGGCACAGGTCCTCTAAGGTACTGTGTGAGAGTTTTTTTTTTTTTTTTTTTTTTTTTTTATCTGACACAGCACAAACAATAATAATGCATCAAAATCAATGTTGTTGCTAATCAATGACAGATGCCAAAAAATTATCTAAATAAATAAATAATAATAATACAAAAATAATAATTACACTTAGCAGTTAGTCTATGGAAAATCTTTCCTATTTTTTGTCATAAATACAACATTGACATTATATAATCAAGGGTATATCATGAATATTAATTAATATTTGGTAGTTACGATCAGGACTGATGTTGATTATAAAAAATTACTAAATGAAAGTGGAAAATAATATGAATATATAATATTATTATCACAGTTTTTTGACGAGGACATTTTTGTCCTATAAGTAACTTTTAAATTGACGCACAAGGGCAAGATATACCGTATATATATAGTGAAGACACTTCCGTATGAAATACAGGCACTTTGTATCAGTCTTTGTGTAAAGTAACTAGTTAAATAAATGTAGTCATTAAAAGTCAAACCTTGTCGTGAGGAGTGTGGAGAGTATGTACATCTGGTGCAATTATTTAGCCTGGAATGTTTGGATGGAATGTTTCCATTTTGACTCAAAGGATTCTAGAACATCGGCATTGTTACGCAATCTGTAGTAGAACTGCACTCAATTAGTAAACAACTACATAGCAAGTGTAAAAAAAATAAAATAAAAGAAAACTGTTAAAGACAATACATAACATTTTGCGTTGAAATAAAAACCAAGCCTATGGATTCGTGTTGTGCTGTCGCCACCTACAGGAGAATGATGGATTGACAATGATTGTAGGATGCAAAAAAAGAGATCTTGGATATCAGTATAAACAGTTTAAACTACTTTTCAGCTCAAACAATACCATAGTTGTAGCAGAAGAATAAATGCAAGTGCTTTTATAAAATGAAACGACTCACATTTAATTTTGACCTTCCAAAAATTGGCCATTCATTTCCATTTTAAGCGCATCACTGTTAACTCAATTTCTTTCTTTCTTTCTTTTTTTTTTTTTTAAAGAAAAGTGGGGTAATCAACATTATTCCACTAATGCTGTCGATTGACCTTAACTTGTAATTAACCCAGAATATTAGGATATAACCACTGGAGTATTTATGGATTCCTTTTATGCTGCATTTATAGGCTTTTTGGTCACCATTCTCTTGCATTGCCTGGACCTACAGAGTTGAGATATTCTTCTAAAAATCTTTGTTTGTGTTCTGCAAATGAAAATATTTTCATTTTTGGGTGAACAATGCCTTTATCACAGAGGCTCTTTCTACTTTCGAGGTTACATGATACACTAGCATTGCTCTGGTACCATCTGCTGGTCGTTTAAAGGTATGCTACTATATTATTAATATTTCAATCAAGGTAAATTTAAGGCATACATGGTCAAATATAATAACAAGGTAACATATACTGCAATAAACTTGTAAGGTTACATATAGTAAGTATAAAAAAAAATAAATAAATAACAAACATTCAGGGTAAAAAGTTACATGAAGTCATCAACCATTTGTGCAAATATATATATATTTATATATATACTCAACCAAAACTACACTACTCTCTCCACGCCCCACCCCGAGATCCCTCCTAAAACTCAAAATAATTTCCCCATTTCCCAACAAACAAATCTAAGTTACCCTGTCTTCCCAATGACACCTCTTCAAAAACCACCACCCACATATGTATATATATATATAAATAGATATCACGATTTTAAATGTTCATTTTCCCCTAATGCCTTGCACAGAACGGCTATTTACTGTAAAACTTGTCACTTCTTAGTGAGCCTGCTCTTGATCTCCCAGAATGCAACATTTTTAACAGCAAACTACTGTATTTAAGAATCACAGTAAATTGCTGTAGGAATTTGGCCGTAAATTTACAGTAATTTTTTACAGTGTAGCTCAGAACCCAATTCTCTATGTGACTATTCCCCACATCGATGACCGTCCCATCACCCAAAACAAAAATCCCCAAATCAAACCCAAAATGAAAGCCGAGTGCCCACCACATCACACACAATATTCTGAACCTTCAGTCAGAACTTCTGGATCTCAGTGCACCACCGAAAAACATGGGCCATGTCTCCATCCTCCATTTGGCATCGCCAGCAGGTGGGCGTGTCTTTAAGACCAAGCCTATTCAATCTAGACGGGGTCCAATAGAATCGATGTAAAATCTTGAATTGCACATGACGCACCCTTGTGTCTCTAGATTCAGACTTTTTAAGAATCCTAACCCACACTTCCTCCTCAATACCAAGTTGAAATCTTTCTCCCATAATCTCTTGATAGAAGTTAAAGCTCCGTCCCCCAGACTCAGGAGTAATACACTGATGCCACATGACCTTTCCAAATGCAGTAATCCTCAAATCCTATGTGCATTATGCAGTGCACAGAAAGCCACCGCTTGGATTTTGCACAAACGGGACGACTGCTTCCACTTTCATCAACATGTTATTGCATGTACCCAACATCCCTGGAAGAGGATAGTCTTGGTCGATTGAACATGTGGTAAAATGTTTTAAAATAATATCCAGGCCAACAAATGTCCACTTCTGCCATTCCAACACTAGTTAGCATTTTCCATTTTGTGTACGTTTAAACTGCTATAAAGTTTATATCAATTGTGTCATACACAGGGGCAAGAAAAAGTATGTGAACCCTTTGGAATTACCTGCATTTATGTATAAATGTGTCTTAAAATTTGGTTTACAAAAATGAACAAACACAATCGTGTTTAACTAATAACACACAAATTAATGTATTGTTCTTGTACATACTGAATACATCATCATTTTAAAAGTGTAGGTTGGAAAAAGTATGTGACCCCCCCCTAGTCTAATTACATCATCAAAAGCTAATTAGAGTCAGGAGTTTGCAATCCTGGCATCCAATTAATGAAACAAGATTGGAGGTGTGGGCTAGAGCTACTTTGACTAATAAAAAGCACTCAAGCATCAAGAATTGTTGCTTTGCATATAGCTGGAAAGGGTTACAAAGTTTTCTCGAAGAGCTTAGATATTAATCTGTCCACAGTTAGACAAAGGGTTCACATACTTTTTCTTGCCACTGTATATAAATGCATAATGTTGATGTCTTCTGAGTGGGAATAATCTAAAAACATTCAAATCGCTGAGCACATTAGCATGCACACCAATACGCCGATTACTCCCAAAAATCAGTTTATTTATAAAATCTGACAAAGGAAACTTTTAAGATTTGAAATAATCGCTTTATTCTCTGCTTTTGACATCAAACTGTAAAGAGACACTCAACACATGCGCACATTGGATAAGCCGGTGAGAACACTGGTAAAGGCATTTACATGCCACGCAAAATCGGTGTAATGGGCAAAAATCTACCCGTGTCAACTGGTTATTCTTACGCCGTTCATGACATCACACCGATAAAGATACACTGTTTATTGCATTTACATGACCACACGCATTGTCGGCTTATTAAGCACAATCGGTGTAAGAACGTGCATGTAAATGCACTTCCTGACAGGTCTTCCCTAGGACAGACAGATCCTAAATAAATGAAGGAGAAAAAAGCCCATTTAATTTAAGAGTTTATTATTTACCTGATTACACAAAAGACACCACAAATCTACAACAACTGTAATCTTATCTGTAAAAATATTCAACAAAAATGTTTGAATAATGGCTTGTGCAGAACAAGAGCAATGTCTCGGGTTCTGCTCATTACTAAAACTAAAATCAACACACAAACACCTGACATTCAGAGATTTGACAAATCTTCTCGGTTTGCCCTTTTTGTGCAAGCAGATGCAATTTCTTTACCACAATTCTATTACATTACATGTGTCTCCATAGTTACTTTTTTTTTCTTCTTTTTTTATAACCATCTTCCAAAACTGTCTGTTAAAGAACGACAAGTTGAGCTTTAATGTTTCAAATGAGTGATATGTATCACTTTCAACATTGAGCAAACGCGTTAACAGCAGTCGAGGGATGGCGTGAGCATTTCAGAGGGCAGAGCGTGCAGAATGATGCACAACACATTCTGAGGCCCGTGATCTGACCGTTCCACGCCTCGTTGTGACTGGAGACCAAAGGGATGTTCTCTCCCATTTATTTCAAGTGACTATTTTGCACGTGTTAATCATCATCATCATCAGTGTTTAATTGGGGTGGGCTGCCATCACTGGTGGAGGGGAAGATTTTCTTGCTGGATTTCAGCACATGGTCTTCGTTTCTTTTCTCCAGGGCTTCAATCTGTGGAAACACAATATGCACTATATGTCCATAAACACAAAAAACACACAAGCCGCCCTCCCCATCACTGCGCACCACTCTGGGAACGAGGGTGCTCCATCCGACTTCCATCCCCTCAAAATAACCTGCCTACCACAATTAACACACTGGTCAAAACCCAATTTTTATTTACTTATCTTCCACATGAATGACCTCCCAATCTCCCAAAATACAGAGTCTGGGGCAGAACAAAATGAGTGTTCAACACATCACATACAAAACTTTGCACCATCCAAAATTCTTGGATCTTACGACACCCCCAAAAAACATGGGAGGTGTCTCCATCTTCTGAATGGCATCGCCAGCAGATGGGTGCGTAGGATAGACAAAGCCTATTCTATTTAGAAGGGGTCCAATAAAATCTATGTAAAATCTTAAATTGCATAAGGTGAACCCTTGCATCTCTAGATGCAGACTTGATGTTTTTTAGAATTTAAATCTACCTCCCATAATCTTTTTAGAGAATTTAAAGCTCCGTCCCCCAGACACTGAATAAGCAGAGAGTAATACACTAAAACTGGAGCTACTTTAATTTGCCCCAATCTCACCACCAATTAAACATTTATTTATGTTGGGTTTTTCCACTTGTTATGAGCCTATTTATGCAATTATGCATCACTTTTTCTGACATGATTACATTTGCCATTTGTCTTTCCAAATAATTAGCAAATGCTGATTGCAACAGACATATGAAGGCCTAACCTGGGCTAAGAAATCAGCCTCATTATCACAGTTGATCTGCAGTCCAGACACATTGTTGAACAGCTCGAACACATTCAGAGCCTCGGCCACACCAGCTTTCCGGAAAAACTGGAGAGCAAAAAAAACGAAGAGCATTCAGTAATGACCATATCCCTGCTTTAGGACTATCAGTATCTCTTCGTAAGGAATATGTCAACATACACATCTTTTAATTCCCTCATGGATCACAAGTTGGTTTTGGGTACTTACAGTGGCCACATTCCTACAGTCCCGGAAGAGGAACTCCAGACCATGAGGGTGAGTGGGCTCTATGGACTGACTCACATCAATAAACCACACCTTCAGGATAAAAAAAACAGAATATCATTTAGAGTTTCTTGATGTATTCAAGAGCTCCATCAAAAAAAACATTACGCAAATGAATATACAGTTTAATAAATGAAACAATAAGCCTCGTTTCTTAGTTTAGAATGCAAATGTAATTAATATAAAGACCAAAATATGTTTTTGGATTGGCTGTCATACAAACCTGTCCATCATGCCAAAGCATGTTGTATTCACTCAAATCGGCATGAACCAGATTACAGTCTTGATACAGTCGCTGCATCATCTGTATTGTAAAAGAAAATGAGAAAACACGAGTAAAGCATTTCTGCCTAAAATTCACAGAGCGAATTACAATAAGTTGATCGTACAGATTTTAATCATACTGTAGTGTGTAACACTGGCCAACCATTTTTCAACCGTCCTGAATGAAAGTCAAATTCACATTTGCATGAATTTTTCCATAGGGATTTCATAAATAGGGCCCTAAAATTTCCGTAACATGGAAAACACAGAAGGAATTGCGGAATCTAGTTAGAAAAACAGAATTATTTAATGTGGAATCTTGCGGAATTTGACATATTTAGCAGAAAATTACTGTATTAATGCTTAAACAAATAAAAATTGTGATGTGTCCTATTGTGATTGAACCACAAAAGCCTGCAACAACTAATCAATAAAATCATTGACGACAAATTTCATTATCGATTAGTTGGATATGTGCGTCCGGGAAGCTCTGTCAGTGACGTGACCTCAGTAGTGAAAAATGTGCTTGCATGATAAAACTCATTTGAGAAATGAAGCAGAAACAACCAGTTGTCCAGCGCATGGGAGCACTTTATGTTAAACACTTCAAAGAAAATCATAAGCAAATAAAGAAAATGTAATAAACTTTTGGGCTTTTATTCGATTAATCGAATAAATAATTGAAGATTAATCTATATCAAAATAATCGTTAGTTGCAGCCCAAATAAACATACAGTCTGAATGTGCTGCACGCTTCAAAAGTTGTAATTATATAATTAAATTGGAGTCTTTCACGGTTTAATAAGCACATTTGGGCCATACAGAAACTGGTTATCCGGAGGTGTGAAGCTGTCGTCAAAAACATACAAACTCAAATCGCTTCATTCGGCTTTCCGCCAAAATAAAAGCTCAATTTATCTAGAAGCGTGAAATTGAAGAAATATACTTCTACTGTGTATTAAAATGTAATATTCAATGTAGTATTAAACAATAATAATTAGAATTAAATAAAAATAGATTTAAGCAATATCTCACACACACAAGAGTACTGTTGTCCTAAATAAAAGTTTAATTAATGCCTTCATTAATACTCTGATGGTCTGCTGTGCATCACTGTTTACTTAACAACAACAACAACAAAAAACTCCAATATTGTGTTTTGTATTGTGCTGTGAGGATCTGTAAAGAAGCACCTCATTTGATAGAAATAATGTCAAATAATAATTAGATTTAAAATCCATTAATTCATTATAATTCGTTTTTTTATGATAAAATTTAATTAAACAATAAAACATAGAATTTGGAAAAAAAATTAAATAAAACCGATTTCATAGAGTCCGACATAAAGTACTTCATACAAGAGCTCTAAGCTATTATTTAACTAAAACAACAAGCTCCGAGGTAAATCACAATAATTTAAAAATCAGCGAAAAATAATTTGAAAATCAGACAAAAAAACCAAATGGTTCAAGACTGTGTACTTAATGTCTTTAATGAGGGAATGAACTACAATCCCATGAAGCATTGCGAATGACGAAATCAAATAAAAAAATTTTTTTAAACAATTATTGACATTTTTGGCTTTTAAGTGCATAACCAATATATTTATCTTATATTGCAAAATATTCAGATATAGACAAATATACAAGTAGTTTGAGAGTGTAAGGAAGACCGACTTGACTGTCATTCGCAGTGTCATGTGAGTGGGCGGTCGCTGCAGAGCACTTTTGCCGCAGTTTGTTTGTTGCAATTCTCTGATTGGTGGATCTTTCACTTCAGGATCATGTGTAGTGCAGTTCTTCACCAGGAATTCTGCTATTCAACACGATTGTAAAACGATGACATGGACTGATGGCTTCAGCAAAAGCATTTAGCATCGATCATTCATCGAAGCTCACAGTAGGTCTGTCTTTATTTTAAAGGTGTGTAAGTTATCGTTATAAATCAATTCCCCTGTGGGGGGAAAAAATGTATGGGATGTTTTACTTCCGGAGTCACACTGTGGCGCTCTATTGTGTAATTTTAATCAACTTACGTTTAGAACTTGATAATATGCTTTTTTCATATCTTCAGAGTTCAGCATGGCGTCCTTCAATTTAGGTGCAGGCACATGATCGCGGCCAATGAACGACATCACAAGGATGTGCTTCTTCAGTATCACCACCTCTGGGCACGGGATCTCGGCTTTCTTTATCCTACATGTAAATATAGATATAGTATGTTTATTCTGTTCCAGTTTCAACTTAAGTCAACTGAGGCATTTAAATACAGCAGAAAATCCACTCGGTCGCCATTCAAGTTCAATGCATGGAAAAACATTTCTTGCATTCCATCGAAGAAAGTCATACAGGTTTGGAACAACATGAGGATGAGTAAATGATGACCGAATGTTCATTTTAGAGTGAACTACCCCTTTAAATATATCTCATGTCTACACTTTAAATCTGTGCATCACCTGGCGAGATTGTGCATCTCCTTCTCTGCCCACAGGTGGATAATTTTGCGAGGATTCAGCTTGCTGAAGCGATCTTTGAAGCGGTAGTCATCCTTGATATATTTGTCCCTGTTCTTAAACTCATTCAGGGTGGTCTTGAAAACTTTGAGCACACACTCCTCCGGAACGATCTTCTCTTCAAAGCTACAGCAGATGCGTAGACATCATGAGTTGTGTTGACTTTAAGACTTTAGTAAGTCAGAACTCAAGTCATACCAAGAAACCCACCTTCCTCCATCAGCATGGAACACCACTGACTCTTTTCCTGTGCTGATACAGCCATTAATGTTCTCCAGTATCCCAGCATTCACCATTTTGTACATCAGCAGTCTGGTTTTGGGGTCCACAGCTTGTTCCTAAGCAAAAGAGGACATTGATTAGTCCACAACAAATAAGTGGACAGTTTAAAAGAACACATCACATTTCTTCTAAAGTAGATACGTTTTCACTAACTACGTTTCCATCCAAGGATTTTTTGCAAAAAAAGGTTTTAGCGCATCAAAATAAAGCTGATGGAAATGCACATTATCGCTAAAATATCACAAACGTCGACATAATATTTTTCTGTTTAACTCAAGCGCATAAACTCGATACATCAAATGTCGTGAACATTTTTTTGGGAACACTTTTTGTTGATAAAATTGGCATTAACAGATGACAGAGCTTTCCCCAATCCTTAGCCTGTGTTATGATGACAGTATTGGAAGCCAATATATTGTACGCGATTATGGACTGATCTTTACGGCATATAGAGCCGATCTGCAAAACGACACTTCAGGAGTGCCTACACAAATATCTTGTGCACATTGAACAAATGAATGGCCACTGTTTGCGATTAATTTAATCGCAGTATCCATCCGTTTATTTATTAAAGTTGCTTGTCCACACTATTCAAAATAATAGACGACAGTCACAGAATTAGCCAACAGTACAAAAAACATCATTTCTGTGCATAAAGATGTTTTAAATTAAGAGTAAATACACATTACTGGGTGAAACTACTCGTTTATTTTTTTTTCAACACTTATAGCTCAATTCTATTAAATTACGGTTTAGTCTACTTTTTGAAAAAATAATGGCAAAATTTCCTGTATTCAATTAAATAAATTACCAGACGAAAATTACCAAATGAAAAAAAAAAAAAAAAAAAATGTATACCTATATATGTGCCTTTTCTTTTCTCAAACTTAAATGAGCTTTACTCTGTTCTGTCGATGAATAAAGTCGGCTGAATGACGTCTCTGAATGTTCTAGACTTTTTTCCAAGACTATAAACCATCAGAACTATTTGTCCAATCGCATTTACTGCTTCTTCAGAAAATATATGTTTGCATTTTGAAGCTAAAATACATTTTAGATGATAATAAAGTTCAGTTGGCCGTTAAAAGTTGCTGGAGAAATATGCGGGACATAATGCAGTTGTGATGGCGATGCTTTAGATTAGATGATTGTTCAAAATATTGAATATCAGGAATGTATCATATATGTAAACCCTGATAATAATACTGCATCATTTTTTTTAAATAGCTGTTCACACATCATATAAACATCGATTGATGGTCCTTATACTGAGACAGAAAGTTTCCACCACTACTTGGTGCAGCTTGCCAGCTTGAACAGGGCAGAACTGGTGCCAACCTGCGACAGGTGCAACATCAGGACCAATATTGCAGTCCTGTCAGAAGGGCATCAGCTCCCTTTTGATTGCAATTCCTCCTCTTCTGATTGCTTTTATTTGTGAAATTAAAATTAGAGCAAACTGGCAAATTTCAATGAAGCATCTCAATACTCTCCCCATTTTACCCAAACATCGGAGGAAAGAAATTAGAGACATCTGGGAGGCGAATTAGCGATAAACACACATTTCTGAATGGAAACGGCTTCAGGGCAGATTTCTTTTGCGCTAAACCAAAACTTATGCAACAAAGTGTTTTTTTTAGGCATGACGTCATCACGCACACCGTTTTTATCAATAAAAGTCCATTTGAATGGAAACGGGCAGAAGGCGGCAAATGTCGCAATTTTATTTTTCCGCATTTTCACTTTGTCGGTAACAAAATAGCGTGAAAGGTGGATGGAAACTAGGCTACTATGCCATCAAAGAGTTTGATAACCAAAACAAATCCGTATATCGCTAAAATCTTTGGATTCTTAAAGTATGGTTCATGGTTCTTAAAGTGTCAAACTTCTCACAGAAGTCGAGTGCTCCTTCTTCTCATGCAGTCGAGCGCTGCGGCGCTGTTCTGTGTCACAGTGGCGTTTCAGAGCGTTGTACACCTTGTTGGAGAGCTTCAGGTCCATGCCGATCCCATCTCCCACCTGCACCTCTGGAGCAAACTGAGGAAAATAGATTGAAAGTGGGAGAAGAGAAAATGTAAAAGGTTAATTGTTCTTGTTCAAAAACTAGTCAAAATCCCGGTTTAAGGTCAACATGTTCTTTTGGACCGAGTGTTGACTAGTCTTACATTGTCCATGCGTGCTGTGTTCTTCCGTCCACACACCTCCTCATCGTGTTTGGTGGTGATGTTCTTGCCTTTCCCAACAAAGCCTTTTTTGGGGGTAGTTGTTGGCTTATCTGAGTAAATCAAATATGGTCCAGTCAAAAACTACTAACTGCTAAGCAGCATTAAGAACCTAGAAATTACACTTCCGGTGTAGTCTGATTCATGAACAAATGACTCTTTTGAGACAGTTCTTTTCAACGAATACTAAAAAACCACACACGACTGGTGTAGTCTGATTTCCTATCGAATGGCTCTTATGAGTCAGTTCTTTCTGATCTACAGTGCGAAACATGTAGTGTGACCAGTGTAGTCTGATTCCTGAACAAATTACTCTTTTGAGCCAGTATTTTTAATGAATCAAAAACATAAAGCGTGACCAGTGTAGTCTGACTCCTGAATGACTGACTCTTTTGTGCCAGTTCTTTTTAATGAATCAAAAACATACAGCATGACCAGTGTAGTCTGATTCCTGAATGAATGAATCTTTTGTGCCAGTTCTTTTTAATGAATCAAAAACATACAGCAAGACCAGTGTAGTCTGATACCTGAATGAATGAATCTTTTGTGCCAGTTCTTTTTAATGAATCAAAAACATACAGCAAGACCAGTGTAGTCTGATTCCTGAATGAATGAATCTTTTGTGCCAGTTCTTTTTAATGAATCAAAAACATACAGCAAGACCAGTGTAGTCTGATTCCTGAATGAATGAATCTTTTGTGCCAGTTCTTTTTAATGAATCAAAAACATACAGCAAGACCAGTGTAGTCTGATTCCTGAATGAATGAATCTTTTGTGCCAGTTCTTTTTAATGAATCAAAAACATACAGCAAGACCAGTGTAGTCTGATACCTGAATGAATGAATCTTTCGAGTCGGTTCTTTTTTACAATGAACAAAAAAATACAGTATGACCGGTTTAGCCTGATTTTCAAATGAATGACTCTTTTGTGCCGGTTCTTTTTAATGAATCAAAAAACATACAGCGTGACCAGTGTAATCCGATTCCTGAGCGAATGACTCTTTGAGACGATTCTTTTGAATCTACAGAGCGAAACATACAGCACGACTGGTGTAGTCTGATACCTGAATGAATTACACTTTTGAGCCGGTTCTTTTTAATGAATTAAACACAAACAGCACGAGCAGTGTAGCCTGATTTCTTAACGGATGACTCTTATGTGTTGTTTCTTTGGTACAGACTCTGCAACGTACAATCAAAAACGTACTAGATATTGGATATTTGTTGGTATGGCAAAGTGCATTCAAATGAACACGTAGAGTTTTGTTGCATAAACTAAAATTAATTGCTTTTTAATTTAAAGCCTGGGTAAACACACCATTTGCAAGAAGCTGTTCTGTTAAAATATGGTAACAGACTGCTGAGGGCATTGAATCATATAACAATTGAATTTATTATTTGCAAATATTTCCTCCGCAAAAGTACAAAAAGAATCATTAATGGAACCATTAAGGAACCGGAATCGTTAAGAGGATTCGGAACTGGAATTGTTAAATTCCTTGTGATTTCCGTCCCTAATAAGGGCACATAAACAATTACATAGAATAACTGATTTTAAGTGTTGAACAAATAAGGTCTCACCAGCTTTGTAGGGGTCATGGCGAGTGTCTTGCCAGTCCACCTCATCCTCAGAGCTGTCACTGTCCTCATATGAATGAACCATGCGGTAGTTCTCAAAGGATATGGAGACTGAAGACGTAAACATGTAAAGAAGTTAAAGGGATAGTTCACCCAACAATGAAAATTCTCATCATTTACTCATCCTCATGCCATCCCAGATGTGTAACACAAACTACGATATTTAGAAGAATATTTCAGATCTGTATGTCCATACAGTGCAAGTGAATGGGGTCCAAAACTTTGCTCAAAAAAGCACACAAAGGCAGCATAAAAGTAATCCATATGACTTAAGTGGTTAAATCCAAGTCTTCAGAACCAATATGATATTTATGAGTGAGAAACAGATCAATGTATGTGTATATATATTTATATTTCTTTTTATTTCTCTCCCTATTTTCTCCCCAATTTGGAATGCCCAATTCCCAATGTGCTCTAGGTCCTTATAGGGACCATGAGGAGGTTACCCCATGTGACTCTACCCTCCCTAACAACCAGGCCAAGTTGGTTGCTTAGGAGACCTGACTGGAGTCACTCAGCACGTCCTGGATTTGAACTCACGACTCCAGGGTTGGTAGTCAGCGCAGATCAATATTTAAGTCCTTTTTTACTATATTTCCACATTCATAAATCCCTCCCAAGCAGTCTTCTAAGAGTTCTTCTTCATTTGTTTTTGGGGATTCACATTCTTTATGCATATCAACAACTAATGGGCAGGGAGGAGAATTTATCGTAAAAAAAAAAGAAGGACAGATTCAAATAGATATTTATCTATTTCTCACTCACACCTGAAGACATGTCACTCATCAATTCTGAAGACATGGATTTAGACACTGGAGTCGTATGGCTTACTTTTATGCTGCCTTTATGTACTTTTTTGAGCTTCAAAGTTTTGGACCCTGTTGACTTGCATTTTATGGACCAACAGAGCTGAGATATTCTTCTAAAAACCTTCGTTTATGTTCAGCAGAAGAAAGTCAGTCATACACATCTGGTATGGCATGAAGGTGTGTAAATGATGAGAGAATTTAAATTTTTAGGTGAACTATCCCTTTAAGACCATGCTGAGTTAACATTAAAAAAAAGAAGTCAAAAACATGGTTAATTCAGAACAAAAAAAAACCCATTTACTTTACCATTTAATTTCTGCCACAAGCTGGTTTTTACCTTTGCTGTCTCCATTAAACTTCTTCTCCTCTATGCGCAGCTGCGTATCAAACTCACGATCGAACTGCATCTGCAGCATCTGGGCCAGAATCAGGTCGCTGGATGTTTCCGTTTCAGCAGCACAGGTCAGGTCCAGATCAGTACTGAAACTAGTGAATATGAAGGATTTATGCAAAAGATGTTTAAGTTACAAGAGAAGATTTTCAACAAATGGACTCGTGGATGAAAATGACTTGAATAGAAAACAAGTTCTAAAAGATACCAGGCTGGTTTGTGTCATTGATATCACTGCTAAGAGCCATTACACCACTGTTGACTACATTTAAATCTAAGCATGGGGGTGCTTAAACCATTACAATGGCAATAACAATACATTTAATAGGTTTGTGAGACTCACTCTGGGTCTGGGAAAGAGTTGCCCTCCTCATGCATCTGTCTAGCCAGCTGTTCACTCATAACTTCAGCCAGAGACAAGGGCGACGGTGCCAGGGTGGGAGTGCCCCAAGGGTTCTGGAAGAACATATAATAATAATAATAATAATAATAGTGTCTAGAAAATCAGAGCATAATTGATCATTTGTGAGCTGACATTTACAGATCATCCAATGTGGCAAGACATTAGCTGTCTTTATTTCCTGAAATTAGTCTCAAGTTTTCTAATATCAGTCTGACCATGTCATTAAACCTACAAATAAGGACTCAAGAGTTTCAAGTCCACATACTAAACATTCATACACAAGGGCAACACACACCTTTCTAAAGCTTACCTCATCCATTAACTTTCCTACCATATGAATGTTTGCTTTTCAGCTCTATTCAAATCTATTCAAACACAAAACCTAGCAACTGAGTTCATTACCAAGTTAACTCAAACCCACTGGATAAAGTGGACATGTCCTGCAGGTTTAGAGTCATTACTCACCCTGTTTTATAATGGCTGAAATGCCCTGTACCAAATCAAGTCATATGGTTGACATGGATGTACTTTTACCCACATATTTTGACAGTCAGATGACATCGATTGAAAACTTTTCAAGGTGTTAAGAAATCTCACCTTTGTCTCTTTTGTTGACACTTCAAGCTGATCCATGTTTGCTTTTGACAGAAGGGTTTAGATTCAAGCAGAAAAAAAAACGATTAAGCAGCTTTTTGAGAAGATAATGCGAATAAACGTTCGTTAATATTGACTTTAATCTTAAATGTACTATTTAGTATGACTATCTTTGACCAAGACGGCTAAAACGTGGCTAAAACAACAAGTTAATTCGTTACCGACTGTATGATGCAACCTACATTGGTTGGTGGGACAACCCACCATGACAATGACGTCACGAGGTCTGTTTTTCAAAATAAAGGTATCAACGCAAGAAAGAAGAAATTATTAGGAATTTATAGACGCTTATTTTTGTTTTTATAATAACATGTAATGTTTTAAATAATACAATTATTATTTACATTGGAACTTTGAGACAGCAATGCCTTACGACGCCAGAAAACAGAGTTTATATTAAAACTATGAATTTCAGCTGTTTTTTTTAAATAATTTTTTTTATTATCAAAAAGGTGAAGTCATTTTAAAGTATTATTGTTTTTGTCGCTTTTTACTCTTTTAAACCTTTATTTTGAAAAACAGACTATTTTATATGTATAATTCGGTCTGTTTTTCAAAATAAAGGTATTGTAAACAAGAAAAAATAAATAAAAGAAAATACAAACAAACAAACAAACAAAAAAAATGCAAAGATGAAGAATTTATTAGTAGTTTATACACACTTATTTTATAATAACATATAATTTCTTAAATACTAAAATTGTCATTTACATTCATATTTGTGAAACAACAATGCCTCAAATTCCAAAAAGCAGAGGATACACTACAACTGTAAATTTCAGATATGTTTTTAAATATCAAAATGGTACAGGTCATTTTATTATTTATTTATATATTTATTTATTTTTATCTCCTTTTCTCCCAATTTGTAATGCCCAATTCCCACTACTTAGTCGGCCCTCGTGGCGCGGTTACTCACCTCAATCCGGGTGGTGGAGGACAAGTCTCAGATGCCTCTGCTTCTGAGACCGTCAATCCGTGCAACTTATCACGTGGCTCATCATGCATGACACTGCGGAGACTCACAGCATGTGGAGGCTCATGCTACTCTCCATGATCCATGCACATCTTACCACACACCCCATTGAGAGCGAGAGCCACTAATCGCGACCATGAGGAGGTTACCCCATGTGACTCTAGTCTCGCTAGCAACCAGGCCAATTTGGTTGTTTAGGAGACCTGGATGGAGTCACTCAGCACACCCTGGATTCGAACTCGTAATTCCAGGGGTGGTAGTCATCGTCAATACTTGCTGAGCTACCCAGACCCTGGTACAGGTAATTTTTTAAAGTGGTTTTAGTATTATGTCACTCTTTATTCATTTTATACCTTTATTTTGAAAAAGAGACTCTTTTTATCTAAATTTAAAAATATAATAAAAGATTTAAAGAGCAACATCTGGACATATTGGGATTTTTTTTTTTTTCTGGTGTAATATGAGGCATTATTGTTTCACTAATTCAAATGTAAACTACAATATTTTTTATTAAAATTATGGTATAATGACCAAAAAAAAAATCTCTGTAAGATTAATAAGAATTTCTTTATCCTTGTGGCGAAATTTGACATTCATAAACAGAAATTTCTTTAAAAGATTTTTTGACAATTTTAACTTTTTTTTTAATCAGATTAATTAATTGAATTAATCATAATCTGCATAATTAAAAACAAATTTGCTCAATGTGATGTTAAAAAATTATTTTCACTCTAAAAATATTTTGTTTGACTCATATTTCTTTATCCTTGTCGCACAATTTAATGCGTGATTTGTTATTCAAAATGTATGTTCACTTTCATCAGCAGAGATTTAAAATGTTTTGTATATGACTGATAATAATTACTATATAATGTATAATTACTTTCTGGTTCGTTTTAATATTTTGTTGCTCAAAATGTCAGATTTCAAACAGACTTTTATTGGTTAAAAATGTCCTGCGTGTCACAGTGGGCGTGGTCATCAGAACAGAGGAAGTACAGATGAGCTGTGCATGAAACCAAAGATATTGATGCATCCATACCAATGAATGTTGCTCGCGTGATCCTTGCTCTAATATTCTGCACCTTTTTTACGGCATCATATTTCACAAATAAGGTGAATTAACTTTATTCCTCTTTGGACTGATAGGCAGCATTGTGTGTGTGTGTTTGTTCTGTTGTTAAAAATGGCAATGCATGCTTTAAATCTGTGCTGTGTAGTGTCTACTTTTCCTACAAATACCATTTCTTGTAGGACTAAGACATTTTTTAGTTGTGTGGACTTTTTTGTTAAATGTTGACAGCTATCAGTGTTAGAAAACACTTAAATTAATCACTGTCTTTTTGCATTACAGTATGTCCTGTTTATCTTGAAGTTTACCTTTCCAACCATTTTTCAGGGGTACGTATACAGGACATTGTGATGTTTGTAATTCCCCATATAGATTAAAAATATTTTTCTATCTTTATAATTAACTGTAATTTAAATTACAGGTGGCAGACCTCCACTGGAGCTCTATTGCTACTGGTTACCTGGAAACTAGGTTGGGTTGAAATTAATGGGCTGTCCAGGTAACGAATATATGCGTCTATATAATGGCATTGCATTATTATGAACTGGCTTATTTATTTATTTTTGCTGTATTTGTTCTCTAGATCGGCAGCATTTTCCCAGCTTCCTGGGTCATTCTTATTTATTGGAAACATTTATGCTGGGTCCAAAGCACTTTCGCTTTTGGTAAGTGGAAAATCTTCAAAAACGACTTGCTTTTTTGGGGATTTGTATTCTTTTTTACATTTCTTAAGACGTGATTTACAGTACATAATATAACATCTTATCTTAGTTCTCTTTGTTTTTGCTTTTTTTAGCCAATTCCTTTCTTCTTTGTGTTACAAAATGCCTCAGAGGTCTTTACCCTTCTCATTATAACGGTTACTCAAAGAGAGGTAAGTACAGGTACTGCTAGGTTATAGGTTGTTTAATAGGTTTAAAAATCATAAAGTGGTTTAGTTTTTCTTTTTGATGTTTTTATAATATTCTTATACTATCATGTTCATAACTTTGTGCCATTTAATATTCAGAAACCGTCATGGGTGAAATTATTAAGGTATGTTTCTTTCAATTATGCATTCGGGAACATCACTGTACATGCATACTTTTAAATGGATTATGTTCTAATACTGTACTGAGAATAAACTAATGCATGAGTAAAAATGAAGAAGTTGATTTACTTCAAACTTTATTAATATTACATTTCATGTTTCTGTTAAAGTAGAACAATAGATGTAATGTAGGTTTGAGATCTAATGTATAATTGCTCAAATTTTATTCTTTTACAGTGTGTGTATGCTACTGGGATCTGCTACCAGCCTTATTCTGTACAATCCACAGGTAAGTTTATGGTAAGTTTGCTTCCTGCATAATGAACGTTTTGACCATCGTTGTGTCCTGTAATAATAAAAATGGTCCAAATCTGCATTTCACATGTCCTCTTTATGGTTCAATTGGTCTCACCATCCAGTTTGGTCCCAGTGGCTACACATGGGCGTCCATCCATCTGTTCTGTGTTGGTGAGTGAGTATTTATTTGTTGTTGGAGCCAGAATTACAAGTTCTTAGTGCATTAATGTAAGTAGCAATCTTAAAACTATGGTGATACATATGACATTGTGTAGTCATTGTTAATTCAGACTCTTTTCTAATTTAGGTTCATATAAAGTATTCCAGAAGAATTCCAAAACCAGCCATCTAAGGTAGTTAATATATGTTGTGTATTGCGACTGCTTACAAAAATGTGCTGTTAAAGGGACAGTTCACCCCAAAATAGAAATCCTCTTGTCATTTACTCACCTACATGCCATCCCAGATGTGCATGACTTTCTTTCATCTGCTGAACTCAAATGAAGATAGAAAAATATCTCAGCGCTGTAGATCCATACAATGAAAGTGAATGGTGAACAGAACTTTGAAGCTCCAAAAAATCACATAAGGGCAGCGTAGAAGTAATCCATACGACTCCAGTGGTTAAATCCAAATCTTTAAAAGTTATATGATAGGTGTGGGTGAGAAACAGATCAATATTTAAGTTATTTTTTACTATAAATATCCACTTTCAGATTAACATTCACATTCTGAAAGTGAAAGTCAAAGTGGAGATTTATAGAAAAAAGGATTTAAATTTTGATCCGTTTCTCACCCAAAGTGATCGTATCGCTTCAGAAGACTTATATTAAACAACCGGTGACTTATGGATTACTATTATGTTGCTTAATGTCATTTTTGGAGCTACAAAGTTCTGGTCACCATTCACTTGCATTGTATGGACCTACAGAGCTGCAATATTCTTCTAAAAATCTTAATTTGTGTTCAGCAGAAGAAAGAAAGCCAGACATCTGGGATGGCACGAGGGTGAGTAAATGATGAGGGATTTTTTACATTTTTGGGTGAACTGTCCCTTTAAGATATGTGTGTCTATTTGAAATGTCCTTTATTGTACATTATTTTCAATATTTTGATCATCAGTGATCTTGAAGAGCAGTTCATCAACTATGTGACCAGGTAAATAGATAAATATGAAAATGAAAATTGTCATTCATAAAATATGTTTAACATTTCCTTTTCATTTTCTGCCACAATTCATTTCTTCTCTTATTTTACAGTACATTTTTACTTGCCTCCCTTGCGTACTCAACAGGTAATAAAATACGAAAAAAATTTTTTTTTTTACTACAATACAATTTTCTTTTAATCAAAAATCCATGTGTACTTGTTTTCAGGTGACCTGTCCGGTGCCTTAGACTTTCCTCTCCTGACCTCATCCAGGTTCCATACTGGCTGTTTGGCCAGGTGAGGAACATATTCATACATTCAGTGGGACTATTTGTTTCAAATGAAGATTACAATGAAGATTCAGACTGACAAAGTGTCTTTTTGAAAGGAAGCCCTGTAATTTTATCATAAGAAAGTGTCTGTCTTTTCAAATCTGTCTTATGCTGATTGCAAAACCCATTTCTTTATTATTAAAGTGCCATTTTCAGTTTTTCTCTGATGCTTGCAACCGTGAAGCTGAAGAGCAGTCTGTCTCAGGAACACTGTGGGGTCTGGTTCTTCCTGGCTAAGGTGTGACACACCCCTAAAATATATATTTAGAAATTGTTATGGCCCCAGTAACCATTCTCATAACCACCAATAATAAGTTAGAGACATAAAAAAGAGACATGAATGTTTCCTGTGTCATTTACACGGCAAAATGAATTTAAAATGAAACTCCAGGTAGATTATTTATTTTTGCACTGTTGTTGTTTTAGGTACTGGCCTCAGGTCTTTCCTTTCTTCTTTCCACATTCAACACTGTGATCAGTCCTGTGACACTTTGCTGGTGAGTTCATAGCCAGTTTCTTCTAGGCACATGTCATAGTGTACATCACAACATAGGAGACTTTGTAGTGGTATTTACATGTAAAGTGAAATGATTAAATAAATGTCATGATTTTGTTTCTTTCCTTAGCATTATCCTGAATTACACCGGAGATGCCTTGTTTTTACTTTCTGACAGATTCTAAAAATTGTTATTGAGATTATAATTGTATTCTTGGTGCCTTTGAAGATTCGCCAACCATTGCAAAGTCACTCCACCTTAAACATTTTATAGGGTCTTTATTAAACAATCCAGATTCTGTCATTTCACTCTTGTACTTAAATAATTGCCCCCCCACCCCATATACCCTAGAAAAACCTCACAAATCCCATAGAGCATCATTTAAAGGCACAGTAACATTTGTTAGTACTGAAGGCCATTTACATAATCTGTTTACTTTCACATATATGTGGCCAGTAAATTATAAACATTTAATTTGGGTTTTCTATTTGCTGTTTCAGCAGCAACTTTTCTAGTTACTGTAATTTGTCAAGCTTGTACATCCTTTATGTATGTACATGGATGTCATTATCTTGCAATGGTTACTTTTTAAATCCTTTATTGTATCCTGTATGCCACCTTACTTTATATTAGTACAACTCTTTGTAAAAACAAAAAATATGGGGAAACAGTTTATTAGCCTCCAGTAGCTCTCATGCAGTTTTTCACAATTATTTTTTACATAATGGCCGTCACCATTAAAATATTATTGGTAAATTATACAGGACTGTGCAAAAGTTTTAGGCACTTGTGAAAAATGTTACATAGTGACGATGACATAAACAGCAATATTTGCTGAGACCACCTTTGCATTTTAAACAGACCCAATTCTCCTACTTACACCTGGACACAGTTATTCTTGGTTGATGGCTGATAGGATGTTTCAAGCTTCTTGGAGAATTCATCACAGTTCTTCTGTATATTTCGGCTGTCTCAATTGCTTCTGTCTCTTTATGTAATCTCAGACTGACACAATGTTCAGTGGGGGGCTTTATGGGGAACATGACATCTGTTGCAGGACACCCTGTTCTTCTATTCAAATCTTTTCTGTTTGCAAAAGTAATATTTGGGAGTCTAACATGTATATTTCCTTGACACACTAAAGTAGCAGATATAAATAACCATCTAAAGACAAATGCTTTTGTGAAACTTCAAACTTTTGCACAGTACTGTAAATGTTATTGTGGTGTAATTGTATTAAAGTATGAGTATTATTCATAATTATTGAAGCTTGGTTGACAGTTCTAATACTTTTCGTAAGAAAGCCAGGGTGTCTAATAACTCTTGCCTTTAAAATATTCTTGCTACTAGTACTGGGATTATTCATTTTGAACTGAATGATGTTTACTGTATTTCAGAGCCACAATATTATGCTATTTTTACAGCTTCTGTCACGAAACTGCACCTTCCTTCATTTATTCATTTTCTGTTACAAATTTGTCTTTTCAAAAGTAAATAAAATGATTTCAATGACCATTTTTCATCTTTGTTTTCTGCTGATAATAAAACGAAATAATACAACACAGAATTAATGTCATACGTTCATTAATGAGTCAGGATTGGTTAGTATCAGGGTTAAAAGAGTCATAGAAAACCTGGAAACATCAGGGATTTTTGTAAATTCATTGATTAATGCAAAATAATTTATATAGTCAATATACATTTTTTGTGTTATGCTCTGTTCCGAATTTTGAGGAAATCATTATTTTGAGCAATTTGCAATTTGGTATGATTCATTAGCGGATCTGTCTGAATTTAAATGATTTAAAAAAATCATTATGGATCATGGAAATGTGTTGGCAAAGAAGGGGTGGGAGCCCTGAGATATGTAATTTACAATACTTAAAACTCAAGTGCCACAAACACAGGAAACTTTCAACGATAAACGTTGCCTTTGATTCAACTGCAGTGTCTCCATTCTCTATCGGACACCAAGACATCAGTCGATTGATATTGGTAGGTATAGTCTCGTGGTCTCTTTAGTTGTTATTCACATACAAATCCGATCAAACTACATGGGTAAAATATGTCAAGACAAACATTGATGTTGGCTTTACAAAGACTTGTATGAAAGTTTAAAGTAGTTTTAAAAGTTTGATGGTTGTACAGACGTTACAGTAAAACAAACAGCCAATTAGCTAGCTGGTCAGAAATACTCAAAAAAATGTATTAATTGTTCTTTTTATCCCCTTTTCTGCTCAGTTTTGGAAAGTCCAATTTCCACTACTTAGTTGGTCCTCATGTTGGCCCGGTTACTCACCTCAATCCAGGTGGTAGAGGACAAGTTACTGTTGCCTCCGCGCATCTTATCACGTGACTCGCTGTGCATGACACCGCGGACACTCACTGCATGTGGAGGCTAATGCTACTCCCAGCAATCCACACACAATTTACCACACACCCCATTGAGAGCGAGAAAAGTTTAATCGTGACCACGTAGAGGTTACCCCATGTGACTCTACCCTCCCTAGCAACCGGGCCAATTTGGTTGCGTAGGAGACCTGGCTGGAGTCACTCAGAACGCGACTCCAGGGGTGGTAGTAGGGATCCATATTAGACTATTTTTTAAGATTTACGGATTTCAACTTCACAGCAAAATTCCATCAAATTAAAAGAGATGTACAGCCGTGACGTCAATTTATTGGCGAACCCGGAAGTCTAAATCGCCATGGTTTACCTCGAGATTTTATGGTTTTTTAATAATCACTTATGAGTAATTGTATAGTAATGTTTACCACAGACCTTATTTTCATCATAATTTGAAAAACCCATGGTGAATTCTCCTCTGGGTTTTTGGACTACAAGTTGAACAAACTGAAGTAGGTCATTTCTGCGCTACTAATTCCACCTAACAGAATTGCAAAAGTAAACTCTCCAAATGGCATTTTGCACCCTTGTAGGGCACTTCGCGAAGGTCGTTCCAAACAAAAGTAAAACCCGGTTCACTCTGTACCATTTTGGCAACGATTCGGCCATCTGAGACAAATTTAGGGAATCCTAAAGGATTTCTGTAATCGTAGGGCAAAATGGGCAATCTTACAACATTCAGTGTGACATGTTCACCAACAGTCGATCTTTAGCCTCCGATGAAGTTCTGCCATTCGTATAGTGTGACCGCTATTACGACTCTAACAGTCCGCTCCTCTCTCGCACCCCAGTTCACTGTTTTCAGAGAAACCTTGCTGAGTGTGCTCCTTGGAAAAAAAAAAAACCTGCTCCTAAGGGCAAATCTTGCTGTTTTGCTTCTATTCCGCAACGCTCACATTCACTGATCGGGACCACAGTCGGCTACGATGTGTATCGCACAGTCTGACATATTATCGCAGTGTAATATGGCAATCTCAATGCGTTCACATCCTACAGTCTGACAAGCAACAATCTTAAAAGACCATATAAATCCTACAGTGGAGAGCTTAAAGTACATTTTCACAAAGGGACCTTTCAGAAGACTAAGTATAGTCTACATTTAAACTGTAATGTCATGCTCCCTTGAGAGCCCCCACATCAAGAGCTGTCTTTCGTAGTAAGTAGGGCACAGGGATGATCACTTTCGATTGGAATTTCGCCAATTTGTTTTCAAAACAGCTTTCTGAATATGCCCAACGTGAAATAAAGAGATAGCCCTGCCTCCAACCCATGGCATTTGTTGAATAATGTTGTTGGGGCATGTCTAAAGCGGGTCATCAAAACAGCAATTTTCAAAGAGCAACAGAAACAGGAGCTGTCCCAAACTACACACTAAACACTCACAAATTGCACTATGCACTCAGCCATGTACTGTATGATTTTCGAAGTGTAGAATCACCTCAAATGAGACCCTTAACGGTTTTACTACACGGAAGCATTCGACGTTTAACAGCTGATGGAAGTGATGTTTCAAACCCAATCGTTGTGTTGCCGCTGCTTTAGCACACTATCCACCCACAGTTCAACACTTATATCTCAATATTATACATATTCACAGAGCATGGTATGATGGTAAAGCGTTTAACTCGCTTTTGTAAGGTGCAGACTTCACATAAGTTTCACTAGATGTCATATTCTCCATTATTTACAATAGTTTTGCCAGATCACCATTGCTGCCGGTAACTCCGCCCCTTCTGTTATGTACGGCAGTACTAACATTCCACACTCCGTTTTAACGGTTGAAAAAGTGCATCATCCGGGTACTCGTAGTACACTTCTTTTTGTTGCATTTTCAGTGTGAACATACTACTCGCACTACTTACACTTCAAAATGACGAAAAGTAATGAAGAAGTGTGCGGTTTGAGACAACTCATGGCTTACTAATAGGTGTACATATTAAGCTGGGATAGGAGAAAGAATTTGAACACAGAAAAAGTTACATAATTCAGCTTTAACAAAATTAAACGAATGAAACCTAATATGTATATTATTTTGTTAAAGATAAATAAAATTGTGCAATAGCAACATGTCCACATGCTAACAAAGTATGTCTGTGTACTTTCTAGCAGTCTTCGTGCTTGCTCTGCAGCAGCAGCATAGCAGATCTAGTCACATAAACATGCTAAATGAGTTGTCATGACTGAAATGTTTTTGTTTTTTTTAGCAAGTGCATGCATTTTAAACAAATACACTATTGTATTGTTTTTATAACAGCTTATGTTATTATTATCATTTAAGGTACCTATAATTTCTATTATTATTTTTTTAGTCAATATCTAGCAGACAAAATGACAGAAAACTACTTGCATACGTTTATAGGTTTGTTTGTTTATTAATCAAGGTCATTCTAAAAAAAATCTGTAGGGACACTTTGTATGTGTATGCATGACATACATAGACATACAAATAAATAAAAAAAGCCCCTCTGATCTACTCAAGACACTGAAAATCAACTATTTACATTTAACCATTAAGTCAAAGCATTCACATTCTTAACCAACACATAATGTACCGACTCAGTGCTGCTCTTTTTGTGACTTGACTTTTGGTGAGAACATGGCGAGGTACGGTCGTCTCCTGCGTATCCGCACATCGGGCTGGTCTTCTTCTTTGATGTATCCTGTTGCAAGCAAAACGGCAAATATGACCTGTATTTGTAAATGAACCTTCACTAATGACCTGGAGAAACTCCTAAACTAACTAAGCATTCTTTGTAAAAAATAAAAAAATTAGAATAATCACAAATACACATAACATAGTACCTCTTTCCACACAGGTCTGTGTTGATGGGAAGCCCACTTCCCAGAAGTTTTCCGGAGTGGAAGGTGGAATGTAGCGGTAACGATGCCGTGAGCAGGAAGACAGTTTTTTCTGTCTTTCTTCCTCTGGGAGGTCTGCATAATACTGAAACAACACACTTATATTAAATCAATGATACTTTGATTAGTAAGAATAATACTTGTAAAAAAGTTGATACATGATATGTGCTTAGTCATGTACTGTATGAAGGATCAAGTTGAGGAATGGATCTTGAAAAGATGTTCAGAGGACAGACTCACAATTTCACACTCTTTGCAATAGTGGCCTTTCAGTTTTCTCCTTTCGTCTTTCTTTCGTACAACGTCCACACAAGCAAAAGACCTGTTCCTGGAATGGACAAAATTATTATTTAAAATATATACTTTCACATCGTCTTATTATTTGAAACACTGTTGATATTAAATGTATTTTTTAATGTTTTTCTGTATTCCGATCCCCAATCGCATACAGAAAGTGATCGCTTGTGCAATGTATGTATTAACCTTTTGCCCATTTGTTTGTTTGTGCTAACACCTTTTGTGTTCCCGGTCAAAAATGACCAGCCTGCAAAGATTGTTAATAAATCTCTCATATTGCCTATATTATACAAAGATATTGAATAGATCTTTTTGTTCATTTCTTTTTATTTTGTAATTATGACAGGTGTTGCACTTCTTTTTTGAACATATTTAAAAATATATATATCTTTTATTGAGCTCATACTGTGCAAGTGGCTAATATTTTCCCTGCAGAATAAATTAATAACCACTTGCTTGATCTAAAAAACAAAAATAGGTGTCATTTTAAATATTAGAATCTGGACTTTACAATGGCACATAGCTGATCCTACCATTTGCAATGAACAAATAAATATAAAAAACAGGAGTGTCTTTTTGTCATGTTTTTCTTATTATTTCCTGAAACATGCATATGACATAGACAATGACATGTCAAATATTACAGCAGAATATCCTGATTCAAATGAGCCCAAACACAACATCATAGTAGCAGATCTTGAAATATTCCTCAAAGAGTGTACATGGAAAGACGACACACAAAAGGGCACCGTGTGTGTCTGTGTGCACATATTTGTGTGTGCAAACACACATCCACATATTTGCTCATCATATTTGCTCAATATTTCTGTATTTTGTAGTCCATCCATTTCCAATGGTCGGTCATTTTTGACCGGTAACACCATAGTTGTAACAAAGTGATATAAACCAATCAAATTTGATGAAAAATAGCTAAATAAATAAAAAACGTTTGTTCAGATGCCTTACGTGAATAAAGTCATGGAATGTTATTTCAACTGAATGAAATAAACTAGTTAAAAAAATAAATACTTTTTTTTTTTTTTAAATTAATCGGTCAGTTTTGACCGGAACACAATCTAAGGGTTAAGAGAAAAATAAGGATAAACTACAGTAGCTAAATTGCCAAAAATACTTTTCTCGCATTATGATTATATGGTGAAAATTATATTCTAAATGTGGAACATGAAACAACATTTAAAGTAATTTCAATACCAAGCATAAAAATAATAACAAAAGAAAATAATATGAATAGCAAAAAAAAAAAAAAGGATGTACTTTAAATTTGTCTTACGTGGTGAGAAGCATATTTCATGCTCACTTGACCAGTTTTATACTCGTGACTAGAAATAACGTACTACATAGGCTTAAAAAAACCATCATGACTCTTCTTTTATTACTTGATGTTTTTAAAGCACCACATCCTGTCTATGTACAATATAACTGCATCTAATATGTATATATCTATTTCTAAATAATGTATCATGAACACTCTCACCTGTTAGAAGCATCACCATTGCACTTTACACGTTCTTTGTCTGCAGGCCGGCGGAACTCTAAACATCCATAACATGTTTGTTAAAAAGTGTTTAAAAGATCAAATGCAGTATTTATGTAGTATTCAAACCTTATGGAAGATTTCAAACATAATAATAATGTTGCAAAGCCTACAAAGCTACATGGAGTGCAATATTTTTATCATCAAACATCTGCAAGATTTAGAGAAATGAATGGAATTTGAAACAATTACCAACTACTTGTTCTTCTTCTTCTTTTATCTCCTCTTCCTCTCTCTCTTCCTCATGCACACTCTCTTGATTGTCATCAGAGCTCACATCCAGAGGACATGACTCATATTCACCATATGCTGTCTTATCGAAGATGTCAGCAAGACTATCGTTTGCTTTCTGCCCTATTCCTGTTGGTCAATCATATGTCATATGTTACAAAACAAGCATGTTTACCATACAAGTCCTTCACACAAATCAATTAGCGATTAATGTTATACCAGTCAGTCCTGTCTTCTTTTGGCCTCCCAGCAGGAGACTGTGGCTCACAAATGTGCAGTCAGTGTCCACTGTTTCCAAGTCAGCAATGGGCTAATGCACGTTGAATAATAAAAAAAGATCAACTATCAGTGAATCTAGAAAGGCACTAGGGATGCACCGTTGCATCGGCAGCTGATGTTTATCAGCCTATTATTGACCAAATTAAAAGCATCAGCAAATCGGTTTGAAGCACGAAAACGCTGATAAGAAAAATCAATGGTTAATTTAAAATGATCAACGCACTCTGTAAAAACTCTTTGAATTAAAATGCACAATCCAGAAGAAATGATAGCCACAGAATGTAGAAGGGTAGGCACACCTAAGAACATGTAATAGTACATTTATAACCATTCTCGTTCTCACATTAATGAGGAAACAATTTTGTTACATACATGACAGTTGTGAAAGTGGAACTAACCTTCAATTTCACAGGCTATATGATGAGGTAAAACCATACAAAATCCTTTGAAACCAGCAAACTTTGACTTCTGAGACATTGATATGGTATCCATTAAGGCTTAATTGAGTTAAAATTGAAATTGCAATATGGTCTTGTGCAAAATTATGAAAGCTTGAAAGGCTGCGTTTTAAACTAGTCTGCATTCAGCACTTCAGTAATCAGCATTGTGTAAGCAAGCAGCGCCCTCTAGCGGTGAGAGGCAAAGTATCAGCATCTGTATAGGCCAGTAGTTTTGTTTTTTAAATCGATTTTGGCCAATATTTTTCATATTGGTGCATCGCTAATAGGCATCATTCAACTTTTAAATTCCATGTTATATAACTTTAGTAAATGAGTGTTAACTGCCAAAACGGGTTTTTTTTCAGCAGTTTACATACCATACGATATATAATATTTCAAAATAAAATTTATTAGGATCAATTTTCATTAGTATGTCAATACCTCAGGTTGAAGAGAGTTCTCTGTATCATACTGAGCCAGATCAGCACCCGGGTCGACACTCCAACTTTGATCTGGGGAAAATGAGGAAGAATTATACACCAATTACTCAAAGCTAATTTAGAACGATTCAACCCAAACTACTCCAAAAAGTGCTGTAGTTGACACTATAAGAGACGCAAAAATGAAAATAGGCTCAGGTGGAAGGCAATATTTGTAATTTAACAGTTTAAATCAATGTCTACTTTTGTAGGTTACTTTTATTGTCACTTTTGGTTCAGAACTTTGAAGCTCAAAAAAAAAAAATCGCATAACTGCAGCATAAAAGTAATCCATACGACTCCAGTGGCTTTCAGAAGTGATATGATAGGTGCGGGTGAGAAACAGATAAATATTTACATCCTTTTTTACTATAAATCTCCACTTTCAAACAACCCTCAAGAGTGTTCTTGTTCTTTTGTTTTTAGCGATGCACATTTTTGGTGCATATCACCACCTACTTGGAAGGGAAGAGAATTTATTGTAAAAAAAAAAAGGACTTAAATATTAATCTGTTAACCACAAACACCTATCTTATAGCTTCTGAAGACATTGATTTAACCACTAGAGTCGTATGGACTACTTTTATGCTGCCTTGGCGCTTTTTTTGATTTTCAAATTTTCTGACCCTGTTGACTTGTACAGATCAACAGAGCTAAAAAATAATCTAAAAATCTTTTGTGTTTAGCAGAAGAAAGTCACACATCTGGGATGTCATTTTTTGGTAAACTATTCCTTTAAGGCGTACTTTAAGAATGAAGTATGATATAATTTAGCTTCATACAGTACAGGGTCTGTAAAAACGCATGCATACGGGGGCCTGTGAGTAGCTCAGTGAGTATTGACGCCAACTACCACCCCTGGAGTCACGAGTTCGAATCCAGGGTGTGCTGAGTGACTCCAGCCAGTTCTCCTAAGCAACCAAATTGGCCTGGTTGCTAGGGAGGGTAGTCACATGTGGGGTAACCTCCTCGTGGTCACGATTAGTGGTTCTCGCTCTCAACGGGGCGTGTGGTAAGTTGTGCGTGGATCGCGGAGAGTAGCATGAGACTCCACATGCTGTGAGTCTCCGTTGGTGTCATGCACAACAAGCCACGTGATAAGATGCGTGTATTGACGGTCTCAGAAGCAATTGAGTCTTGTCCTCCACAACCTGGATTGAGGTGAGCAACCACACCATCACGAGGTACTAAGTAGTGGGAATTGGGCATTCCAAATTGGGAGAAAATGGGATCAAAATTGTAAAAAAAAAAAAAAAAAAAAAAAGCATGCATACCGTAAGGAAATTGTGTGTTGTTTTGGTTCTGATGAGAACTCTTGTGTTGCGAGTACAGGTCGTCCTCCAAACATTTCCTTTTCTTTGAATCCTAGAAAAATAAAAAGTTACACAAACTCTAAACACCAGGTCAAACATATTTACATTAAGTTTTCATTTGGTTAAAACAAAACTATTTTGTTGGATTAAACAGAATAAGTGAGAAAAAATGTATTGGAAAGTAGCAGGTCCCACCTGGTGTGTTGGGACTGTTTCTGCCTCACTATGTCTAACTGTAAATTTCTGATGTTTGGTGCCTGTGTGACAATTAGCAGGAGTCGATGCAAATATCAGCCCCTTGATTTCGGTCTCATCAGGGTTCTCCAGACTGACATCAGAATTCTTCTGTTCTCTTTTCCTGCAGTCTGTTTGTTTTCTCTTCCCTGTCACTGGGACATGTGAGCTGGGAGAGTGTGCGGTGATGTCCGTGGAGGCTTGATGCTTTTCTCGAGAAACCATTCGTAAAATGCATGGTGAGTCGTCATTGTTGACTTCAGTGGCGCTGGAACAAAAGGGTAATTATTCACTTGCAGAGGGAAATAATGTTCAGTACACTGGTAAACATAAACAACATCTACTATTTTGAACTATTTATGTCACAGGTGCGATAAGAGAAGACCCTTGACATTTTGTCTAAAGTTCTAGTGGATATATATACAGCATATATAGAGAGAGTCGGAGGTAATTCTTAAGAGCTTATAGAGGAAGTTTGCATAGATTAGCGAGTGTCTCCTTACTTAGCTGTTCGGTCATCATGACCATCTGGTTGTTTGGTTTGTTGTTGTGAAGTGTGTGGCTTGTTATCATCATCTTCATCATCATTATCAGACTCAGAGCCCTGTAGTAAAAACACACTGAACATCTGAAGATGTTCTAAAAGACTGCAAGTCTGGATATACACAGTACAAGATTCCCACACCTTTTGACCAATGCATTTCCATAATTCTGAATTAAATAAATCACAACCCTTTGTGGTTTAATAATCACACAAGCTCACATCGTGATTTCGATTTTATTTCGATTAATTGTGCAATTCTAATAAAAAGCATTTTCCTATGGGTCATCTTATAACTCAACTGACACTTGAAAAAGCCTTTATAATTAAGCAGATAAGGGGGAACCTGCTCTGGAGGGACGTCTATACGGCACGTCTCTGGAACCACAGTCCTGAAATGCTTCCTGTGATTAGCCTCTAAAATAGATAAAACAATAAGAATATCCATAAAAAAAACATAATTGATCTGAAAATCTATTAATGTGAATTTATGATGAAGATCGTCTCATACTACCTGGAAAATGAGTCACATCCATTTCACAAGTTTCAGCAACCAACACATTTCTGCCATTGCAATCTAAGGGCTCTCCTCTGCTGGGCTCTAAGAATCAATCAAAGCAAAATGCAGTTTTTTTAAAAATAGCTTATTCAGAATAAAATTGATTAATGTAAATTTGTGCAACCTTTACAGACTGGTGTCTAACCGGGGTGTGAGAATGATAGTGGTTTCTCAGTATAGCGAACATGGTTTTGTTCTTTCTTGCGTTTCATCTTGCTAATGACAGGTAAAGACAGCGGCCTCAATGGAGAGTCTGGGATCATTCCCTCCTCTACTTCAGTAGGCATGCTCTGTGGAGAACTACACACACACACACACACACACACACACACAGAGAATTTACATTATCAATATAGATCTCTTTAACCCTTAAATGCATACCCCGGGATCTCATTACACCCCTCGTACCGCATCCATTTTTTGAAGTTGTGCCCACACCTCTTTAGTATACCTCAATCTATCTCTTATAAACAGTGTAACACACACACACACACACAAAACAATGTAATAAAAAAATAATATATATATATATATATGCTATATATATTTTTTTTATAATGGTTTTTGTACCAAAATTGTTTAGGGTCTTTAATATTTTTTATGATTATTTCATATCTATATAAGTTTACGATCACTGGAAATCTATTTCTTTGTTTATTACAAAAGAAATGTGTACTATATTCATACAAATAAATACTATATGATGTTTATTTTCTGTGCAACAATGAATTATCAACAATGGTGAATTATCTGTTTCCCATATGCAAGGACACATACATAATATACATGCTATTTCTTATTCAAGGAAGTAAACTATAGCAAATGTAACACATGAACTTATGTAATTTGTGCATCTATTTAGACTCAGTAATGCCTGTGAAACCATTGTGTGTATTTTATGTGTTATGTGTAGCTCAATATATTTTTGACAGCCAGTTGCGTCTATATGTAGATATATGTGCCGAGTATTTGGTGAAATACCCATGCATTTAAGGGTTAAACTTCTAAAGGTACTTTGACATGTTTTTGTCTCTCAAACTCACCCAGACTTTCTGAGTCGCTCCAACTCAAGACTCAACCTCCTGTTTTCATCTTTCAGAGTCTTCCTGTCTGCCTCTAAACACACAAAATAGCATTTTGTTTGCAACTGTAAAGATTTTTTTGGGTTGAATATGGCTAGTATAGTTAGATACATATATTGATAGATAGATTATAGATAGCTGATAGATAGATAGATAAATAGATAGACTGATCGATAGATAGCTGATAGATAATAGATAGACAGAGAGATAGATAGATGATAGGTAGGTAGCTGATAGATAATTAGATAGATAGACCGATCCATAGCTGATTGATAGATAGATTATAGATAGCTGATAGATGCATAGATAGATAAATTGATAAGATAGACTGATCGATAGATAGATGATAGATAGATAGCTGATAGATTATAGATAAATAGACTGATTTATAGATAGATAGATAGATAAATTAATAGATAGACCGATTGATATATAGATAGATAAATTGATAGATAGATAGATAGATAGATAGATAGATTATATATAGATAAATTGATAGATAGATAGATAGATAGATAGATTGATAGATAGATAGATAGATAGATAGGTTCATAACATGAAACATAAATGTGTTTAAATTCACAAGACTATGCAAACATCTTTATAACCATACCAAGCTCAGAAATGTGAAACAGATTTTTCTTATTAGTTTCTTCAAACTCAGTATTTGTCTTCTTAATATGTCTCTCTGTCAAAGTGCAGCGATCACATGGTCCCGAATGCACTCTAAAAGGAGAAACAAAACAGAACTTAACAAGGCAAACTATCTACATCAAACTTAAGAAAGGAAAAGGAAAAAAAAAAAAAGCTGGAAATATCTCTTTGGATGTCGTAATATTGCGATGCACCTGTCCTCTAATTGTTTGATCTTCTCCTCCAGAATCTTCTGTTGTTCTCGTAACTGCTGGTTTTTACTGTGGAATTCACTTAGTCTCTGAGCATCTCTGAGAAGGAAATAGTATTGTTACATAGAGTAGAGCATCATATTAATATTTGACATTCTTCAAAAGCTATTTAAACACAATGCGGTTATATATAAGATTCAAACTGGGCTGACTGGTATTTTTTTACTCAGTGACTTCTGATTATGCGAGTTGGAACCTTCATACAATTCAATTAATAGATCAAGACAATAAATAATAACAGATACAAAGGAAATATATTTAGTAAAAGAGATACTGTGACAGTCATGAAATTGATCAGTAATCTAAACTAAACAAGTAAACTTTATGTAATTACATTCTGATGTAGTTAAAGGCTTAAACTTACAGACATCGTTCCTTCTTCAGTTTGTTTACTTTGGCCTGCAAATCTAAACATGAGAAAGTTAAAGCAGTTAGTCTAAAAGCAAATCCATTTCATTCTAGAATTCACACTAAACTGCCATTTGAGATCAACATATTGTCAAATAACAATACAAATAATCACTAACCCAGGAAATAGTCCATTCTGATTATTTTTAAATTTCAAAAATGGTTCTACGTACTATACTGTATCCTATATATACACTATATAATAGGTCAAGTGGCAGTTAAGTGTGAATTCTAGAATCCTACAGTTTGACAGATATTCTCGTGATCAATAGAATGGAGAATGTTGATGCATGAATGCTATTTCAGTACCTTGTATTGTAGTGTCATGAAACTCCCTGACAGCATTCAAAAGATCCTGAAGTTTCTCTCTGGAGTCTGAAGGAGTATTTAAAACAGGACTAGGACCGTTTAGATCTGGAGTACTCATTCTCAATCCCTCATAAAGACAAACACCTTCAACTGGAACTATTACAACCAATGACAACACCTAAAATCTTCCTGCAAATTGATGTCAACAAAGCGACTGAACTAGCTGCTTGTGTATATTCACGATTTCACATCTCAGAGGCAGCAAGCGGGCGGAAGGCATTTATTGTAGGGCTAAGATAAGAATAACAGCGACGATAAAGCTGATAGTAATATATTCACTTAGGTTGTTGCCATGACGTCATCATCCGGTACATGTATATGCGATTGAAATTAATAAATGACAAATTAACAAGAAAGATTCGCGCCTCAGAGCTCGTGAAGATTCCGTTCCACCATGTAAACATTCGGATTCCGCGCCTCGTGAGGGATTCTGGGAGTCAGCGGCGGCTACACATGCGCACTACCTAGTGGACACACATGGACACTACATTAATAATAGTTAAAATAATTATTATATTATATTATATTATATTATATTATATTATATTATATTATATTATATTATATTATATTATATTAGTCAGTTTAAGTCAGAAATATTAGTTTTTCAACAAAATTATCTTTGTATCACAATCAGAATTAGCTTTATTGACAAGTATGCTCACACATACAAGGATTTTTTCTTGGTCACAGAAGCTTCTAGTGCACAAACAATACAACAACAAGACAGAGATAATAATAAATACATTTAAAAAAAAAATAATATAAAATATAAGTATATATAGAACAATAAGGCATATGTATAAATACAAATATGCTATACACTGCAAGAGAATTTAATGCAGAAGAGGTAGGATATATTAAATAAATATAATTGACTAGGGTGTGTATTGCACATAATTATTCCTCAATTATTATTCACCCACTTGTCTAAAATTTGCGCTGACCAGCTGGCCCCCATCCTCACACAGATCTTCACCAGATCACTGGAGCAGTGGGAAGTTCCCTGCTGCTTCAAATGCTCCACTATAATCCCTGTCCCAAATAAACCCAAGATCAAAGTACTTAATGACTACAGACCAAGCGTGCCTCACAAGCCCTCAAAAGTGAAGCCAAAACGTCTCGATCGCCCCCCAGAGGCCGGTCCTAGTATAGGTCATAAACCCCGCCTCCCCATGTTATTCAACGGGACGTGAGACCAACTAAACAATTAAATTACACTTCACATATCTTTTTTCCAAAGACAGTTTCTGTCATTTACTGTAGTTTTTATCACACTGATGTAATTTCAAGTGTTTGTTTTTAAAATAAGTTTGTTTTTAGTTAGTTATTTGATGCTATAAAAACGGTGCTGTTACGTCATGATTGACAGCTGTGATTGACAGGTTCTCTGAGCGAAGTAGTCACTGAAGCACCAACGGACTTTTTTTCGGGATATTCGGAGGATTGAGGAGATTGGAGCTTTAAATTACATATCTAAATTTCTATAATTAATTATTTCACACCGACATAATGGGTTGTTCTGCAGTACAATGTGCTAACCGATCTGGCAGGGGCGTGTGCTTGCGATTGATTCTGCGAGAGTGAGGGCGGGGCCTTGTTTTCGCGGCTTTACTTCCTGCTCACTACTGCGCATGACTGGTCCCGAAAACGCAAGTGCGCAGACTCAAGTTCCAAGATGTCAGCGCCATATCGGGACACTGGCGGCTTCAGTTCTCTCCGATGGAAAAGAGCGAAGGGGCGTCGTCCATCTTTTTTTACAGTCTATGCTACAGACCCATAGCTCTGACATCTGTGGTCATGAATTAATTTGAGAGACTGGTGTTGGCCCACCTGAAGGACATCACTGGACCTACTTAGTAGGTCCTCGTGGTGGTGCGGTTACTCGCCTCAATCTGGGTTGTGGAGGACAAGACTCAACTGCCTCCGCTTCTGAGACTGTCAATCTCGTTGTGCATGACACAGTGGAGACTCCCAGCATGTGGAGGCACATGCTACTCTCCATGATCCATGCACATATTACCACATGTCCCATTGCGAGCGAGAACCCCTAATCATGACCACGAGGAGGTCACCCCATGTGACTCTAACCTCCTTTGCAACTGGGTCACTCAGCACACCCTGGATGCGAACTCGTGAATCCTGGAGTGGTAGTCAGTGTCAATACACACTGAGCTACCTAGTGTTGCTAAGGGGTATAATACCTTTTATTTATTTATTTATTTGATCTGTAAAGCACATTGGCTATCCATCGATCTATCTATCTATCTATCTATCTATCTATCTATCTATCTATCTATCTATCTATCTATCTATCTAGCTATCTATCTAGCTATCTATCTATCTATATATCATCATCATCAAATAAACATTCAAAAAGATGTTAAAGGAATAGTTCACCCAAAAATTAAAACTGTCTCATCATTTACTCACCCTCATGCCATCCCATAGGTGTAGATGTGCCTGACTTTCTTCTGCTGAACACAAACAAAGATTTTTAGGAGAAAATCTCAGCTCTGTAAATCCATACATTGCAAGTCAATAGGACCCCAAATTTTTTATAAGAAAAACCCAATAAAGGCAGCATAAAAGTAATCCATACGACAAAAACAGATCAATATTTAAGTGTTTTTTTTCCTGGAAATCTCCACTTTCACTTTCACATTCACATTCTTTGTGCATATTGCCACCTACTGATCAGTAAGGACAATTTATAGTACCAAATTACTTATATGTTGATCTGTTTCTCATCCACTCCTATCATATCGCTTCTGAAGACATGGATTAAACCACAGGAGTCACACGGATTACTTTTATGCTGCCTGAATTTACTTGCATTGTATGGACCTACAGAGCTGAGACATTCTTCTAAAAATCTTTGTTTGTGTTCAGCAGAAGAAAGAAAGTCATACATCTGTTATGGCATGAGGGTGAGACCATTATGAGAGAATTTCCAGTTTTGGGTGAACTGTCCCTTTAAAGAGCAAGGAGAATATTATGCAATGCGTGTTTTTGTCGCTGTACTCCAGTCCAGCAGATGTCGCTCAGTCAGTCACAAACGCAGCTGATTCGCAAAATATGTCTCAGCGCCGGAAGTGAGGTTAAACTTTTGCTACACAGCGGAAAACAGCTGTTGTTTAGAAATCAGGAAAATAAAAGTAAGTTCACCGCCTTACTTTTTTATACGTCTGTTTCATTTTCTACTCGTGAACGTATTCATGTTTAAGTCATGCGCACTTGGTTCGTATATGTAATCAATGACACTGAATGAATGAGGCTTCTTAAAGAGGCAGCTAACAGTGTTAGCCATCTCTGCTAACTTTATACTTGACGTCAGACTGATTAAACACTTAAATGTCACTTTAAACCCAAAAGAAAATACGATTTTATTTATATTTCGGGTCAAAATAGTGCTCATTGGTCACCCTGTCGTGTAATTAATACGCTGAATGAGAATAAATGGCACTTCATAGATGACATCTCTGGAAACACAGAGACTCTGAGCTGTTGACATGTTCATGGATGTTTGCGTTATATATGGAACTAATAAAGTCAAAGAGGATTGAGGGAACTCTGGTCTTATTATTACAGGCTGTAGGAACGTTTAAAACTGGTCTGAGTTGTTACTTATCCAGTCTGTTCTGTTTGATGACAGTTGTAAGTCTTCTGTAATCAGTATTATATCAGTTTTCCTTTTATGAATCTATGTGAACATTTAATCGTGTTTTAAAGTGATTGTGCAGGCCAGAATGCAAATTCTATCATAATTTACTCACCTTCATATTGTTCCAATCCTGTATCACCGTGAAACACATAAAGAGCGATTTATTATGCAGAATGTTACTGTAGATTGAGGTTGTCAGCCTCTAACATTCTGCCTTGTATCTGCTTTCATGTTTCAGGGAATAAAGTCATACATGTTTGGAACAACATGTGGGTGAGTAGCCTAAATGATGATAAAATAGTATTTTTGATTGAACTGTTCCTGTATTGTTAACATAATTAATAATAATTAACTTTGTACGTGCATATAACTTGCTTTGTATTTTCACTTTAGGATGCCAGGTCAGAAAAGAAGGATGTCATCTGTTGAACCTGAAATTAAGAAGACAAGGATGGACCAAAACCTTGTGGCCTCAGATAAACCTGGTCCGATACTTCAGAAGTCTAAAAGGGGAAGGCCTCCAAAAAGCAGAGGTTTGGAAACATCGCATTCGAGGGAAGAGAACGGAAAGTGTGTTCGCCGGTCCTCTCGCCTAAAAACGACACAAAAGAAGGGTGCAAGAGGAAGACTGCGGAAAGCATCGAGCGCACCAGATGTGGTACAACCGAATGAACGAGGTTCCAAGATCTTAGAGAAACCTGGAGTTAAACCGTGTCAGAATTTGGCTGTCCTTAAAAAAGGAACCAAGAAATATGCCCCGAGAGTGAGGAAAGACAAGCCTTCTGTCTTCGAAACCATAAAAACTGTGACAGCAGCCTTGTATCCCGTGCAAATCGAGCACAACTATGGGCGATTTCTTGACTTGCAAAGTGAGGAGATAACGTTACCCCAACCTGAGAAAAACCATGTGGCCAATATAGGTGATTTACAACCAGAATTTCCTGACAGTTGCCTAAGAGTGAGCAAAGGATCAGTTGAAGAGCATAAGGAGCTGTCAACAGTTCCTATTGAAAAAATTACGGTGAGTTTGGATGCAAAAGTCGATGTAATGACAAAGTCGCCTCCACCACTTGAAGCTCTTTTCAAAGTCATTCAAGAGACCGGCATTACAAAACACACGTTCACTAGTAAAGACATCTCCGATATGGATGAGCTAGAGGTTGTAAACACATGTTCCCTTCAGGACAATATACAAAGCACCAAAATATCAGATGTGGCGAAAGTGATTCTCCAAGACTCTGAAGCATTTCTTGATGACGACATCGAAATTGAACATTGTGTTGTTGAGATTGAAACCTATGAGGATTTGGAAAGCGACTCCATTAAGGACCAGCAATCAGCTTTAAACGTTGAGGACGAAACGCCAAATAAAGAAAAAAACGAAACTGTTTTAAGTAAGGATGTTACCTCTTCACCCCAGGAAAGTGCAACAGACTCCTCAGAAGGGCCTCCGAAAAAGCAAGAGATGAACCCGCAGGCTCGGACGAAGGCCCGTATTGCTGCCCTGGCCCAGGAGAGGGCGGCTGCCGCCAAGAGACCTCCACCACGACAGCTCAACCTTCTAGCTCTCTGCGAAGAAATTGCCTCCGATATTGCCTCCGACGCCCCTGCAGGTTCAGATGAGAAAGAAAGTGAGCAACTAAAGGAGGGGAGTGAGACTATGGAGGTAAGTGAAACTGAAAGCGAAACAAAAGAAGTAATATCACCAACTGTCTCGGAAAAAATTGCAACCCCCGAGACCTCTGAGCCCCAGCCGCAAGATATCACACCCAAAAAGCGCTTTTTCCTCAGCCACGTGTCACTGCCTATCAAGTCCCAGGAGAAGAAATTAACCCGGTATCAGAGGCTGAGGCAGGTGGAAATTCAGAGGGACAAACTAACCTGGACCCGTGTTAAGAAACTGAAGTCTGATCAGGCGAGCCAAGCTGCCTCCCCCAAGGAGACCGAAATTGTTTTGGATTCACCAAGCCAGTCCGCCACTCCTGCTCAGCCTCCTGTCCCAGAGAGCATCCCTAAAGTGGGCTCAAACGAACCCAGACGGGCACTGCCTGTACAGGCACCACCCATGCCTAATGGAATCACCAGCACAAAACCCAAACATGTGGTGGAGTATAAACCATACACTCCCAGAACCAAGTATTCACCTGATGATTTTGAGCTAGACGGTCTCGAGGAAGAGATGACCGAACCAGCAGCTCCCAAAAATGAGGTAAAAAAATGCAGGCACATGCACCAAATTTCATTGAACTTAAAGGGATAGTTCACCCAAAAATGAAAGTTCTCTCATCATTTACTCTCTCTCATGCCATCCTAGAATGTGAATGTGAAAAAGTGGAGATTTACAGGAAAATACTTAAATATTGACCTCTGTAGGTCCATAAAATGCAAGTGAATGAGTGCCAAATTTTTAAAGATACAAAGAGCACATAAAGCGTTTAGGGATGTGCAAAATTAGTCGACTAAACTGTTCTGATGCTGCTAGTCGACACTGGTATTACTAGTCAGTCAATAGTTTTTTCCACATTAAACTGTTCAACATTTTTACATATTTATGTTTGGTTTTATATACAAAAGATGTGCTTAAATGACTGGCATGTTAACATTACACATTTGAAATATAATTAATAATACAAAAATTATTAATGAGAGGATATCTGGAGAAGATATATACAAGTTTTAATTTCACCTCAGGCTACACCCGTTTCTTCCCTCTCTTACTAGTGACGCACACAGAAAAATGTCACCTCGCATGATCAGGCAAAGTAACTAAATATATATAGAAATCATGTCGGTGGTGGTGCAGGAAGCATATTTCTGAAACATTGGCTTGCAAGTCACTATGGATGTTTTTTCATTTGAGTCTTCTCTAAATCTGCATGTGCTAGCAAGATATTTTCCAGCAGAACAGGCTTTTTCAAGTGAGTCAGGTCCCGTCTTTCACCGAACCATGTTGATGTAAGATTTGCTCATTAAAAATGTATGCTTTTGATTAAGTAGCTAGAAAAACTATACACTATTTTAGGCTGGGTGTGACCTTTTTTTACCCAGCTGATCAAGAAGGCTATTTGAAATTATGCGCTGACCGCTTAACTGGTTAAACTATCTTTTATTCTGTGTGCACGTCATGTTTTGAACAATTCATTAGGTTTTTTCTACATTTCTCACAGGCTTATTTTTTTCCATCCTAGCTATTTCTTATTTTTATGCATAACGTAATGGTTAACCTTCTTAAACAAACAGCAGTCATATTATATCATTCAGATTTTCAGTGCATTTTTTCTATCTCATAGATTTGGCTTATCTGCTTTGTTATGACTGTTTTGATATGTCAAATAACTTTTACTTGGTGAATTCGGTTAAGAACGGGCTTTAAGTGTTGCTCTATTGGTCCTGCATTATTCATTCAATTGTTTTCAATAAATATGCCTGTATTCTCTAATGTTAATTCAGCGATTGCGTGTCATGTTCTATATTTAATGCACAATGATGATAATGCTAGGCAAGCACGTTTCAGATAAATGCCCCTTTTAAATGGGCCACATAAACATTGTTGTTTTTTGTTTTGTTTTTTACTGTTTTTTGTGAATTTCTTACTTTTTAGACTAGCCGACTCCAAAATTGTCGTTTAAATGTCAGTGAAATCAGTCGTTCTGCACATCCCTAATAGCCATCATAAAAGTAATCCATAAAAGACTCCAGTGGATAATTATTGTCTTCTGAAACATAAGCTAAATGCTAGGTGTTTGTAAGAAATATATGAATATTTAAAACTTTTTACTAAAATTCAGGAGGGTTGAGGTCATGCAGCCTCTCGCGTGAAGTAAGCATGTTGGCAAGTTTATGTGAGAACTGACATGTGATAAAAATATGGAAGCGCAGTGTTCTTTGCAACAGAATTGCATAGATATTCATACAGATGTGCCTCATTCGGCTGGTTTGGGTATGCCAACTGTGGCGCCATCTTGGAACGGTTTGAATTGGTTTGAATGCAAGTGAATGGAGGAGAGGCCACAGAATGAGCTCCATGCTGAGATGATTGCATCAACTGCTTTTGTGTGCCCATAGAAACAGCTGGTGAGGCTTACGTGCTTATGTCATGTGAGAGGCAGTTTGAAATCCATCCTCATCACTAATCAACCAAAAGCTAGCCAGAAGTGAAAATTTTTAGTCAAAAAGTTTTAAATATTGATCTATTTCTTAAACACACACATACCTTGCTTTTTGTTTCACACACTGGAGCACTGGAGCACTTTTATGATGGGTATATGTGCTTTTTGGAGCTTCAAAATTTTAGCATCCATTTGCTTGCATTTTATATACCTACAGAGCAGAAATATTCTTCCAAAAATCTTTGTTTGTGTTCTGCTGAAGAAAGTAAGTCATACACATATGGGATGGCATGAGGGTGAGTAAATGATGAGAGAATTTCCATTTTTGGGTGATCCATCCCTTTAAAGGGTTAGTTTGAATGTTATAGATAGGCGGTGATTAATTTCTGTTTATTAGTGTTGCTGAAATGTGTCATTCTCTCATAGATCAAACCAGAGCAGTCATCTTCATCAGCCAAAGTGCAGCCTGAAGCACCAGCGGAGAAGAAACAATGTGCTCCCACTACTGCAGGTAAAGATTAGGTTGTCCCATTGTTTTTCAATAAAAAAAATTATAAAGTGTCCAATATCTGCCCCTTTTTACAAATAATAGCTTTTGTGGATTGTTATGTAAGCAAGATCAATCACCTGCTCTTGTAGACATATTCCGTGTGTGATAATGCTAAAAGTGTATTCTGCATCATGGTATGTGTATTAAGACACATACATATATCGTATGTAACCTATTTTTGTTGGATGTATCCACAGATACTAAACAGAAACCCTCTTCCCCTCAAAAACTTGCCCAAAAGACACAAACAGAAAACAGCAACAGGTAATGTGCAAGGTTGAACATTTACATTTGTTTAAACTTTTAGTGTTTGTGTGGCATGGTCAGAAATTAAGGGGGTTTAAACCTAAAAGTCAAAATAGGCCCACTTTGCTAAGTAAGACAATTTGTTGCATGATTCAGGGGTTTAGGAAGGTGCCGTAATAGTTCTTTCTGCCATCTTATGTATAGGAGAAAATTATATTCAATAGGTCTTTTACCATTAGGGGGTCTTTAGTCTCATTGTACACTACCATCTAAAATCATGGTCGTAAATTTATTTACTAACAATTGCCTGTTCAAAACTGTAAAACAAATAAATAAAACTCTGTTTTGTGTGTTTGGACATGTGCATGTGTCCTACAACCCAGTTTGAGAGGAAAGTGTGCAATTTGTTGAAAATATGCAGGATGCAGTGGGGCAGCTGGGGAAGCTAGAGAACAGTATTGGCCTGGGTAGCTCAGTGAGTATTGACACTGACAACCACCCGTGGAATCGCGAGTTCGAATCCAGGACGTGCTGAGTGACTCCAGACAGGTCTCCTAAGAAACTAAATTGGCCCGGTTGCTAGGGAGGGTAGAGTCACATGGGGTAACCTCCTTGTGGTCACTATAATGTGTGGTGGGGCAGCGTGGCCTCCACACGCTCTATGTCTTCACTGTAAAGCGCTCAACAAGCCACGTGATAAGATGCGTGGATTGACGGTCTCAGACACGGAGGCAACTGAGATTCGTCCTCCACCCGGATTGAAGTGGGTCACTACGCCACCGCGAGGACTTAGAGCACATTGGGAATTGGGCATTCCAAATAGGGGAGATAATGTAAATAAAATGCTGTAAAACATCCAGAAAGTCCGAAGGTTAAAGGTCACAACTGGTTCTTCCAATACAGGTCAAAATTGAGCTGTTAAGACAAAGGATGGAACAGTTTGTTTTAAGTAGCTATTTCTCTTAAACGGTTATGTACAAAAATGTAAGTTCTTTCTTTTATTTAGTTTGATTTGATGGTCTTGATAAAGTCACAATGTTTGGTTCTAATACCAAAAACTATGCAGTGTTTCTAATGTATTCTTTCTGGGTCAAAAATGACCGTAAGACAATAGGAGCGTTAAATGTTATTGAAATTACATCCTCATAAAAACACGATTGCCTCCGAGTAATGTCTATTCATTTTTGGAATTTGGAGAGAATGAAGGACAGCAGGTCCAAATATAGGCCCTATTTTCTTACATGTGCTTACATGTGACTTTTTGTTCGACTTTCAGTGGAAGTTCTGGTGTTGAACCTGCAGCAGAACAGAAGAAAGAGGTCAAAAATGGTTCAAAACCTGAAAGTACAGCATCACAAACAAGCAATGTAAGTACATTTTATATTAACTAATGTATTAATGCAAAAATTCCATAGTTCCATCTTTTCTCGTTTTCTCTTGTCCTTCATTTTCATTTACAGATTGCTGGTGTAGCCTTACTGAGCCACATACACAACCTTTTGAAATAAACATAGTCATTAAGTAAAAATATAATGAAGTACTTTCTGAGAAATGAAAGATATTGGGAAAAAACCCTAACATGATAGATATCTCCAGGATCCGTTATAGGGGTTTGTTTCAGGGGTTTTTGTGGTTCGCAGGATGCTAGTCAGAAGGCGTTTGGTGCGATGACGTGTAATGTGTGTGGGATGCTGTACTCTCCTACCAGCCCAGAGGACGAATCTCAACACCTCCTCTTCCACAACCAGTTCATCAGTGCTGTCAAATACGTGGTGAGTCAGTAGCTGTTGATGTCTGCTGCCCAGACAGCCCATCCAGATAACATTCATAGTTATTTAGGCCATGAGTTACAGTGATTTTACCCTGATTAAGGGATGTTTTTCACCACAACTTGAATTGGCTTACCTAAAACCCCTTTTACTTGTGGTAAAATCGTTGCAATGCATCGCCTCAAGTGGCTTATTACTTGTATGAAACTATGACAACAACTTTAAAAGACTCCAAAGTTTCATGTCAAATAACATGACATTTATATATATATATATATATATATATATACACACACACACACACACACACACACACAGCTCTAGAAAAAAATGAAGAGACCACTGCAAAATTATTAAATCAGGATGGGGGCAAATACTTTTTCACAGCACTGTAGCAATTGGTGATCATTCTATGATTGAGTGATTAATGCATGTTAGGAATATTCTGGATTCAATACAAGTTAAGCTCAATCAACAGCATTTGAGGCATCATTTTAAATAATACAGAATAAATCGTACATTGTTTTCTTAAAAAAAGAAGCAAAAATCGAGGTTACGGTAGTTATGTTTCCATCCAATTTGGGAATTGAACTTATGCAAAAACCCATAATATCTCAAAAACAGCATGCCAATAAAGACGCGTTTCCATCCCATGTGTTCAAAAGAACTAAATCGTCACTTCCGGAGACAACGTTTACAGATTGGCCCCATTCACTACCATTGAAAGTGCCTCACTATAACTCATATTTTTGCTTTTTTGAAAGAAAAGGAGGGACGAGTCAAAGTTACCTTTTGTGGTAATTAGTATTTTGCCACAAATGCTGTCAATTGAGCCTAACTTACATTGAACCTGGAATATTCCTTTAATACAGAATTAATTTCATATGCAATCTGTTTATTTTGGCTATTTTACAACTGCTTCAAACAAGTCAGATTTTAGAGCCAAAACTATGCCTAGTATATTTGACATTTTAAGATGATGGGTGTGTTGTGATTTCTTTTAAATAATCACATGCCTTTGTCTTAAAATCACTCTCGTAATATCTGTCCCAGGGCTGGAAGAAAGAGAGAATTCTAGGAGAGTATCCCGATGGCAAGATTATTCTTGTACTCCCTGATGACCCAAAGTACGCACTAAAAAAGGTATGCTGTGTTTTCCATTATATATTCATTCACTACCCCTTAAAACAACTCGTTGCACCTGAACAACACAATTAAAACACTTCTAATAGCTTTTTGTCTGGTTTTAAGGTTGAGGAGATCAGGGAAATGGTGGACAATGACTTGGGCTTCCAGCAAGTGGAGACCAATGTCCCTTCACAGACCAAAACCTTCCTCTTCATTTCAAACGATAAGAAAGTAGCAGGCTGCCTTATCGCCGAGCACATCCAAGAGGTCAGCTGATCATACAGGTGTTTTAATAACATGGTTATAGGTATATATCTAAATTAAAGGAATAGTTCACCCCAAAATTTAAATTCTCTTAATTATTTACTAAACCTCGTGCCATTCCAGATGTGTTCGACTTTCTTCTGCAGAACACAAATGAAGATTTTTAGAAGACTATTTTAGCTCTGTATGTCCATACAATGTAAGTGAATGGGGTCCAAAAGCTCCAAAAAGCACATAAAGGCAGCTTAAAAGTAATCCATATGACTCCAGTGATTTAATCTGTGTCTTCAGAAGTGATGATAGGTGTAGGTGAGATAGAGATCAATTTAAAATCTTTTTTTTTTTTTTTTTGACTGTAAATCTCCACTTTCAAACGACCCTCCAAAGAGTTATTTATTTGTTATTTTTTTGCTGATTCTCATTCTTCATTCCTATTGCCACCTACTGGGCAGGGAGGAGAATTTATAAGAAAGAAAGGACTATTTTCATCTGTTTCTCACCTACACCAATCATATCGCTTCTAAAGTTATGGATTTAACCTCTGTAGTTGTATGGATTACTTTTATGCTGCCTTTATATGCTTTTTGGAGCTTCAAAGTTTTGGAACCTCTTCACTTACATTGTATGGACCTACAGAGCTGAAATATCCTTCTAGATATCTTAATTTGTGTTCAGCAGAAGAAAGTAAGTCATACTGATCTGGGATGGCGTGAGGGTGAGTAAGTGATGGGAGAATTTTGCTGAGAAAATGCTTACTTCACATATTCTGTAGTTAATCTGTGCCTGCAGAATTCGACTACACAATTTATACACACCCACACAGTTGTGTTCCTTTGGCTAATTTTAACACCTTTTATTATTTAAATCCATTTATCAGAATTCTGCCATTTTTGTCACCACAATTTGCACAGGAAATGTGACAAAAAAGCATGCAGATTTCACGCAGGCCTGTTAAAGACTAATTATGATAAAATGAGTCATTTCTACATCTGATTGGTTGCTTTTGGTTGATGTGTGCAGGGCTACAGGGTTATTGAAGAGTCTGTGATGGAAGGATCAGAAGGAGAGAAGGTGATGTTTGAGCGTCAGAGGGCCTGGTGCTGCTCTACGGTTCCTGAGCCGGCACTTTGCGGCATCAGCCGCATCTGGGTGTTCAGTATGATGAGACGGAAAGGCATCGCCTCGCGCATGATTGAGTGTCTCAGGTAAAGAAGAGAGTGATTTGACAACAATAAAACAGTCCTACCAGAGACTTATCTTGAACATAAATTCTTCCTTTTTTTATTTCCTTCTCCAGGAATAATTTTATCTATGGGTCACATCTAAGTAAAGATGAAATCGCCTTCTCTGATCCCACGCCTGACGGCAAACTTTTCGCCACACATTACTGTGGAACCTCTCGGTTTCTGGTCTACAACTTTGTCAGTGGCAACCGCTCGACCTGACATGACATAAGAACAGTGCTTAGTTTTAAAATATTTTCAGTTGAGAAGAGGACTGGACTAAGAAGACATTTTTCTCACTATAGCAGTCAGTGCAAAAATCAAGCAAGAGAACACAAGAAAGAAACAGAAACATCTTATGATGTTTTTTTAAATGGCGATCCTCATCAGAGATATTGAATGCAACGTTAGACTTTGAAATCGAACTCCTCACGTTGGCCGGTTGACGTATTTCAATAAGACTACACAGTAGCTTATACCTGTTGCATCGTTTGGTGAAAGACATCTGAAATGTTCTCTCAGGTTTACGTTGCAGCCTATCTTAGGACTCGCTGTTTAGTGGAAGCCATGTTGTCCAGTGCACAAATGCAAAATCAGTGTGCTTCTTCCTAAAACATACGGGAAGATGTGTGAGCTTTACTACTGTAAGCAATGCCTCAGTCACGAGGCGCAATCTTTTGAATCTCAGGTTGAAAGTCATAAATTTGTCATTAGAAACTCCCTTAAAGCCCTACATCATGTCAACTATTTTCAAAAAGAGTGTATTTTCACGATACAATGCGTTCCATGTGCATTTTTAAAGAGGTTTACATGCATGGCATTCACTGATGATTTCGTAGAAGTCACTGGTATTGCACAGCACTGTGCAGAATGACTTTGATTTGTTTCTAAAACATGAGTGTTATAATTCAATGTTTGCCCAGCCATAGTATTCCATCTCATTTTAATATTTTTAAAAGGATTTTATGTATGTATATGTATTTTGATTGAATTATATTAATTTACCCCTGGAAATGACTACATATCTTTATTTATCTGTACATCACTTTGTAAACAGTGACACAAAGCCATAAAATAACTTCAAAGAACACTTTTAAGTGTATACTTTTTTTTTTTTTATACTTTTGCTCCATGCAAAAATACATTTTAAACGCCTCATTAACCAATCAGAAGAACTGAGTACTGAACTTATTCCGATGCATGGGGTATTTTATCATCTTTGTTTACAAAACTGTGAAGAACAACTAAGATTTTACAGTCTTAAAGGAATATTCCGGGTTCAATACAAGTTAAGCTCTATCGACAGCATTTGTGGCATAATATTGATTACCACAAAAATGTATTTTTGTCCGTCCTTTTCTTAAGCAAATATCTCGTTTCCAGTGAGACACTTAAAATGGAAGTGAATGGGGCCAATCCGGCAACATTAAATTAATCACCATTTCAAAAGTAGCTCCACGAGTATTGACACTGACTACCACTCATGGACTCGCAAGTTCGAATCCAGGGTGTGCTGAGTGACTCCAGCCAGGTCTCCTAAGCAACCAAATTGGCCCAGTTGCTAGGGAGGGTAGCGTCACATGGGGTAACCTCCTCGTGGTCGCTAAAATGTGGATCGCTCTCGGTGGGGGCTTGTGGTGATTTGTGCGTGGATGCCGCGGTGAATAGAGTGAAGCCTCCGCACGCTCTACATCTCCATGGTAACGCACTCAACAAGCCACGTGATAAGATGCACGGATTGATGTCTCGGATGCGGAGGCAACTGAGATTCGTCCTCCACCACCCGGGTTGAGGCGAGTCACTACGCCACCATGAGGACTTGGAGCGCATTGGGAATTGGGCGTTCCAAATTGGGGAGAAAAAGTCCCTTGTGTGTTTTGGGCTTTTTTATAGTTAAAACACCCGCATTATGCACCAACCCTGATTTATTAATTATTATTAGGTTTTTGATTGAACAATAAAATGCATCTGGGATATTATTCATTTTGGACTCTTGTAGCCACTGTCTTTACTCATCACAGTAAGGAAATACTTTGATTTTTTTATAAATCAATATTAAATACTATCGACCGATTATCCATTATTGACCTTTTCCACCAACTTTGTTATCGGTATCTGCAAAATCCACTATCGGTCAACCTTTAGTTTTCAGTGTGAAGCTATAGACAATTTTATAACTTTGTTGCCATGACGATTTAATGTTAGCAAACCTTAAAATGACTGCAAATATGAGGATTTAAATAACTTTACTCTTCAAATAAGAAATTTTTAACAGAAGAATTCATGTAAATGCTTTTATAAAATTATAAGCTTTGCATTTCTACCTCAAAGCAGGTCGCTTTAAACAAACAGGTATTTTATAGTGCCACAGAGACACAGTGTTTACAGTTTTTGAGAAAATTGACCTATTTGTCTATTTGCCTTACTTATTGTTGTCTCTGCATGTCAGGATGGGATAGAAGTATCTTAACACAGAAAAAGTAACATACTTCAGCTTTAAGCTAAAATTATGAGATAATTAACCAGCATTCAGGAGCCACCTTCAATGTTTTGGTAAAGCTACTGTCAGCCCTTTGTTTTGTTCTAAAATCTCTGGACTTGTGTCTTTTATGAACTTGTGACAGCTGGACAGAAATCCCAAGTTGGGTAAAATACAAATACACGAAAAAGTAAAAACTAAACTTCAGAGTGTTATACATGGTAGAACAGACATAATAATGAAAAAAAAAAACGTTTTAAATCTTGTCTTCAATTAACAATGTGGCAACTAAGATCCACTTTCACTATTCTCCAACACATAATGCGAATATTACAGTAAATATAATATTCTACAAATGTATGAAAAATGAAATGACAAACACAGTTTGTGTTTTATTCAATGACTTAACGAGGTCAAGCTCATATTTCCGATATTTGTCCTACTGTTTCACAATTTTTTTGTAATTACATTTTTTCTAGCTCTCGACGACTTGCATATGGACTTTTATTATTATAGGAACTTTTATTATGTAATGTCACAACTTCCGGTAGGCGTTTCTTTCCAAATCAAACATGGCTGCTCACACGTGAGAACCAGCATTGATATACGTTCATCTTGTATCTACGCATAACGTGTTTAATTACACTGTTGTAAATTAATCAGTCTCTCATCTCGCTAAGTTTGTAGCTGTGTGAACTCGTGTTTTGTAGTCATAATGGGGGATCATGTTGAGTTGGTCGCTGGATGTTATGAGCAGATAGTGTTTGGTTATCGTATATGCAAGGGTGAAAAGGTAATTATTTTTTAAACGACATATTTTTGTTATTCCATATTGTTGTAATTGGTCATGATTGCGTATGTTAAAATGCAGATACGTCTATTGATTTGAGTTCATAATATATAACTTTGGTTTTGGTCTAGATAAACTGCCGTAATAGTTTGACTCGTACAAAGTAATTTCTACATGTATGATAAAATATAACATTTCTAATAAAATTATAATCACTCATTCCAGTGGGGGATAGTTCACCCAAAAATGAAAATTCTGTCATCATTTACTCCCCTTCATTTACTCGTATTGTGCCAAAACAACATGAGGGTGATTAAATGATGACATCATTTTTATTTTTCGGTTAATCTATCCGTATATGTCAGACTTAGTTTCAGATATGATCCAATATATCCTCTCTTTTAGGAGTGGACACTTGAGCCCAACTTTACACACCATGCACACTCAGCATCACTCTCTGCAATTGCATCCAATGATCAATTCATCGCCACTGGAAGCAAAGATGAAACCATTCAGTTATATGACATGAGCAAGAAAACCGAACATGGAGCCTTGTTGCACCATGATGGTGAGGTTCAATATAATCCTACATATTTTAATAATGCTTCGTTATATTTCAATAAAGCACCATCCTTGGTGTCCCACATATTATAACCACACTCTCGGCAGGTACCATCTCATGTCTGGAGTTCTACAGCTCGTCACATTTACTCAGCGGGGGAGAAGACGGTCTGATCTGTGTGTGGAGCACCCAGAAATGGGAATGTCTAAAATCCATCAAAGCTCACAAGTAAGGACTCTCAAATATGTCCAACACACATAAGCAACATAAATGTATTGTGAGGTAAAAACATTCAATGATTAAATGGATTATTCTCTGTATCATTTCTTAGGGGTCATGTTAAATCACTGTCCGTACACCCGTCAGGAAAACTGGCACTCTCAGTTGGAACAGACAAGACCCTACGGTAAATAAACAAATTTTATGTTATGAGTGTGTGTGTGTATATATATATATATATACATACACATACATACACATACATACATACACACACACACACACAGTGTATTAGGGCTATCAGTCAATTAAAATGTTTTAATCAAGTTAATTAAGCTACATGATTTGCCTATTAATCAATTAATTGCATACATTAATATGTACTGAGAAACTCCCTCAAAGAAAGATCATTTTGTATAGAATAATTACAATAATTATTAATGTGATGTAATAAATATTATTATTAAAATAATTACAATTCCTTGCATTGTGTCAGCAGACAAGTACAGCGTTTAGATAATAAAAATGTGGCTTTAGAAGTCAAAATATTTGTATTTTTTTTCCCCATATCTCTTTATTTTTAATTGTTGGTTTAAATACTCATGCGTCAGACGGATGCTTTTGGAGCGTCTCACTTTGATTGCGCCGCATCTCAGTAGTTTTCAGCATCTCTAGCCATAAATGCTGTATTTTTAGGATACTGTGTCAAGTTTATAAAATCCTGCATTACGAAATTTAAATACGGCTCAGGGGGCAGGATTTTTCTTTTTATTATTATTCAAAAACAATTTTATCCTCTTTTTTTCCCCAATTTTTTAATGCCCAATTCCCACTACTTAGCACGTCCAGAGTGGTGGCACGGTTACTCACCTCAATCCGGGTGGTGGAGGACAAGTCTCAGTTGCCTCCGCTTCTGAGACAGTCAATCCGCTCATCTTATCGTGTGGCTCGTTGTGCATGACACTGTGGAGACTCACAGCATGAGGAGGCTCATGCTACTTTCTGTGATCCACGCACAACTCACCACATGCCCCATTGAGAGCGAGAACCACTAATCGAGACCACGAGGAGGTTACCCCATGTGACTCTACCCTCCCTAGCAGCTGGGCCAATTTGGTTGCTTAGGAGACCTGACTGGAGTCACTCAGCACAACCAGGATTCAAACTCACGACTCCAGGGGTGTTAGTCAGCGTCAATACTCACTAAGCTACCCAGGTCCTGCGAAACAGCAACACCTTCAGAGCTTAAAGGGATGAGGGTGATAAAGTCACTAATTTGCTTGTAATGTGTAAAGTTATTATCTATTTTACAACTTTGTTGCCATGATGATGTAATGTCAACAAACCCTAAAAAGAACTGTAAAAATGACGATTTAAAGAACTTTACAGCTCATATTATGAATCAGTTTGTACAGAATAATTAATGTAAGTGCTTTTATAAAATAATAAGCTTCACATTTCTGCCTTTACACCCTCCAAAAATTGGCCCCATTCACTTCCATTGAATGTGCCTCACTGAAACCTAATTTTCCCTTTTTTAAACAAAAAGAGAGGCGAGTTGAAATCATTTTTGTGGTAATCAACATTATGCCACAAATGCTGTCAATTGAGCTTAACTTGTATTGCACCTGAAATGTTTCTTTAAATTAGTAATGAACACCATTCAGCTTGGTTTTTTTATCATGTGGGTCAATGAAAAGCACATTGATTTATTTGATCATATTTCAGAACATGGAATCTAATTGAAGGGCGGTCAGCCTTCATTAAAAACATCAAACAAAGTAAGTGGGGATGCATGCTCTAATACTTATCCATTCTGTATTTTCTTTACTTTTGTTGGATATAAGGTGACCGGTATTTAATAATGTTTCCTAGATGCAGAAATAGTGTTGTGGTCACCCGATGGCGATAAATATGCAGTGGTTGTGAATGACAGAGTGGACATATACATCCTGGAGTCAGCCACAGTCATTGGAACCGTAGCATTCCAAAAAAGGATTACATGTCTCAACTTTCTAAATGTAAACCTGCTTTACATAAAGTTTTCTTTTTCTAAAATTTTGCTGCCGTTGTTTGTCAGATGTAGTCTGATCAAATTGTTAATGTGTAGATATGTTCTTACATCCTTTATTAAAGTTTCTGTTGTATATTTTTATTAAGAATACGCTGTTAGCTGTGGCGGGAGATGATGAAAGTGTGCGTATATATGACATCACCTCCCAGAAGTGTGTTTGCGAGTTCAAGGCGCATGAGAACAGGTGATTTTTAATTGTCAACGATTAACTATAAACAGAATAGTTACCCCAAAATGAAAATTCTCTCATCATTTACTCTCATGCCATGCCAGATGTGTATAGCTTTCTTTCTTCTGTAGAACACAAATTAAAATTTTTAGAAGAATATCTTCATTCTGTAGGTCCATACAATGTAAGTGAATGGTGACCAAACTTCGAATCTCCAAATAGCACATAAAGGCAGCTTAAAAGTAATCCATAAGTGGTTTAATCCACGTCTTCTGAAGCGATCCAATTGTTTTTGGGTGTGAACAGACCAAAATGTAACTCCTTTTTCACTGTACATTTTAAGTCTATTGGCATGATCATGATTTCATGCTCGATTACACTTCCTAGTGCTTAACTCAAGCGCAGAGCGCTATATGGGGCATAAACAAGCTTGAAATCAGGATTGCCAAGGAAGACTCCTGATGCCAAGATGTACAGTGAAAAGGAGTTATATTTTGGTCTGTTCTCATCCAAGACTGATTGGATCGCTTCAGAAGACATGGATTAAGCCACTGGAGTCGGATGGATTGCTATGATGCTCCAAAAAGCACATAAAAGCAGCATAAAAGTTTTGGATCCCATTCACTTGCATTGTATGGACCTACAGAGCTGAGGTGTTCTTCTATAAATCTTAATTTGTGTTTTGCAGAAGAAAGAAAGCCCAGACACATTTGGGATGGCATGAAGGTGAGTAAGTAAATGAGAGAGTGATTATTTTTGGGTGAACTATCCCTTTAAAGCATTGGAACCTTCAAGTGGTGCTTGTCTGCATATCAAATTTGATGTAACAGCTATTTACTATTGTTTAATTAATTTAATGTTCGTGTTTATGTGTTTCATTCTAGAGTAAAAGCCATGCAGAGCTTCGTGAAGGATTATTTCCATGTCCTTGTTACAGCTTCAAATGATGGGTTCATTAAGATGTGGAAGCTTAATCTTGAGGTATTGTGTTATCTTCTCTTAGCTAGACATGTAAGAGCACTAATATAATACACAGGCACAACTTTTTGGCCAATGGTGCTTTAGCCAAACCATTTTGATTTTCCCCATAGAATCTGGAAAGCCCTTCCTTGCTTGGCGAGATGAACACCACTGCCAGGCTCACCTGTCTATCTCTCTGGAAACCTGGTAAAGAGAAAAGGACCCCTGTGGAACCATCTGCCCAGCCTGCAACTTCTAAGAGTATGTCTAAGAAACCCTGTAACCATTAATACTGTGCAGTCATAATCAGAAAGATAACCACACTTCTAAATCTATTAACATGCATGTCTCTTCTCTCAAAACAGCCGTTGTGGAGTCCCCTATGCCAGCCAAAGATAAAAGTGAGAGGAGCACAGGTGAAGAGGTGATTATACAGGAGGAAAGCAGCTCCATGAAACGAGGAAAAAAGACAAAAAGACAAAAAGTGCAATAAACTTTCTTTATTGAAATCTTGTCATCTCGTTATTTACCTTGCATGTCTTTAGTTATTTGCTGTAGAGTAAAGTGACACTTCAGTACACTATTAGAGTCCAAAACACTACAAAGACATTACCAAACCTATTTTTATATTAGAATTAGCATTAGCAAAAGGTAAAGGAACAAACATTTTCAATCTGAGCACATGGTCCTTGTGCTGAAAAAAAAAACAAAAACATTGTAAACCTTAATACTTAAAGTCATGTATATTTTCCATATTGATCTTGTATTTGTTTGGGTTGTTTGCAGATGAAATTGTGTAAAAATACTTTGAAAATCCCCACCTGCACTGACAGACGTTTATTTTCTAGTAGCAAACAGGAAGTAGTTAGGATGATTTAGCTTTTCCAACGCATCTTTCTGTTTTCTTTGAGAGTTAAAAATCCAAATATGTCTGTCGATTGGATGGGTTATGTTAATGCAGCTCTTATAATATTAGGAGGTATCATTGGTTATGCTTATGCCCAGGAAAGATTATTTTCAACCTTTATGATCGTTTTACTAGAATGTATCAGTTTGAAATCATACAGGTATGCGTGATTTTTTTTTCACACCGTTACCGGAAGTTTATTTGAACGGAACTTCCTAATATGGTCAGACGTGCTCGTCTTCCTGCTGCAGGTAGTTTAGTGTCTTTGTTCGCCGGGCTGCTGTTTTGCGTTGCAGCATTAGTATTCATTAGTCTCTTGCTTCTCTTTATTTCTCTTTTCGTTAGTATTATTATTGTGAATTATGGAAAATAAGCACTATATATCATGAATCATTTTATTTTGTATACATTTATTTTATTTGAATGCATCTCTGGATATCTGACAGCTGTAATGGGTGTAAGATATTTGAGTTCATGGAAGATGATGCCAGCTGGACTCGTGGCAGGAGCAAGGCAGAAATATTCTATTTATTTATTTTTTTTTTTATCCCCTTTTTTCCCCAATATGCAATGCCCAATTCCCACTACTTAGCAGGTCCTCGTGGTGGCACTGTTACTCACCTCAAACCGGATGGCGGAGGACAAGTCTCAGTTGCTTCTGAGACAGTCAATCCATGCATTTTATCATGTGGCTCATTGTGCATGACACCCACAGTAGACTCACAGCATGTGGAGGCTCATGCTACTCGCCGCGATCCTTGTACAACTTACCACGTGCCCCATTGAGAGCAGGGCTGGACTGGGAAGAGAAATCGTCCCGGGATTTTACATGGCAACTATCCCAAAGCTTGTTGGGGGGAGGGAGTGTTCGCTGTCATTTTCTGCATATCGTGGCGCTGTTCTGTGGTTCGTTCTGCATAACGAGGCAGCTCATATTAGCTAATCGTGACCCATTTGGCCCGTTACGTGGCTGGCCTGCTCGGTTCTGATCAGCCTCAAAGTACGTCGGTCCACCGGGAAAATGCCCGGTATGCCGGATTACTAGTCCAGCTCTGATTGAGAAGGAGAACCACTTATAGCGACTATGAGGAGGTTACCCCATGTGACTCTACTCTCCCTAGCAACCGGCGAATTTGGTTGTTTAGGAGCCCTGGCTGGAGTCACTCAGCACACCCTGGATTCCAACTCGCAACTTCAGGGGTGATAGTCAGCGTCAATACTCGCTGAGCTACCCAAACTTTCTTCACTAAGAGACTAAGAAATCTGGTATATATTTTCATAGAGCCAAAAATAAAATGTCTCTATCATCTATGCATATTTTGGTTGTCAAAATGTTTTATTCCTCACTCCTTTGTTCCTTGCAGTTTGTTGATGTTCCTCAGGATAGGTGTGAAGGTGTTACAGACTTCACAAAAGAAGAAAAGATGCATCATGAACCAAAGGACAGAACCCGTGGGCACAGCTATGCTGAAATTGTTTTCTCAGATATTTTCCAAGATATGAGCCTAAAAAAGACGACACAAATGCATTTTAAAATAAAACAATTAATTTGATGTGTTTTGTTCATATACAATTTCTCAGAAGTCACATTTCTTGCATTTGGAGACTGTTTATTGTTGCAACTGAATAAAGTATAATTACTTCAATGTATAGAGGGATCCAAAATCTTTTAGTTCAATTAAAACAATTTTAGTCACGTTTTTTTAGACCACAAAAAATGGCTGTTCTTTATAACAGCATATAAACATTTATCACATTTTGCTACTTTTTATCTGAAGGTAGTTTCTGATGGATTTGTGTGAAGAATATTGTGTGGGACAACAAAATTACTTCACACGATCAAACATAGTACAATCACATCAGTTATGCACAATTGTTGTTATGATCTTCCATTTTCAAAATACTTCAGAGCTTAAGGTGTCCTCATTAAGTGTCTCATTAGTGAGTCTGTAAATGCTCTCAAGGGTATAAGGTAGCCTTGGCACTCAAATAGTCCTGGTTATTATCCACCCAGACATCTCAACAGGGTTTTGCAAATCTAGATCAATAAATGCATATGAATGCGCATGCAAAATGCATCTTGATGTGTCCATCCCTTGTCCGACCTGGATTTTCAGTGGTTGCGCTTTTGGTTTCTTTACGGTAAGGTGGACATGCACTGTCAGCACAGACAGATGTCAGGTGATCCACCGACTACTGCGCGTAGGTTGGACTGTAAGAACAATACAAAATGACATTTTGTAAATACAGGAGCATCGTTTTTGGAATACGCATGGATGGAAAATGCATCAGGTACCTTCAACTCGCGTGGTGACGCGCTAAATCACTGGGGGATTAGAGGGTTTATTGTATATTTATGATCAAATATCAACAGTGAGCGCTTGGTCATATCATGGGGCTGTGCTACAGTCTGCGTCCCCGTTTGTTTGGAGAACTCAGTGGGTCCATTTCCAACGCCAACTCGGAGTCGGACCACCAGTCTCCGGATGCAGGGATGACGATGAAGCCGTCCTGCGTCCGGGGATCGCGGCAGCACGATGATAACTCCGGGGGGAACAACGGAAAGACATCATCCACCTCGCCTTTACGCACCGGGGACGCCAGTAAGATCCCCACCGGGGAGACCCGCCATGGAGACGCGGATAGAGCGCTCATCCAGAACGGGGGTGGAGGAGGAGGCGGGAAGAGGAGGCTACAGCTGCTCCAGACGTCCTGCAGCGCTCAAAAACAGAAGACCTGGGATAAACTGGTGGTGGTGGAGGAGAAGGAGGCCGAGAAGGAGGCCAATAAAGTCAGTAAGAACATTGACAGGGCCTTGAAGGAACTCAAGCGGGAGTATAAACAGACTCATCGGCTGCTGCTCTTAGGTGGGTGATGCTACATCTACATGTTGGGTTGCTTTATAACGGTCCCCGTTTATTTATGTGGTATTGACATGTGTAGGCATGAGTGACGTTGACGTCATAATGCCGTGCTTAAATTAGTGTCAAGACTTTATTTTGAGTCTGTATAGCACATTATAAATGCATTGATAATGCCTCAATACGTCTTCTTTTGATTAGAGACCAACTAATATTTTTTAATACTATTTTTAAAAGACCAATACTTATTGGGTGTCTGATAACCGTTATATTGAATACATTTTAACAACGACTAACTAATCTTTAAATTACAACATTATATATTTTTTTATTTTAATATTAATAACGGTTAGAGCCTACTGTGTTTTCAAATGACTGATATGGATTATTTTCATATGTAGGTGTCTGATAACCGAAATACTGAATTGACTTTTTACAAATGACTAACTAATCATTGAATTACAACAGTAAAAACATTATAAACATATTTAATATTAATAACAGTTAGAGCCTACTGTTTATAAATTACAATTTTTAATTTGTAGGTGTCTGATAACCGATATAGTGAATCTGTTTTTACTAGCAACTAACTCATCATTAAACTCAATCACTAAATAAACATTGCATTACAACAGTTCAATTCTAAATATAATAAAATTATATATATACACACACACACACACACACACACACACACACACACACACACATACACACTGACGGCCAAATGTTTGGAATAGGCCTAATGTACAGAGTTTGCGCTTATGGATGAAATTGGTACTTTTATTCACCTCGGCATTCAGCTGATCACAATTTATAGTCAGGATATTAATAACATACAATTTGAAAAAATAACTTCTTATTCTTTTTCTATATTAATTGTAATTAAGTACATTGTAATTATTAATGTAATACACATATATATACAGCTCTGGAAAATGTTAAGAAACCAATGTAAAATTATCAGTTTGTTTTGAGTAAAATTAACATTTTTGTTTTTATTCTATAAACTTCTGACAACATTTCTCCCAAATTCCAAATAAAAACATTGTCATTTAGAGTATTTATTTACAGAAAATGACAACTGGTCAAAATAACAGTAAAGATGCAGTGTTATCAGACCTCGAATCATGCAAAGAAAACAAGTTCATATTCATTTATAAACAACACAGTACTAATGTTTTAACTCAGGAAGAGTTCAGAAATCAAGATTTGGTGGAATAACCCTGATTTTCAATCACAGCTTTCATGCGTCTTGTCATGATCTCTACCAGTCATTCACATCGCTGTTTGGTGACTTTATGCCACTCCTGGTGCAAAAGTTCAAGCAGCTCAGCTTTGTTTTTTGGCTTGTGGCCATCCATCTTCATCTTGATCACATTCCAGAGGTTTTCAATAGGTTTCAGGTCTGTAGATTGGGCTGGCCATGACAGGGTCTTAATCAGGTGGTCCTCCAATCACACCTTGATTGACCTGACTGTGTGGTATGGATCACTGTCCTGCTGGAAAAACTAATCATCAGAGTTGGAGAACATTATCAGAGCAGAAGAGAGCAAGTTTTCTTCCAGGAGAACCTTGAATGTGTCTTGATTAATGCGTCCTTCACAAAGACGATTCTCCCCGATTCTAGCCTTGTTGAAGCACCCCCAGATAATCACCGATCCTCCACTCAGGTGACTGTCTTGTCGGACACTTCTCACACACCTTACAGTCTAGCTGATCCCACAAAAGCTCAGTGGGGTTAAGATCAATAACACTCTTTTCCAATTATCTGTTGTCCAATGTCCGTGTTTCTTTGCCCACTCGAACATTTACTTTTTGTTTTTCTGTTTCAAAAGTGTCTTTTTCTTTGCAATTCTTCCCATAAGTCCTCCTGAGTCTTCTCTTTACTGTTGTACATGAAACTGGTGTTGAGCGGGTACAATTCAATGATGCTGTCAGCGGAGGACATGTGAGGTGTCTATTTCTCAAACTAGAGACTCTGATGTACTTCTCCTCTTGTTTAGTTGTACATCTGGTCTTCCACATCTCTTTCTGTCCTTGTTAGAGCCAGTTGTCCTTTGTCTTTGAAGACTGTAGTGTTCAAGCATTATATACCCTTCATTCCTCAAAACAATGATTGACTGACAAGTTTCTAGAGCAATCTGTTTCTTTTTTGCCTTTTTTGACCTAATATTGACCTTAAGACATGCCAGTCTATTGCATACTCTGACAACTCAAAAACAAACACACAGACAATGTTAAGCTTCATTTAATGAACCAAATAGCTTTCAACTGTGTTGATATAATGGCAAGTTATTTTCTAGTACCAAATGATCAATTTATCATGATTGCTCAAGGATAATGTGTTGGAGTGATAGCTGCTGGAAATGGGGTCTGTCTAGGTTTGTTCAAAAATGCCTTTTTTTACATCAGTAATGTCCTGACTATACTTTGCGATCAGTTGAATGTCACTTTGGTGAATTAAAGTACCAATTTCATTCATTCAACAATGCTATTTTTGACAAATAAAAAAGTAGATGTTGATTTGGGGTTATATTTGAAACATTTGGAGTTGCTATCTATTGGTAGACCCAAAGCAACCAATAACAAATTAAGTATAAAAAAAGGGTGTATATCAGTAAAACAAAATATCATATAATGTATTGTAATGTATAAATGACCTTTTATAATGTATTTCAATGCCTCTATAATGCATTTTAGATACAAGTGACATTTATTATATAAAATAGATTTTATTTGTCTATTTATGTGATTTGTGTTAACTGTAAACGTGGATAGCTTTTATAAGTTTTCTCACCAAGAAGTGTAATGAGTTTTGTCATCACCAGCGAGGCCCTTGAATGGGACATTAATATACTCCGCATTCAATAGTGTAGGAGAATTTTGCTTATTATCTGCAATATGAGATACTGTATTTAAACTGACCTCATGTAGTTTGTCAGCACGGACATGATGCTTTGATAAGATACCGGTATCAGTCATAGTAAAAAGGATGTTATCCTTAGACCTTTGGGACACTGACAGTTCCAACATGATCATACGTGTCCTGATATTTCTTATTTTAATTTTAGAAACCCTATACAACCTGCAAAACTAAATATGAATTGATTTCAAACAACACGCTAATACTGAAAAATTTACTGAATATAAATATAGAAATCTACTGCTGTTTTAAATGTCTAAAAAGCGATTTCATTGTGACTTAATTTGAAGTACAGTGGAAACAGCTTCTAATGCTAGATAGTTCTTTAATACTGGCACTTGAGGTTTAGTATGTTTCTAAGTGATGTCTGTGGTGGCAGTTTGTTTAGGTGCATCTGTTTCCATAGGCATGAGATGATAAGACTAAAGATTAGACTTTGCTGCAATTTTAAATTCATTCATTTATTTATTCATTAAACTTTCCTGCTGGTTACAAGGAAGACGGGTGAACTCCAGTGGATAATGTACAACTGTGTAGCCCACACTAGAAGAGTGAATTACTACACACTACCAATACTTGCATGCAGTTTTAAAATGTTATGCCAGGTGGCACCTAACATGAAATTGAATAGAGGTTATCTGGTATTCCAAACTCACAGGCCAGCAATTGTTAGAGCTATTTATTTGTATGTTTTACTGTCACATGACTCATTTGATCTCTGGTTTAGTGAACCAGATATGGAGACTGAAATGTCACCTCAAAAACGAACACATTATTAATAAAATGTTCTTTCTGGAGAGAAGTCTAGTTTTATAATTTAGCACTATTGCGTAAGATAGCCTGCTCTTAGACAATTAAACAACCTTGACTGATGAAATACAGGTGTTGTCATTGAAGATGATAATAAAATTTAACAAAGGGGAAAAAAAGAGAGAAGGCATCCAAGATATGGATTAGAAATGAACTTGCTTGGAGGATCTGGGTGAGTTATCATTAAGCTTTATGGTGCAGTTATTTATTTATTATCCTTGTGCAAGATGTACTGTAACTACTTTAATCTGGTATATCAAGTAGTAGATAACACAGTCTTAAAGAGATAGTTCACCCAAAAATGTAAATTCTCTCATTATTCACTTACACTGATGCCATCCCAGATGTGTATGGCTGTCTTTCTACAGCAGATAGAGGATCGAGCTTCTTCAGAGAAGAAGATAGAGCTCTGTCAGGTCCTTATAATGGAAGTAAATGGGTGCCAGCACTTTGACGGTCCAAAAGTCAAATTTATGCAGCATAAAAGTAATCAACACGACTTCAGTCGATCATTGAATGTCTTCTGAAGCAAATCGATATGTTTGTGTATAAAATAAGTAGATAATTATAATTTTATTAACTTTTAAAAAGCGTGACGTAAGCGCTATTTCAAAGCGCATCAGATCTCTGGATGGATGTGCCGATTTAAAAACGTTATAATTATCGACTTGTTTCTTACATAAACCTATCAGTTCGCTTCAGAAGACATTCATTGATCGACTAGAGTCGCATTGATTACTTTTACGCTGCATAAATGTGACTTTTGGACCGTCAAAGTGCTGGCACCCATTTACTTCCATTATAAGGACCTGACAGAGCTCCATCTTCTTCTGAAAATCTTAATTTGTGTTCTGCTGTAGAAAGACAGTCATACACATCTGGGATGGCATCAGGATAATTTTTGGGTGAACTATTCCTTTAAAACTAATATAATCCCATTTTAATAGGTATTTTAGGCCTTAAGCTAATTTGGGTATTTATTAATATAACATGACTAGTATCATAAAACACAAAAATAGCATACGGTAATTCAAGTGTCTTATACAGACAAATAGCACATTTACCTTTTATAATGAATTCCTTGTCCATAAATAGCCAGAAGGGATGGGGGGGTTCTCTTTTGAATAGTTTGATTATGGTGGTAGCAAACCACGCAGGGAACCCTTTAAGCAAAAAAACGTCATACTTCTACAAAAGCTTTTATTGTTCCTTTCTGAATGTGTTGCAATGTGAAGTGTATGTAGTATCTAAACTGAACTTTGTCACCCTGTAAATAGGTTTTATCATTTACTGAAGGTGTACTTTGGCTCTAGTGTGGCTCTTGCAGCATATGGGTAGCTAATTGTAATGAAAGTATTATGCAATATCCTCTGTTGTTGAAAGATGTGAGCATACATGCAGCTTTTGTCCTAAAAACATGGTGAGATCACAAAGCATCAACCATTCATCTGAAAATGGTCTTCCATGTAATTTAGGTCCATAAATATTGGTTTGTTGCATTAACGGCACTAATTAATGAGTTATTGCAGGTTTTGAGTCAGCATTGTCAGTGTCAGAAATTCACTTTAAAATTCGATTTAGATTTTTTTCCTAATTTTATAAAACATAAACTTTGTCTAATTTTGTACAAATTACCTCAATTTATTAATAAGAATTCTCAAGATTGAAAATTAATTACATCTTACCCTTAAAAGGAAATCAACATCAAGTAATATTCTGTGTTCAACACGAGTTAAGCTCAATCAACAGCATTTGTGGCATAATGTTGATTACCACAAAAATGCATTTTGGACTCGTCCTTCCTTTTCTAAAAATAAAGAAAAGAAAAAAATCTAAGCTTTAGTGAGGAATTTACAATGGAAGTGAATGGGGCCCATTTTTGGAGGATTAAAAGGGAAAAAATGTGAAGCTTATATCTCCTCCATATATGAATTTTCTTTTCTGCTGGCTTTAAGTAGATGGATCCTATTTGTTATTATTATCAAATGTGTTGCTAATGCTTACTAAGTGGAAAGTAGGCCTAATAGTTCACTTCTGTTCTGTCTGGTTATGCCGTAAATGCTCAGTGATTATATCTTACAATGTGACAATATAAGTTAAGGTACTAATTCCTGCAGAAACATAAAAATTAAACTCTTAAAATCATTCAAACGTCATTCCAGAACCGCCATTTGCACAATGTTAAAGTTTTCTTTACTTTACACCAACTTGAGCCACTACTAGAACATTTACTTGTATATTTTGACCTTGGATATCAAAGTGCCTAAAGTTGATGAGCTGGGGACGTTACATTTAATTATTTCTTCCTTTAATTTTAAACAAAGTCCATTGTATTTCTGGATAATGCAAGTTATAATTTTTCCACAATTGCTTAATGTTGAAGAGACACAGAACTGAGGAGTTCATTTTTATTAAACAGAACATCCTCTATCAGTTCACAGGAATCTTAAGAGCTTTTTATAGATGTTTTATAAGAAGTGAAAGTTGTATCTGTTGTTAAGTAGAAAATAGGAGAACTACAATGCAAATGTTTTTAAATAAGTCACAAAATCACTTTGTTATTATACATTGACATTGTAAAATGATTTAATAAAACACTGAATATTAAATTAAATGAAAAAATATATATTCATAAAATAAAACCTAATTCATTTTAAGTATGTCACAGATGGTCACATGTCAAACTATGTATCACTTTTCCTATTATTTCTTTTAAAAGTTTCACAAATGTACACACTTTTATGCATGCTCAAAAATGGAAATAACACCTGAGGTTCACATTTCCACAGATTTTGCATCACAAAATCAAAACTACTAGACCGTTGGCATAGCCACTTATTTGCACTTAGTCATATGCACTGTTATTATTTTGGCTTTGTTAATTGTCCTGGAAATTATCAATAACCACACTTAAAGTCATAAAGACATTCCTACATCAGGACAGGTTCAGTGTTCATTAAATAGATTTAAAGTGGGATACAGAAGTCTGTGACCAATTTGCAAATCTGAAGTTGCTTTCATTTAAACCTGAAAATAAACATAAAGTTGTAAAATCTTTTATGTTTAAAACAAAAGGAAAGATATATCCTAAACTTAAGATGAAATACTTTAGATTCTACACTATATATTCAAATTTATACATGAACGTAAATGGTCAGATTCTCTTGTTTCCATTGTTTTGTTGGTCTTAACTGGTCTCTTATCAGGCTGCTCTGTTGGCTGGGTTTAGAGGGGTTATGGTCAGCTGAAGTCCAGCTTGACCACATGGGGAGATGTGTTTAAACCAGTTAACCCAAATTTTAAAAAGATGAAACCAGCAAAGCAGCTTAGGCAGGTTTATTCATTATTCATCAGACTAATTAAGTGGAATCATTCAATCTGAATTCATGCTCTGTTGCTATTATGACATCACTTCAATTAAAAATATAGCCATTTATGTGTAAGGTATATATTCAAAGTAGAATTCTTTAAGTGCTAATGTAACTCTGAATTGGATTCTGTAATTAGATATGTCTAGCTAACAAACTAAATTGTCAAAATGCTAAAATTTTACATAATATGATTTAGTATTTTACACATGAAAGCACATTTTCCAAGAAAATAAATAATTAAAAAAAGATAGCTGTTGTATTTTAAACATTCTGTAAAAATTCATGATTTTGATTTTATTATTTTTATTATTATATATATATTATAACAACTAAATTAGCAAATGTTTCTGTTTATTTCCCCTAATCATATTTTTTAAGCTTTTATTTTGAATTTAGAAACAGTACATGGCAACCGCAAATAGCCAGGCTAATACAACATAAAACAAACAAGTGAATAAACGAATAAAGAACATAAATAAAGTAACTGATATAAAACAACAAAAATAAATGAATAAAATGACAGACAAAAATATATAAATAAAAGCAATGCCTAATGACACACTGTTGAACAGTTTGACTTCTCAATGATTCAATAATTATTTTCAATAAAAGAGATGTTTTGATTGCTTTCTTGTTTGAAGTAGAAAACATTCATAAAGCAATTTTACATTTCAATACAGAATAGTTGTAAGTTGGGTTTTAAAGCAGTAACCTTGCATTTGTGTCCTCTAATAAAATATTGGATGACACAACTCACATTTAAATATGTAAAAATGTATCATAAAATGCACATTTGTTTTTAATCTTAAGGGTGGCAACATTCTTTTTCTCGCACTGTAACATCCGTTTCTTGTTACAATGTATCAATATTCAGGCGCTACTTTGTAACGGTTTTCGTGGGCTCTCGGCTGTCATTACCAGTTGTCACAGATAGGGGCAGTGCTGAGCCACAGACTACAGCAGATGTACATGCAGAGACTATCACACAGCAAAACAGAGAGGGCGAGTGAAGAGAAGGGACGAGTTCTTGGCAGGGGCTCAATAGAGACCCCCAAATCCAGATGTCAAGTTCATATCTCACCCTACCGATCGATATGTGATCAAGTTCATCAATCCCGTCGCCCGTATGATACCAGACAGGCTACCCCGGTCTGGTTGATACGTTGTAACTGGGAGAAGGAAAGAAAAAAAACCTTCCCGAGGACCTTTCTCCCTTTTTTTATATTTTTTTATATATATTTTTACGCACCATTCTGGATTTAACTCAATTTGGATTTGGAATTGGATATATCATTCGTGAGGACAGCACACAGATTGGGTTCGAGGGAGTAAAATGGGGTGTTTGGGCAGCGGTAAAACCGAAGACCAGCGCATCGACGAGAAAGCACAGCGCGAGGCCAACAAGAAAATAGAGAAACAGTTACAAAAGGAGCGACAGGCTTTTAAAGCCACGCACCGACTTTTGTTATTGGGTAAGAGGAGACGTGAGGCATTATATAGGCATAGAAGACACATACGAGAATGTGTTTTTCAAATGCACCATGTTTGACAGCTCTATGTGGCTACATATCAAGATCAAACCGTGATAACGAAAGTATCTGCCTGGCCCTTGGTGCATATGCATGTTTGCATGTCTTTATACGGCTGTGTTTGTCTTCATAGGGGCTGGTGAGTCGGGGAAGAGCACTATCGTTAAGCAGATGAGAATACTTCATGTCAACGGGTTTAATGCAGAGTGAGTAGACATTTACTAATGACATAAGCACCAAATGCACATGTGTATAGGGCGTTTTATGAAGGCAAAGTCTTCTGTTGTATGTATTTTCTATAGGATGTTAGTGTTGGGCCTTATACATGCTCAACTAGTTTCTGATGTAGCACTACATGCTATGAGCTAGTGTATGGGCTAACAACATCACTGTTATGGTGATGCATATTGTAAATGTAAATGAATGGATCTTGTAAATGCACGTAGGAAGTCGTTAAATAGACCCTACGAAGTGATCTTAGACTAAATGGTAATGATCAGCTCATAATCATGAGCATACTAGTGCCCACGATGCTATATGATTGCTGATAGGCCTCTGTGTGTGTGTTGTAGTTTCATGCCTGGCAATGTAACAGCTTAGTTACCTGTAATATTAATGTAAATAGTCTGGCTGTTTTTTTTTACGAGTATGTTTTTAAATGAGATATGGGGGAAATAACACTGTTGTTGTCAATTTTTAAAGGAATTGTTCACCAAAAATGAAAATGTGGTCATTATTTACTCGCTCGCTCTGTTGTAGGAAACCAAAGGAGACATTTTGAAGAATGATCATTCAGCTCTTTTCCATAAAACAACGATTTCGAGTAACTAGGGTTGCGGCAGGGGCGTAGATTCCGGCAGATGGGGGGAGGTTACCCTCCATTGTTTATACCATGATCAGTGTAAACATGGGTAAATGCTTCACGCTGCAACCCCCACAATCCTCAAGCCAAATATACACCCTTGGTTCTGCGGTATACCGGTACTAACGAAATATCGAGATATCCAAAAAAAAAAAAAAAAAAAACGGTACGATATCATCTTTTTGCTAATTTTGGTACCGTACTACAGTTTGGTGCTACTGACAAAGTTTTACTTGATGTGACATTTTTGAGATGAAATCTAGGACAATTTGACAATCAAATACAAATTTCGATATGGCCAAGTGTAATCATTAAACAGCGGAAGTATGTCATTTAATTGAATAATATGCCGTCTACACATGCTGCACACTTCAAAATGAATGAGAGGATATAATACATACATATACACAAACAGATCTCAGCGCGCAAGTATTTCAGCATTTCATTTAGAATGCGGACCTTATTAAAAGATACCTCACAAGGGGAACTCAGAGGTCTGTCAAAATAAAAGTTCCGCCAAAATAAAAGCTCTTTTACTGGATGCGTGTAATTGAATACATTACAGCAGAAAAATATTTAATTAATACATGTTTTTTTTGTTATTATCATTATTAATAATAATAATTATTATTATTACAATTATTATTACATGCTAGCAAAATCACAAAAACGATTTTTTTCATTAATATTTTCCTTTATACTGTGAAATTGTGTTTGTGCAGCGAAAATATAGCAAATATTGCTATTTATTTGTTGAAAATTAATGATATTTTATTTGATTAAAGCTTTATATATTCATTTGATTGAAGGTTGACTCAGTAATTTTTGCCTTATAAAAAACGTTTTACACCTAAAGAAATTAATAGCAATTTTGAAACATTTTTAAAATCATAATGACTGACGTGAGATGAAGACTGCAGTCATATCAGTAACCTAAAATGTTATTCTACATGTAGAGGCCAACATTTTGGAATCAAAGCAACCCTAGTAGTAGCCACATCTGTCAAGCTCCAAATAGGATGAAAAACACACAAATGGTCCACATTGTACGATAGCTTTGTGTGAGGAACTGACTAAAATTTAGTTGTTATTCACTGATAATATTGCCCTCCGCCAAAGCTCTCAAATATCATTCTTCATTGCACATATTTAAAGTGGGATGTACAGTTGCGTGCAATCGTCGTTGTATTGAATCGATTTTTCGAAATGTCTTTTTTTTTGTGTTCCATGAATAAAAGAAAGCATAGAGGTAAAAAATTTGATTTTTCATTTTTGGGTCAACTTTTCCTTTAAGATATCTCGCAATTCAGTCAAAGCCCTGAAGGCTTTATTTTTGTGCTATTTTTGTACCAATTTAAATGTTTTTCTTATTTTCACACGCAGAGAGAAGAAACAGAAGATTCTAGATATTCGTAAAAATGTGAAGGACGCCATCGTGGTAAGTGAACGTCTGTTCAATCCTGATTTTGGTTTCTATAATTCGATTCTAGGTAATCTCAGTCTCACCGATCATAATTGTTTCTTTTCCAGACCATAGTGTCGGCAATGAGCACTTTAATACCACCCGTCCCACTCTCTAATTCAGAAGACCAGTTTAGGATCGACTACATTAAAAGTATAGCTCCACTCTCTGATTTTGATTATACAGAGGTAAGGAGTCTCATTTGCATAATTTACCTGAGATGCTTTGAATTAAATTTGAATATTTGTAAATGTGTTCAGGTTACTGAACTACTAAGACTAGTTTGATTGTTTTATGGCTTGTGAACCGCTCACTGAGGTAACCCTAACTTTGAAATGTCATGGGAATTTAATTTCTACTGTATTTCCATTTCCATTTTTCTTGATAAGACCTGCTGTTAATCATTTTAAAAGCTAGTTATTTCTCGAATGTGGATTAAAACGTGATCGCATCGTGACATTAGTGAATGAATTGTTCTTTTGAGTTGTTTATTGTCGATTCATTGGCTGAACTGGTCACAAATTGGTTTAAACGATTAATTTAAAAAAAATTTATTATGGGGGTCTGGGTAGTTCAGCGAGTTTTGATGCTGACTACCACCCCTGGAGTGGCGAGTTCGAATCCAGAGCGTGCTGAGTGACTCCAGCCAGGTCTCCAAAGCAACCAAATTGGCCGGTTGCTAGGGATGGTAGTGTCACATGGGGTAACCTCCTTGTGGTTGCTATAATGTGGTTCTCGTACTCAGTAGGGCATGTGGCGAGTTGTGCGCAGATGCCGCGGAGAATAGCGTGAAGCCTCCACACGCGTTACGTCTCCGTGGTAACGCGCTTTACAATTCACGTGATAAGATGCACGGATTGACGGTCTCAGGCGCGGAGTCATTACGCCACCATGAGGACTTTGGGAATTGGGCATTCCAAATTAGTGTGGAAAAAAGGGGATCATTTTTTTATTATGATGGTTGACATGGTCATAGAAAACCTGGAAAGATAGTGTTTTTTTACTTTATGGAAAATTATAGTTTATAGCTGTGGAAATGTATAGCGAATATATAAATATTGAGGTTTTTTTTAGCTCAAAATTGCTTTTGTGTTGAGCAAAGCTAGCTTGAAAGCCAAAGTAATGTGCGATCTGTCAGTGAATCATTCTATGGAATCAGATCTTTTCAACAGATTAGATAAAACAATTCACAAATTGGTCTAAATTGTTCAGTAGCATTTTTGATGTTGTACTTGGTAAAGATGATGAAAATGGAATGGCCTTTTAATCACACATATTTGGCCTAATTTGTCCAAACATTTTAGTTCTACCATGTATGGTGCATATTGTGTTAAATTTGGCCTATATGCTCTGATAGCTTGCATTTTGTTAATGCCATGCATTTTTGTGCTAGCATGCCACTATACAGCATCAAGTCAATATCATGCATCCAAAGCTTTTTATGTTAAATAAATTAAAGGATTGTGGAGGTTATCTTGAGTTCACATGTAGCTTTTAATTTAGAGATTGACTAATCATGGAGACCTGGACTAATCCATGGGACACAGAAACGGAATGTAGATTTTCACGTGGAAATGGTGCATTAGCACTTTAGATCGGGACAAATAATCACTAACCCTTTATTGATATTCTTTTTGGCTTTGTGAATAGTGTTTGTAGATTGAATGACAGTGTGGTACAAAAACAAGCATTGCAACAGTCAATAGTTTTGTTGTTTTTATTAAATCTGAATGAACTTATTGATTTAATATAATTGGGCTGTAGTTGATTGTAATTATTTTAATAATAATAAAAAAAAAAATTCTGTAATTCCAACATGTTCCTTAGTGAAGATGTCTGTTAGACGTGTAGGCTTATATTCATATATATATATATATATTTTTATTCTATTGTTTGGTAATTTATTTATTTATTTTCTCTTGCACATTATACCTTTTATAATTATTATTGGCATTCTTGGTCAACTGATTGCAAGAATGTTGGTTCTATTCTCACTTTACAGACAGCAAGAATGTTGATTAAACTGAATTGACATTCTGTAATTTTTCTAAAACAATACTAAACTACATATAATGTGGGCTCTGCTGAAATGGAGATTTTATATTTTTAAACTGAGTTTTATGCCACACAGACCTTTTTCAATTGGAGTTCAAGATTTCTCTTCAATTAATTATTAGTAGAAATTTATGCTCATGCATGCTCATGAGTTTTAAAATGTCTATATGTTTATATATTCTAAATACTGTAACATCCAGAACATCCAGAAGAGTAGGTTGGGTTAAAAAAGTGATCGACACACATTATTGGAAGATCTTGCACTTTTATCAAGTTTGTTAGGTTTTTGAAGGTATCAAAAGCGGAAGTACAGAATCTGTGAATCAATGACAGCTGCATAGGCAGGTTAGATTACATGCTGCAATGATAGCACATATGCCTGGTCAGTTCTTTAAGGATTAGAAATTAAGCATTGTATATTCTAAGCATTTGTAAAAAATATAGGTGACAATGGCCAAAAGCCCATAAAAGTACATGACCACAAAGTAATTAAATTGCTGATTTATTTATGAAAAATAATAATTCATGTTTCAGAGCAATATGTAAAATTGCAAACCACGAAAGAAAAGAAATGGCCGTTTTGAGCCGTTATAAGATCAGATGTGCTAAGTCAGTGTGATAAGTCGGCCTATTTTCAGAACAGCCAAAAGGTTATTAACGGAAATAGATGTTATGAACGTAGCAAAGTTATGTTTTAGAAAATATACTTAAATTAAGTACTAACCACAAGGAAGAAATCATTCCAAAAAATGTTGATTGCTAATAATATTGTAATCTACCATGAGAACTACTACTTCTACCTTCGCATGTAAGAAATTCAAGTAGTATGTTGTTGTAAACATTGTTATAATTTCCTTTGCAGGAGTTTTTCGACCACGCGAAGAAGCTTTGGGACGATGAAGGCGTTAAGGCGTGTTACGAGCGGTCCAATGAGTATCAACTAATCGACTGTGCGCATTAGTGAGTACCACCTCTAATCTATGCATTTGGCAGATGCTTTTACCAAAGTGAATTGTAATGTGTTATTAATGTGTTTCCTAACTTTGCCATTGTTGCTGCCATGCACTACCAATTGAATTACTGGGAAATGAGTTACAGGTGTCTTTTTTTGTTGTTGTTGTTGTTGTTGCACGGGTTAGACAAAAGCGTCCTGTCATTCACTGTTTATATCCACAGTAGTCGCTGTGATTTGTTTCTTATTTTTTATTTGTGCTGATAGTTATGGTAGTATTTATGGTTCCATCGTTGCACAGCCATGCTAACGCTCACTTTTCTTCACTGATCTTTTGAATAAAATTCCAAATCAGAATGGAATTGCTGCTTGCGTTGGTTTGAAATAAGACCTGCTATTGTGTGTTAATAGGAATCTGAATCGGAACATATTCAGTAAACATAGCTGAACTCACATGGGCCTGTTTGTGTAATTGGTGTAAATTTGGTGTGAAATGTTTGTTTTGTTTGGGTCACTGTGGTCGACTAGTTGTCTAACAAATGACTAATCGATTAGTGAGGTTGACTAGATTACCTATATACTGTATATAATAAAGATGGATAGATATTTTAGTGGTGGTTCTTTAGCTGTTAGACAGTTTGCACAATAAAGCCCAGAAAAGTTGCATCTTTAGATTCATCCCCTTAAAATCATGCCACTACAACTATACACTCTCAGATGGAAGTCTTCTGCAATTGTGTCACTTTTCGCATTCTAAAGGGCGCTGCACCAATAAGATAGCATCATATACACTGCCTGGCCAAAAGAAAGTCTCATACTCTAATATTTCATTGGACTTTAGCTTTGATTATGGCATGCATTCATCTTGGCATTGTTTCGACAACCTTATGCAACGTCACAACATCTAATTCCATCCATAATTGCATTAATGTTTGGCCAAGATCTTGCACTGATGACGGGAGAGTCGAACCACTCCGTAAGTCTTCTCCAGCACATCCCAAAGACTTTCAATGGGGTTAAGGTCAGGACTCTGTGGTGGATAATTCATGTGTGAAAATGATTCCTCATGCTCCCTGAACCACTCTTTCACAATTTCAGCCCGATGAATCTTGGCATTGTCATCCTGGAATATGCCTGTGCCATCAGGGAATAGAAAATCAATTGATGGGATAACCTGGTCATTCGGTACATTTAGATAGTCAGCTGACTCATAACGTCGCTGAGCCTTGACCTGACGAATTGAAGCAACGCCAGATCATAACACTGCCACCAGAGGCTTGTACAGTGGGTACTATGCATGATGGGTGCATCGCTTCGTGAGTTTCCCTTCTTACCCTGATGCACCCATCTATTTGGAATAGGGAAAATCTGGACTCAACAGACCAAATTACCATTTTCCATTGCTCCACAGTCCAATCTTTATGCTCCCTAGCAAATTTTTATATATTTTTTCCGATTAGCCTCACTAACAAGTGGCTTTCTTGTGGCCACACAGCTGTTTAGTCCCAATCCTGTAAATTCTTGTCACATTGTGCATGTGGAAATGCTCTTATTTTCACTATTAATCATAGCCGTGAGTTGTACTGTCGATTATTTATTTATTTTTTTTATGATGTGACTTCAAGCGTTTAGTGATCTCCGATCATGATCATTCAAGATTTCCAACCGCATTTCTTCCGTGAAGTAACATCTTTGCCACGACCATGGGATACACACGACATAGTTGTTTAAGAAATGACAAGCTACACACTGCATCAGTTAGGGTTAAAATAATTGTTGCCAGCTGAAACTATCACTGCAATAATGATCCAATCATAGACTCTTAAGTATCTGCTTATTTAAATCCAAACATCAACGTTTTCGTTTTTTTTTTTTTGGCCAGACATCGTAACACCCTTTAAAAATGATCAGGATCAGGTGAACCCGAAACCAGCCAAATACCAGCCAACCAGGCGGGGTATCGGTGCAGATTTCCCCATTTCGATTCATGAGCTTTCAATGAAATTCCGATTTCAAAATGATTTGATTCTGAATCATTTGGGTATAATTCAGTAATAATGTCCATTTTGACTATATATGTGATAAAGAAATAATTTCTCAGATTATGCTGTATTATAATGCTATTATACATGGAACCTTTTAAATTGGTACATTTCGCAAAAATGTATTTAAAAAAAATCACATCCGGGCCCAAACAATGCAGTTCAGTTACTATTTACATTTTGAGACATAATAATCAACACAATCAGAAGTAGACCTTAAAGTAAAGATTGATGTTGGGATTTTAAGAATCAGTATCGCGCTCGTACAGAATCAAATAAAGATCGCAATTAACTGAGAAATCTATATTTATTCCCAGCCCTAGTTAATGCAACTCCCCCAAATAGTTGATTTAGAGAATATGTAGTTTTGCTCATCACTACTTTGTAACAGGTGCACATAATTGTGAAACAGAATGTGCAAACTCATACACGCAAACACACAGATTTAGAATCTAACTTCATATATTATAAAAGTTGCCAGTTTTATTAGCTGTGGAGATTGAGATGTTTGTACGTCTACCGATGACTGCGTGTTAGAGTAGTGCAAGTGTTTATTCTGTCGAACAATGTCTGTGTCTCAGGTATATAAAGCTGAGGAGGGTGGGCAGGTCATGGGAGTTGGTCAGCAGTTTGTGGGACACAGATAGCATCATCAGCTATTGCAGTGCCTGACACATAATGGCGACTGTTGTCTCTCTGTCAGAAAAGGCCTGGAGAAACTCAGACAAACTGCTCTCAATACGAGCTTGTTCTTTGTGGAACACTGTTACAATTCTGAGAATTCATCTGTTATACAACTTCAAGTCAGTGTCTGCTCAAACATGTTTTGGGGTGTTTTGTGTTTATTTTAGAAAGCTTTAGAAGGATGTTTCTAATAAAGTTTGAACATTTAGCATTGCTTTAGCGTTCTAGAATTACATCGAGATCAGTTTGTTTTTGTAAAACTTCTTTCTCCTGTCGTGAACTGTAAGGCCGGAAATAAACTTGTCAAAGATATGTGCACCTGGCCAACGTATTTCCAATGCGTGGTCTGCTTGATGTGCATTTTTGTGTTACTGTTGTGGAAATAAAACCTCAGTACTCAAGGCGGTGATAGAGTCTGTGCCATTAATCTGAATTTGTGTTTATTCAGGTATGTTGCTATTAATTTAATGACTTAATATCTTACTCAAACTATTACTTCACCATGACAGTAGTTGACTTGAGAGAGAACACTTAACACAGAACCGAACAGTTCACACTAATGTCCGGCTGCTATTGCACCCCTTGTGGCAAAGTTGAGAATGCAACGCATACTTGCGTTATGAAACATGTCAATTTGGAATGCAACAATGCATGAAATTGTGCTTGCGTATCTGGAAGCATCCGCATTTACGTACTTGCGTAAAGTATGTTTTGCCTTAAGAATATAATGCCTGTCGTAAGGGACAAGCTTAATTTTATGTTATTGCCATTTTTGCCATTCTATGCTAATTATTTGGCCAATAAGTAATTTTACATACATGTTAAACATGTCACAGTAGCTTAACTGGACAACGTAGATGCATCGCGATCGGTTAACACACGAGTAATGTTCGATTCATATAAGCATGACAAGCCATAGAAGCTTCAACAACCCCACCAGAAAACATATCCAAGCACTATAGCAGGTAAACAACTTTGCCAAATGGATAACAGAAAAACACCCATCCAGAATGCAGCGATGCCGTCCTGAAATGTGTCACAGTGACTGACTGAACTGAACAGCGTAGTTAGATTCTCCAGCCGGAACACGAGACAGCCGGCACTTCTTTCCTGTGTGTGCGGACATGACGTAATGACACAAGGATGAACATCATAAGCCAGTGATTTTGCACCAAATCGAACCTGACAGCTCAAAATACAAATCATTTTTATAGGTTTACAGAAGTGAATCGCGATACGGTAAAGACATTGTTTTGAAGACTGATTGTTGATGTACTCTATCAATAATGGAAATTTGTTAATTTCTAACCAAAAAAATCTTACATAGTGAAGCTTTAAGAAATACAACCTTATTGAACAGTGTTACCATTAATATTTACATTACATATGTATTATTAACAATATAATATAGCAAAATAACTGACATGACAGGGTGAATATTATAATTGGCAATAACTTTTGTAATTGCATAAACAACAGTAGTAGTGTGATTTACCAGCCCAATACCAAGTGAATTTGTGCTCAAATATTGTCATGTTTAATTTTGGACACAGTCTTTTACGTTAACAACAAGTGTTTTCTTGTCCCTAATATGCTGATGATATGGTTAGTTGTATTTTATTATTTGCATTTAGCATTTCTTTTTACCCGCTGTCCACGACCCAATTAAAACAGACATGCAACCCATTTTTGGTTGTGACCCACCAGTTAAAAACCACTGATCAATTATATCTGTGAAGTTTAAAATAGAAGATAAAAAAACTGATTAAACTGAAAACAATAGCTTGCCATTTCAAACCACTGAGACACACATGAACACACATTCGTATGCAATAGTGTTGGCATGACCAAGATCAAATTGTTGTGATAATAGGACACTTATAATGCAAAAGGGACCAGTCCGAGCACAAGAGATCCCAGTTGTGTGTGCTCTGCAGGCCCGACTGTATGGAGATTGTGGTTGGGCTGTCTGTACCCAACGCCTCCCTCTCTCCGCCAGAGCTTATGTAAAGGAACAGAGCGGCCGGGGCAAGCTGAGCTATTTATAGCATGGCACTGCAGAGCACTCACTGGTGGAGGGCGTCACGTGTGTGTGTGCGCGCCGCCGATTCAAAGGGAGTATCCCGGCAATGCGCGTAAACAAAGGAAGGTCAGAGAGAGAAGGTGAGGAGCAGAAAGGGCCTGTGTTTGTTTGTTTGTGTGTGTTTGTGTGTTTGTGTGTGTGTGTGTGTGTGTGTGTGTGTGTGTGTGTGTGTGTGTGTGTGGTTATATATCAGGCACGCATAAGTGCTTAAATGCATGGCCGTAACCACCACAGACATTGAGGAGGATATGTCCCGCCCCAATATTCATAATAGTGGTCTACTGATATGGGTTTTTCCCATGTTTTATTATTAAATAATTACATTTGTCCCCCCCCCACCCCAAATCCTCAATATGTGGTTACATCCTTGCTTAAAGGGGATAAACATTCACTGATATACAGCAGCTCATGGGCTCTCTCTCTCTCTCTCTCTCTCTCTCTCTCTCTCTCTCTCTCTATCTTCTTACATAGATGCACAAACACGCACACATGCAGTTGATAAAAATAGCAACAGATTAGTTCCTTTTTTTAGTATTTGGGTGTCTATATAGGAGAAATTTGCCAGCATGTAGCAAAAAATAGAATGGGTGCAGCACAAATGCTCAACCACGTAAACCAATAATAGTTTTTAAATCATAATGCCATTATATTAAATACAGGTTTATTACTTTGATTTCCATTGCACAAATGAACTGTGCCATGTAGGTTACTTAAGCAAAAGTAGGTTACTTTAAGCTTCAGGTTTTAGCCAGGGCTCAACAGTAAGGATTGTTTCTGTAGTTCAGATTGTTACTTGTCCTGCCAACATTAACATAACTTTAAAGGGACAATTCACCCAACAAAGAAAACGCTGCCATCATTTACTCACCCTTATGCGGTTCCAAACACGTGACATAATTCTTTCTGTGGAACACAGGAGGAGACGTTTGGCAGAATGTTAGAGGTAAAAAGTAAGTAAATTCAAGCATTATAATCTTTAAAATCTTGTGTGGTAGGAAAGGTTTTGTATATTACATGAGGTAATATTTGGTCCGAAAGCTTCCTCAAACTTAAAGGGATAGTTCACCCAAAAATATAAATTCTGTCACACAACATAAAAGGAACAAAAAACTAATTATAATTGATGACAGTATTTTCAGGTGAACAATCACTTCAAAGCACAGGCCCAAGGAACCTTTCACTCTATACCTTTGGCTCTTGGGCGGTTGAAATCTCTAGGGAATGTGAAACGTGTTCAAACATACACGTATTGTTCAGTGTGAACTGGATTTACTGGTTTTGGAATGTCTCCAGGTACAATTTCCCTGTGTTTTGTGCTCTAATTATTTTTACAAAGTCAGTTTACTGTGAAAATATAGTGCTAAAAAAAAAACTCTGGATATTGGCATCAGCCATTAAATAAAGTAGTCATTTATCAATATAAATGATATATTGTAATATATATATCAGTGCTATCAATCGATTAATTATTTTAATTGCAATTAATCACAGACTTTGAAAGTGCTGAAATTTGACGCTATATATATAAAAATGTTCTTGTCAAAATGCATTTATTTCCATCTTGGTAAAGCATACAAAACAATATGTAACAACATAATGCTTTAACATTTTCCAAACAAAGCATTTCTCAAAAAAACCGCACAAAAATAGTACATTAAACGTTTCCCAAAGTGTAAGTGGGAGGTAGACTAATTGAAAGGACTTGTTTCCCCATAGGTTGCATATTCATTGCAATGGGCATTAAATCTCTTAAACTTTCATCTTCCACAATATTAAGACTGTGGCTATCCGCTTTGCTACAGCAATCGTGAAGCTGCGTTCATGATTCGCGTCAACACCAGGATCAAGCTTTGAACTCAATGTGAAAAGCGTTTTAGACAAAAACGTCTCTTTCTGTGTTTTGGTGATAGTTAAGACTTGACTTGCTTCTGTGGTAATTAAAATGCACCTTACAAGTCCCGTCTGTGCTTGTTTTGTACATTCAAATAGCTCTAAGTGCTCCTTTCTCCGTCATTTTATCACTGACAGGCATTCGCTGTCAGAGAATCTTTTATTTACTGAGATAACATCCGCGGCTCTATTATAGGACAGTATTATGACATTACCACCCATAGAATGTCAATGGCACTGCCACATTATGCTATTTTATGCTAAGCTTGTAGGCCATTTTGGTAGAAGGGCCCTGGCACTGTTGTGTGTCTGTTTGTGAAGTGTGCGTTAGTGTAATGACTCCGGGTGGACACATTACAAAGGTCATCTGTTTTTGCATATTAAATTATAAATTAAATGAACAGTTGTTTTACACAGTATTTACAAAAAATATTTGAAAACAGAAAAAGGTGCAATATCCAATGACAAGTGTTGGATTTTTCCCACTTCTGTTAAGCATAGAATATCTCAAAGCTGATAACAACAGAGGGAGATACATTTGAAACGCTGTATATTTTAACGTTTATGGACTGGTCCCATCAACTTCCGTTGTATGTGCCTTAACGTAAGCATTTATTTTTTACTTTTACAAATAAATGAAAGACAAGTTAATTCTTTGATGTTAAAATGTATTTATTTTTTCTGGTCATTTACATTTCTTCATTTGGCAGATGCTTTTATCCAAAGCGACATATGGAAAACATATGCAAATTATGTTAAGGAGACAGTGCTACAAAAAGTGCCATATTACAAAGTTTCACTCGCATCAGAATAGTATTCAAAACAGATGAAAGTGCAACAAGAATATATATATATTTTTTAATCATAGTCCACTTGTATACTACTGTTGTATATACTATTTTGATCTACAGTACATAAAGCAACCTGTGAAATTTGTGTGAATTGTTTTAATTTGACCTTTAGGTCAAAACTGCTCATACGTAAAACATTTGTATGTGCAAAACAGCACAAGACGAAGGTTGGGACTCCGCATGTACATCTTGTCATTACACATACTGTGCATGTTGTTGTTGACTGAAAGACACCCTGTTCCTTGTGTTTTAATCGCATACTCTGTTCTTCTCCTACACAAAAACAAACACACATCTCACCAACTGTCCAATGCAGATAAAGGGGCCTTCTTATAGTCATACAGATGTATGGTTGCTGTTGTTTTAGAGAAACAGTTTAAAGAGATCACACAATAAGAAAATGATACTGAGAAAGATGGTTTATGTTAATAGGAGTGTTGTCGATAGAGCTGTGGTAACATTTGTGAGTACAGATCACAGGGAGGAAATCTTCACAACTCAATGAGGTTTACAATAGCAGAGCAAACAATGCGCCCTCTGGAGGTCAACATTGGAAATATATGTGCATGTTTGGTTGTGGTTTATAGGTTGGAACAAGTTGGACAGGTTAAACAGTGAATCAAGCACGCAGGAACAAAGGTATATACAGTGGGGTCCAAAAGTCTGAGACCACATAGAAAGTCTGGAATTAAAAATCTATTCATTTCACCACCATTCCCACATATAATAAGGCCAACTATAAAATGAGCACGAGGTGACATCACTTCCTCTGAAGCCATTGACCATAACTTTTGTACTCTGAAATAGTCAGAAAGCCAGAAGTTTGTGAGCAGACATTTTTAATTTGTACATTTAAAAATTTAATTTTTATATAATGTTTTGTTTGTTAGATGACAAGTTCTGAAATGCCATTAAGACCATTTTTTTTTTTTAAGAAATCAAATCTGCGAGTCTTCCTGACAGAAAAAGCATTAACACTACAGTAAGCTTATGTTTGTTAATGTAATAGCTTAGTATAGACTAATTGGCTAATTTGAGTCAATTGGAGGTGTACATGTAGATGTATTTTAAGGCATACCTTCAAACTCTTTGCTTGACATAATGGGAAATCAAAGAAATCAGTCAAGAAAAAAAAAAATTGTGGACCTCTACAAGTCTGGATCATCCTTGGGAGAAATTTCCAAACGCCAGAAGGTACCACGTTCATCTGTACAAACAATAGTACACAATTATAAACACCATGGAAGGAGATAGATTCTGTCCCCTAGAGATGAATGTAGTTTGGTGCGAAAAGGGCAAATCAATCCCAGAACAACAGCAAAGGACCTTGTGAAGATGTTGGAGGAAACAGGTAGACAAGTATCTATATCCACAGTAAAACAAGTTCTATATCGACATAACCTGAAAAGCTGCTCAGCAAGGAAGAAGTCACTGCTCCAAAACTGCCATAAAAAAGCCAGACTACAGTTTGCAAGTGCACATGTGGACAAAGATCTTACTTTTTGGAGAAATCTCCTCTGGTCTGATGAAACACAAATTTAACTCTTTGGCCATAATGACCATTGTTATATATCAAGGAAAAAGGGTGAGGCTTGCAAGCCGAAGAACAGCATCCCAACCGTGAAGCATGAGGGTGGCAGGATCATGTTGTAGGGGTGCTTTGCTGCAGGAGGGACTGTTGCACTTCAAAAAATAGATGGCATCATGAGGATGGAAAATTATGTGGATATATTGAAGCAGCATCTCAAGACATCAGCCAGGATGTTAAATCTCGATCACAAATGGGTCTTCCAAATAAACAATGAGACCAATCATACATCCGAAGTTGTGGCAAATGGCTTAAGGACAAAGTCAAGGTATTGGAGTGACCATCTCAAAGCCCTGATCTCAATGTAATAGAAAATTTGTGGGCAGAAGTGAAAAAGCATGCGCGAGCAAGGAGGCCTACAAACCTGACTCAGTTACACCAGTTCTGTCTGGAGGAATGGGCCGAAATTCCAGAAACTTATTGTGAGAAGCTTGTGGAAGGATCCCCAAAACATTTGACCCAAGTTAAACAATTTAAAGGCAATGCTACCAGATACTAACAAGTGTATGTAAACTTCTGACCCACTGGGAATGTGATGAAAGAAATAAAAGCTGAAATAAATCATTCTCTCAACTATTATTCTGACATTTCACATTCTTAAAATAAAGTAGTGATCCTAACTAACATATTGTGAAATTGTTAAAAACAGAGTTTAAATGTATTTGGCTGAGGTGTATGTAAACTTCCTCTTCATCTGTATACATTTTAGTCACATTTTAAAAATGTAAATGTCAAAATTTTTATGAAAATTTTAATGCGCACAATAATGCGCTATTCATCGGAAAATCTGTATTTTTCCCACCCTTCGAAAAAATATTGTTCATTGTTAGTTCATGATACCCAATGCATTAGCTATTGTTAACAAATACAAACTTATTGTAAAGTTTTACCGAAAAGCTTGCAAGAAGTCCAATATTTATCAAAATGCAACATTTTAGTCATGTGACCTTCATCAGGCATTATTTATTGTTCTGTTGTATTTATTATAAATACATAAATACCAAAAACTAACTGTGAGTTTTAATTTATGATCGAAACAAATATTTATCAAGTCACAATCAAGTCTTTTATACATTTAAAAACAATTTTTCTTCTAAAAAGTTATAGCTTCTGCACACAAACTCATTTCCCCTCTATCTCTTTATCTTTTTTTTTGGCAATGTCGTTACAGATTGTCTTGTCACAAGCTTGTGGGATGAGTCTATATTTGTCTCTGTGAGTGCTGATAGCACATGATGGTCACAGAGTGTTGGAGTAGTTCTGCCTTTCTGCATGAAAGTGAGGACAAAGAGATGGGCTTGTTATCTAACATACTTGAGCTGCATACTTGTACTAGGGATGTTTTTCAGGGGTTCAGCTCTCATTCAGGTCTATTGAGTAGATAAGGCCCTCTGTATATTTGCTGAATATATCTGACACAGCAACAGGTATAATCTTGAGGAGTGGAGTTTCTTTAATACATTTGGCCTCTTTTATATTATCTGAGATGATCAAAGTAGTTGTTATCGATGATTAACTGGTCTGGCCAGTTACTATTTGATAGTGTTACTAACACCAAATTTGTTGTGCATGTAATTATGCTTTGATACTGTACTCACACTGTGGCTTTATGTTCAATATGAAGAGATGACATAGTGCAAGATATGAATGCATCAGCTTGGTGTTTTGTTTTTTATTAATTAATGAAAAATGTACACTTGTGAATTTGACATTTTCTCTGTATTTGTCTTTACAGTTTTCTTGATCGGATCGATGCCGTAAGACAAAGTGACTATACTCCAACGGATCAGGTAACACAACCAAAGCTCACATGCACGTTGTTCTTACACCCATTATTATGCTTAATAAGCCGTCAACGTGTGGCCTATAAACGCATTAAACACCGTTCCTTTATTCCTGTAAGACCTTAAAGGGCGTAAGAATAAACCATTGCATTCTTACCGGCAAATCAAATGCCTCTTCTTGGTTTGACGTCAAAAGCAGAGAATAACACGGGTATTTTAAATGTCATGTAAACACAGATTCCTTGCTTTGTCAGATATTTAAATAAGATGATTTTTGGAAGTTATGTAAACAAGCGTACTCTGTGTTAATCTAGATAGGACACTAGATTAAACATTGGCCATGTCTTCATTTTACCTCATGTTCACCGTAATTTACCTTCATTGTACCTCATGTGATGAGGAAAACTTTATGATTGGCAAATTTCCTCCAAAAACCATAAAGCTTGTTTCCCCCCCCCCTTACACACATCTGTCTTTTCTCTTTCAGGATTTGCTTCGCTGCAGAGTGTTAACATCAGGGATTTTTGAAACACGATTTCAAGTTGACAAAGTCAACTTTCAGTGAGTCCATTTACTATTGAATAGCTATTGTGAAAGTCTTATTTACGATTATACATTGAATCTCTTTAAAAATGTAAATGACCACAATTTTCTTCTTGTTATTATCTTATTATTATAAACTTTAGTCCTGTTGTGTTTAGCAGCGTCATGTCTTCAAATGTCCACTAGAGAGAGCCATCCTCCAAACTCATTTATCTCTTTCCTTTTTTTGCAGTATGTTTGATGTGGGAGGTCAGAGAGATGAAAGGAGAAAATGGATTCAGTGTTTTAATGGTATATTAATTTGCATTTAAGTGTGTACATTGTGAGAGTGGACATGCATGTTACACATGCTTTTAACAATTTGATTTGACCTTATATACCCAAGTATTTGGAAAATAGATTTTGTGTTATGGTCTTTTAGGACTTTAAAATATATTGGTTTACTTAAAATGTAAAGCTTTTAAAAAATACAGGTACACATTAATGTTCAGCACGTGTTTGGTGCTGATTTTCTCTCATTCTCTGCAGACGTCACAGCGATCATCTTTGTGGTAGCGAGCAGCAGCTACAACATGGTCATAAGGGAAGACAACAACACAAACAGACTACGGGAAGCACTTGATCTTTTTCGCAGCATCTGGAACAACAGGTGACGCATTCTCTTAATTCATTCTCTTCATCATATTAGGTATACACTGATGCTTCTTGGAAACTGTCCATATCTACTCGCAGTGTTCAACACCAGTATTTACAAATGTGTTTCTATTATTTGCAACATGCTTTTAGTGAAAGTACAAGCTTTATTGACCCTTATTTGTGTCTGTTTTGTTCTCTGTTTGTTTACAGATGGTTACGGACGATTTCTGTCATATTGTTCCTCAACAAACAGGACATGCTGGCAGAGAAAGTTTTAGCTGGGAAATCCAAAATCGAAGATTATTTCCCTGAATATGCTCGCTACACCATACCAGACAAAGGTAGAGAGTTCTCACGCTGACACCTTTAAAGGAATAGTTCACCCAAAAAATTACAATTCTTTTTTGGTAAAAATCTTGACGGCTGCTGTGCATTCACAAGCGTGTTTATGCGAAAAACTGTGTTTCAACCCTCTACTTACACATTGGAGAAAGAATGGCCATTGGCTAGTAAATAGTTGTTTTTACTTGCCAGACTTTTAATGACTGAAAAAGATATTAAGCAAACCTGGAACGGGGCATCTTCACATATGTTAATGCAATATACTATGCAAGATTGTGAATTTTATTTGGTGAAACTGAATCACTAATTAGCTTCTTAAAAATCTACAAATTTCACCTAAACTTTATAAACTTGATGTAATGAAATTGCAAATTTAATAATGATACAAACTGCTGTCACTGTTTGAAAGGTCATACACATTTTAACAAGATATTCACAAGGTTGAAACCTAATAATGAAAATGGAATTACATGTCTAATAATTATGTAATAATTATATTATAAAAATTATGTACTATGCAAAAAAAAATAATATTGTTTTTAACCAAAGCCCTCCATAGATGCCGCAAGAGCCTATTTGTTAAATTCTGTCATATTTAGTTTTTTTTAAAAGTAAAAATATTTAATAATGTCTGATTGTCCCTTTTAAATATTGATAATTAACACATTTATTACACTTAATACATGTTTGTTTATATGCATTTGTATGATTTACATTAAGTTTACATTGATATGTATAACAAGCACTAAATTGGTACCGTCCCTTTAAGAGAAATAGTTTACAGTAGCTTCCACTAGCAAGTGTTTACTGTTGATTGAGCGCAGCACACATTAATAAGAACTTTAACAGTTGTTTTTACCTCATCTGTGCAATAAGTGATTTAAATCAATATTTCTTTTTTACTTTTTGATCAACAACTAACTGTAAATAAGAGAAAGGATATTAGAGACATGAAATGATCTAATCTTTGGACACACAATACACAGAAAGAGCCAAAAGGAAACTTTTAATTCCATAATGTGTGTTGACTTGCTACTACAAATATTTATTGTACAAGTTCTCAAATTCAAATCTACAAGCGCATGAGATTTGCATAATTTTTTAGATGTCCTAAACGACTTCCCAAAACTATAGTTTGCTAATATGAAATCTGTTCAACCTAAGTGTTTGTGAACTTCTGACTTCAAATGTACAGACAAAAATTATTTTAAAAAAATGATCCTTTTGTGTTCTGCATAAAAAAGTAGTCATGCGGGTTTGGAACAACATTTTGTGAGTACATTTATGACAGAATTTTCATTTTTGGGTGAACTGTTCCTTTAAGATTGCAAACTGCAATCTTATTTGTTCAATTTTCTAGTTTTTGTGAAGATTTTGTCAGGACACACTTTATCTTATAATTCTCAAATACTAAAATGCTAAAGCTTCAGTTGATAACGGCAGGTAATGCTTGCATTAATATCTGTAAGTAACACTTTTGATGGTAGATCAACACTGCTTGTATTTATCAATATTTCTATTTCAGTAACTCCAGAACCTGGAGAAGACCCCAAAGTGACAAGAGCCAAGTTTTTCATTCGTGACGAGTTTCTGGTAGGTTTTTTTTTTTCTTCTTAATTTTGTATTATCGGCCACAGTCATGGACAAAAAAGGGGATTTTAACATCGCTATATCCAGGCACTGAAATGAATAAAATATTAAAAATGAATACCAAAGTAATGCAAATGTCTATAGTGAATATCACGTTTTCTAGTTATGCTCGGCTATGAAATACTGAATATGAATATAGTGAAATGTTAATTTATGTTTAATTCAAATGAACTTTTTGCCTCTATTTTTTACAGAGGATCAGTACAGAAAATGGAGATGGCCGTCACTACTGTTACCCCCATTTTACATGTGCAGTGGACACAGAAAACATCCGGCGGGTCTTCAACGACTGTCGAGACATCATCCAGAGAATGCACCTGCGGCAGTATGAACTCTTGTGATCTCACCTTGATTTGCCGGGACCCTTGTGCTCTTTATAAAGCTGTCCTCAAACTCCCCCTGCCCAGCCCACACCCAAAACGAGGCCAAAACCGCAGACGAAGAATACTACTGATGTATGGAAGACCACCCTTCTCTCTTTTAGTTATTATTTTGATATCATTATTTAGGGCAGTCAGGTGGATGATGAGGAGTTTCACTAGGTTTTTCCCCCATGTTTTTATTGTATTGTTTTTCGATTACCTTTATTTTTGCCATTCCATGAAGCCTCTGGCTACCTCCTTATTTCTTATTAAAATTAAAAGTATATAGTCGTGCATATACGTGCTGGTGCCTGCCAGTTTAGGAAGATTGCATCAGTTGTGACCTCCAGGAGCCCTAGTCTTGCACCCGAACCTTGACCTTCTGACCTTTAGGGCTCTCTGCTGCTTTCTGTGTCTGAACACTGAAGAGCGCCCACGGACAGAAGCGGGGTGGGTTGGTGGGGGGAGGGGCTTGTCGGACACCGGGTAAAGGAGAACAAGTCAAAGACGTGAAGTAATGCACTTTTTCATCAGGTTTTGATTGATGTATTTGCTTTCTGAAGATGGACACAATGTAGCATCACAACACGAATATCTGTCCCACTTAAGGATGCCGATCCTCTTCAATGCATAAGGAGGCGGAGCCTTCATAATGAGGAGGCGGGGCTCTTGGAAGATTATTAGAGTCGCAGTCTCACCACATAAAGACAAAAGTCCTTCTTAACTGTCCACACACTTGTCTATAAAGACCCTATTTCTTATTTTAGTTTCTTAACTTGTACAGACTGTGCAAGGGTTTTGTTTTTCTGTACAGACTATAAAATGTTATATTATTTTGTACAACTTTATCGAAAGAGAGTAAAAAAATCTACTTGTAGATCTTTGTGCCTTGATTATGGCTGTACCTGTAAATGAAGCTGAGACATGTTTTTGACTGCGCTGTACAGCTTGATGTCACCCCTGTCGGCAGAATGGACTGTGGATGGGGACTTACTCTGCAGAGTTTCGTTTCTTTTTCGTTCCTTTATTTGTATGTTTATCTGCTTTGTTTATATAAAAAGAGAAAAAGTTATTTGTTAACATTTTTTAATAAATATAGGAACGAAAATCCTAAAGATCTGTATAAATTATGCAAATTAACCCCCCTTATCTGCGGTTATGATTGGACAAAACAGCACCATGCCTTTCTTCTTCTTTTTTTTTTGTTTGTTCAGTTTTTATTCTCAGCTTTAAAAAAAAAAAATTTGAAGTGTCCAAAATCACAACCTGGCGTTGTTTTCAAAGAAACCTTTTTGGTTGCGAAGTAAGCCTGCGAATATATACACGTTTGTGTCTGAGTGCGTGCGTGTACATGTACAGGTGACAAACAACACTGAGCCACAGATGCATGACATTTGTATGTGTTGTGTGAGAGTGTGTGTGTGCAAGAGTGCATTGTGTGCACTCTTTTATAAATGTGTGTACATGTAAATTTATAGGTCTATATAAATATATATGTACAATTCTACATGTTTAATTATGTGTGTGATGGTGTATACATACCTTTGTATGTATACAGTGAAGATGTGTACTACACACATAGGTAAGCATGTCTAGAGTGAAATGAATAAATGAGAGTGCAATATTGAAAGCAACTGTGCGTGTCCCACAATTTTCAACTTAAAAGGCAGAATTTAGCTGCTTGAAAATCTTGAGAGATAAGTTGTTTGCTCTACTAATAATCATTAGAAAATGGTTAGTAAGAGAGATTATGAATTGCTTTAATATCAATATTCTCTGTGATATCAGTTTAGATTTGGACAATTTAAAAGTACATTTCAACTGATTTATTGTGCACATGTTCAAACATACCGTTTCATATATCAACAACATCAGAACTTCAAGTTCTAATCTCTACCAAGACGTACATTTTATTTATATTAAATGAAGCTTTTTTTCCCCCTTTTCATCTGAACACCCTTGGCGGTCTTCATTCATTTTGCTTTTACCAAAACAATATATAAATTGTTACACACTCAAATTTTGTTCAAACACGTTTACAACATATTAGTCATTACTCCAGTAAACTACATCTCCAAAACCTTTTTAAACTTGTAAATACTATGTGCCTAAAGTCATGTTGCACAAGAAATACTTTTCAAAATAAACTTTCTAAAGTCGTAAAAGATTTTGTGTTACATGGTTCTTAAATAAATCTCCTGCAAATATTTTTGTCAGACTACAAAACCCAATACATTCACATTAAAACACGTGCTTCGATTAAAACTAAAATACTGAGCGCTTGTTGAATCATGTCTTCAGTGCAAGATATTTGGCACACTGTCAACAATAACATAGACCTTATATTAAACAATCCACAGTGTATTACACCAAACATCAGCTCGCAGCGATCAACTTCTTGGTTTATGTGCATTAAACACGACAAAGTTGCGTTCATATATAGTCGAGAAAATACTCTCAAATTGTATATATATATATATATATATATATTGCTGAGGTACACTAATTCCATACAGCACAGAAATAACATTCAGATATACCACAATCTTATTGTGGAGTCCAAACATGTTACACTGACTCCGGAAGTCCTTTAGACTTAACATACACAGACTGCGTTCTTAAAGCGATAGTTTACATAAAACTGAAAATTCTCTCATCATTTACTCACCCTCACACCATTCCAGATGTGTATGACTTTCTTTCGTCTGCTGAACACAGATGAAGATTTTTAGAAGAATATCTCGGCTTTGTGGGCCCATACAGTACAAGTGAATGGTGGCTAGATCTTTGAAGCTTCAAAAAATCACATAAAGGCAGCATTGAAGTAATCCACATGACTCAAGTGGTATAATCCACGTTTTCTGAAGCGATATGATAGTTGCGGTGAATTGCAAAATACACATTGCACTTTCGGTGTCAAAAGGAAAGCTCCATGTGAAAGTAAATAGGAAATAAATATATTACTTTGAAATAAAACAAATCAAATCCACAAATATTAATGATAATTCAGTATTATAATAATAAACTTGACGGGGTCCCACATTCATGCAATTTTCAAAATATAAGTGGAGTAGTTTTTGCACAATTTGTTCATTTACAAAAAATGTTTTAGTAAAAATATATGGAGGAAAATAATGCTTTTTAATTAAGCTACTATGTATCATTGTATATAAAAATATAAATATAAAAGTGCAGATCAATGGCAGTGATCAGACCTCATTCTCCCTTGTGTTTATTTAGTGCAAAACTAAAGGGATACATGCACTTTTTAAACATTTTTAAATAGATTTTTATTTGATACCTTTAAAATACTGAATCTACTTAGCTACAATGACTGTTTGCATGAAATTATGGTTCTTCTGATTTAAAAAAAAAATTATTCACATTTCAGCCGTATCAGAGGAAATGCATAATTATCGAGATATGTAATATCGTCAATAGGCTGAAAAATATCGAGATATTATTTTTAAAGCCATATCGCCCAGCACTATAAATCTCCACTATCATTTTCAGAATGTGAAAGTGGAGTTAGTGAAAGTGGAGATTTATAGTAAAAAAAAAAAAAAAAAGACTTAAATAATCTTATTAATCTGTTTCTCAGCCAATGTGAGTGCATCACTTCAGAAGACATATGGAGTCGTATTGGTGCCTTTATGTGATTTTTTTTTTGTGCTTCAAAGGACTGGTCACCATTCACTTGCATACAGTGGACCTACAGGAGTTAAAATATTCTTCTAAAAATCTTTGTGTTCAGCAGAAGAAAGAAAGTCACACATCTGGGATAGCATGAGGGTGATAAAATTACGAGAACATTTTCATTTGTGGTTGAACTATCCCTTTAAGCCGGGTGCACACTGTACGAGTTTGCCGTCTAAGAAATGTTTTGAGGATCATAAAAGATGTCATCATAGCACAAAATCAGCAGTCTTTGCCCACCAGAGTGACGTGCTCAACGACGGCCAATGCAAAGAATCTTAGCCTCTGACGTAATTATGGCAGTGTTAGATATTTTGCGTAGCAGTCTGTAAGATGACGTATAACACCCGGTCAGTGCTGTCAGTTGGGATTATGTGAATCGCACAGTCTGACATATTTTTTCAGTTTCCCATGGCTTTTATCCAAGTTCTCACTGGGACCATATCGTAGATTACAAGTAACAATTGTAAAGGAACATAAAAATCAAACAGTGTGTATCCGGCTTTAGGAGTTTCTTACAATATGTCCTTTAGACAAAAAGACAGCTGTACCCTCTATATTTGCATATTCACATGGTGTATCAGAAAGCTCACCGTTTCCAAGCGCAGCTACACATTTTATTTCACGCTTGAAGGAACTCAAATAGTTAGAAAGTCTTCATTGGTTAGGATATAAAGGCATTGAGTTTGGCAACTGAATCTTTTGAAAAAAAAGAGTCGTATCAACATGGAATGATCCGCTGGAAGCAGAAGACCTTGTGACTGAAGTATACTGCCAGACAGTTAAGAAAGATTTTACAGAAGTGTTCCCATTTAAGACTAGGGCAAATGTGTGTCCAGATTTTACAAGCAACAGAGAAGAATCTTTCCTGAGCGATTTCTGCTGGATTCCTACCCGGTTAATGCTTTTCAAATGGGTTCCTCTTTGGGATCTGAAGAGTGACTTGACTGCTTGGCATGTAGCTGCAAGTCTGAGCAGAAACCTGCATTTTGAAGCTCTGCAGACCTCCTTCTTTTCCTCTCTGGACCTCAGAACAATACGTTGGCTGTACCTCAAGCCTGGCAAAGCTGTTGAGCCCTTCGGCACTGGCATGGTGTGAATAGTTGGATGCAGGTTCGCTTGTCACATGAATTGGTATGGCCTTCTCTCGACTTGACCTAGAGCTGGTGTTTGCCGAGGTACCTGCCGCAAACATGCTGGAAACATGCTCCTTGAAGGAGCTGAAGAAGCCCATGCGTGGTTTAACGGGTGCCACTGGACGCCCGACCTTCAACAAGATGGGTTTGCCAACGACAGGCTGGTTAATTTCTCTCTGCAAGACGGAGATCTCGCAAGGTGTTTCAACAGTGGCGTGCTGGTCTTTGCCGCTAGCAAAAGTTTCACCTTCCTGAGGGACATAATCCTCAAGGTCTTCAAGAGTGAGAACTCGATTTCCACAGGTCAGTATTTTGCAGTCTCGTGCACCAAGTTCGGTATCATCGTCTTCTGACTCTACGATAATAGTTCCTTCGTCGTCAATATCTAGATCCGAGTCAACCGAAACACATGGGTCAATAATTTCTTCAGTTATCAGCATGTTGTCGACCCCTGATGTTACATCCTGTGCAGTGTCCTCTTCATCTACACTAGTAGAAGCTTGTAAAGTAACACCCATGGGTTCTGTCTCCACTAACTTGTTGTTGGAGTTATTGGTGTTTGGGTTTCCAGGTGGTGCCAGTTTGCCAGGTGAAACGCCCCTTCTCCTTGGTAACTTGGGTGATTTGTTCATTTTATACTCGATTATCTCCTCGACTTCAACCCATCTAGGGTTCCTGGCTGTGGCACCCTCGGGCTCTGGAACGTACAGTGTCGGTACAGTCTTCCTGGCCAGTGTTCGTCTCTGTCTGGGTTGTTCGGGTGTGGATGTCTCAGAGCGAAAAGCTCCCATAGAGGACCCTCGTGGGGATGCATGCCGCTTCATACGAGTGTTCTTCACCACTGTAGTGATGGTCTCCTCACTTATAGTAGGAAAAGCACATAGGTTTTTCAGTACAGTTCATTAAAAAGTACAGTTTGAAAATAGTAAAATGATTCGACTAGTCAATCATTTATTAAAAAAACAAAACAAAAACAGTTACAGTGAGGCACTTACAATGGAAGTGAATGGGGTCATTCCATAAACACTAAAATACACACTGTCTCAAAAGTATAGCCACAGAAGTAAATGTTATACGTGTTAACATGATTTCTATAATATCGGCATTCGAACCAGCATCAGGCAGCATGGGAGGCAGGCGTGCTAACAAGGAGGCTAAAGGTTACAGCCTCAAGCGTCAGTTGCTAGTGCGTCTCTTGAGGCCAGGGCAGTGACGTTTACACATTGCACAGATACCTACCAGTTGGCTACCATTACACTCACCACCCTAAACCTCACTCCCATCCGGGTCATGGCACCAATGTAAGCAGAATTGCTCGACCTGCTCTGAGCGAGATTCGAACCAGCGTCAGCCAGCATTGGAGGCAGGAGCGCTAACAAGGTGGCTAAAGGCTACAGCCTCAAGCGTCAGTTGCTAGTGCACCTCTTGAGGCCAGGGCAGTGAGGTTTACACACTACACAGCTACGTACCAGCTGGTTACATTACACTCACCCACCCCTTATAGTGTATCCACCAACGAAGTTGTGGATACACTATAACTTTACAAAAAAAAGGTTAGTTAGCGATTTTATTACACTAAAATCAAGATGTTTACACATATAATATCAGCAACTTGTAGCTATACTTTGAAAACAGTGTGTATATTAACATATATGGACTGGCACCATTCATTTCCATTGTCTAAGTGCCTTACTGTAACCGCATTTTTTTTTTTAATAAACGATGAATGAGTCTAAATTAATTATCTGTGGTAATCAATGTTATGGCATAAATGCTGTTGATTGAGCTTTACTTGTATTTTAGCGTTTATCTACTAATCCCATTCACTTCCATTTTAAGCCCTTTACTGTAACCATGATTTTTTTTTTCTTCTTTTTTCCCCCCTTTTTTATAAATGAGGGGCGAGATGTACGGAGAGGTCGGGGTTTTCTTTTTTTCGGAAATTGTTTTTGCGTGCTCTCGCTATAATTTTGTGTTCTCTCACAATAAATTTACCATGGTTTTACTATAGTAACCATATTTTAACCTTGATATAGTAAAACCATAATAATAATTCAGGAACATTTGACTTGACTTGAAAATGAAACAATATTAATAAAAATCATAATTTTGTGGTTATTATGGTTTTGCTACAAATACCATTTGTACAATATTCCTATAGTAAAACGATGGTTTCCACCAAAAAAACAAAAACAAAACATGGTTAGCATGGTTACTACAATATTACTTTAGGAAAATTATTTCCACCAAAATCTATGGTTATTACAGTCCACAATATTATCGTAAAACCATAATAACCACAAAATTATTATATTTATTACAATAGTTTTTGTTTTCCTGTATTAGCACTATAGTTTCACTATGAATATCATGGTTAAAATATGGTTACGGTAAAACCATGGTAGATTTATTATGAGGGAATGCTAAACTATTTCAGAAAGAAAGTCCCAGAACTATAGCTGAAATATAAGTTTAGGTGCATGCTAATGGGGCAAAAATAAGACTTACATAATTATGGTTTTCCTTGGTGCTTTCGTCTCTTGCTCCATTACTTGTTGAAAAAGAAAGTTAAACATTTATATTAAAGGAGTTACATGAAAATTCAAAACAACAGAATTTAAAAACAGCTTATTCATTCTTTATGTTAAAAGTTACAAACACTCCTCAGTGATGCTTAAATACAAAAAAAGCACCTTTAGTCAAATTTCTCATATTAAAGCTGAAGTATGTAACTTTTTCAATGGATACTCCTCCGTCATTGACCCAGAAACCGATCAAAGTCCGGCATCATGAAGGATGTATCAATTCTCTAAATGCACCACGAGGAGGCGAGTACTGAGGACAGAGGAAGCTTCCTGAGGTCGCTTGAGTGAGGAAACACAGGAGCATCCTAAGCGGAAGACTTTTTGGTCAAAGCACCTGATGCACGTATTAATTCTCCTCTCCTTCACATCTGACACAATAGTTTTAATTCATTGATCACCTTTGCAGTTTAAATAACCCATAATTGACATACTTTAACAGTGTGTGTTGAATTATTAGATTTATTTTGAATATATTAATAAATAAAGTTTCAATAACATAATGTCAAGCACGCCGAGGTGCTGCAGCTGCACAAAAACACGCTCTGAAGTGATGCGTGTGTGAGCAGGACATTTCATTTTATAAATCTGTCCTGCTTTGATTCCTCCATCCTCGTTTCCTTTCCTTGGATCCTTTCCTCATTTCCTAAGAGGGTGGCGCTAGGAAGCGAGGAAAGGAAACGAGGATGCACAATTTTAGAAATGAGAAGCACCCAGTGTCTCTGTGGCACTATAAAATTTCCTGTTTATTTTAGAGCAACCTGCTAAGACCCCACCCAACAATGTTATTCAACCAATGGCTGAGTTGGGGGCAGGACTAATTGACTGTTTGAACAACAGCAGAGGAGGGGCATATTCGGAAAGCTGTTTTGAAAACGTTTATTTTTGCAATTCCATTCGGTGATGCTAGTATCACAGAAATTACATACTTCAGCTTTAATTTCTAAATTTTTAGTACATTTTCTAGTTTTGTGTCAATGTGCACTAAATATAAAAGACAAAGACATTTTCAGAACCTGGCAATTTCTAAAACCTCTCACAGTGTAGGTATATAGGAGTATGTACACTGTGTTCCTTAGAATGTGATTGCATATGTCCTCTTTATTAATTTGATCCCATTTAAGAATTCAATGAGTACTAACAGATGCGAATGTCAAGAAAATGCTGTCAAACTTTTATGACTGCTTCTGTTGACATTGTGACGTACTGTATGTGTTTTGACAGGCGTCTCTTACCTTCTATAGTGATGGCCTGATCTGCTCTCCGTTCTCCCGCCATCGCCACAGCAGGAGTGATCAGCTGTGCAGCACACCTGGCACTGCCCAGGCGGTTCGACAGCTGCAGATAAACAATATGTGATGAGTGATAATTTACTTGTAATAAAGTAATAAGGAAGTGCAAGAACTAAAGTAAGAATTGGAGGAGTTATTTTATAATTTATTTTGTACACTATATATATATAAAATTATTTTTTTCCTCCCAATTTGGAATGCCCAATTCCCACTACTTAGTAGGTCCTCATGGTGGTGCGGTTACTCACCTCAATCCAGGTGGTGGAGGACATGTCTCAGTTGCCTCCGCTTCTGAGACCGTCAATCCGTGCATCTTATCGCATGTGGAGGCTCATGCTACTCTCCGTGATCCACGCACAGCTTACCACACACCCCATTAAGAGCAAGAACCCCTAATAGTGACCACAAGGAGGTTACCCCATGTGACTCTACCCTCCCTAGCAACCGGGCAATTTTGGTTGCTTAGGAGACCTGGCTGGGGTCACTCAGCACACCCTGGATTCGAACTCGCGACTTAAGGGGTGGTCGTCAATACTCGCTGAGCTACCCAGGCCCCCCGACTAGTACAGTATATTATACTTTGCATATATCTTGTCAATTTTACACATATTACATGTAATATATTTAATTATTACAGCAGTAAAAATAATTATGTGTAATTGTAATGATCTTGCTCGACCCGCTCTGAGCGGGATTCGAACCGGTGTCTCCACATGGGAGATGGGCGTGCTAACGAGGAGGCTAATGTTTACAGCCTCAAGCATCAGTTGCTATTGCACCTCTTGAGGCCGGGGCAGTGAGGTTTACACACTACACAGCTACATACCAGCTGGCTACCATTACACTCACCCCCCTTAACCTCACTGCCATCCGGGTCATGGCACCACTGTAAGCGGTCCTGCTCGACCCACTCTGAGCGGGATTCGAACCGGTGTCAGCCAGCATGGGAGGCAGGCGTGCTAACGATAAGGCTAAGGGCTACAGCCTCTAGCGTCAGTCGCTAGTGCACCTCTTGAGGCCAGGGGAGTGAGGTGTACACACTGTACAGCTACCTACCAGCTGGCTACCATTATATAATAACAATCTGTTAAACATTGTGCAGCTTCATACCTCACAATCGTACTTCCCCAGGTCTCTTTCTCCAGGGTTCTTGATAACTAGAACCAGCACTCCACTGCGTGATTCACTGTACGTCTGATACTTCTCTTGGTCTGTCAGTAGTTTACCATCCTTAAACCATCTGCCCAGGGGAAAAAAATCAGTTTAATTAATATTTTATTATACATGTTATTATATTTAATTTTGCATTTTGCATTTTCTTCTGTAAAAACTGGTATTATACTCTTTAAGAGGCCATTCACACCTATCTTGTTTCTGCATCTGTCTGCGCTGATTTTAATTGTTTTTCTATATAGACATGAATTTTTTTGGTCTAAACAACCCTTTAGAGTTCTATAAGAAATGTAACTTGCATAATTAAACATTTTAAGTACTTAATAATCAACGGATTAATTAATCGTTCAGGTTTTCAGGGCTCATCATTTAAACGAGAGTGACTACCTTATCTTGGGACTTGGTGCACTTTGAATGGTGCAAGAGAACTGAGCGTCCTCTCCAGGAAACAGGGTGGCATTCCGGATCTTATTTACAAAGCGTGGAGGCACTAAAAAAGGAAGAACAGAAATAAGTAGCAGTTTCTTGCATTTCAACATGGATGGATTATGACATAAACTAGCTTTACTAAACTGGCCACATCTGGTTGCTCAAGCTGTGTTCCAGTTTGCTTAGTTACTCACCCTGCACAGTGATTTTGCCTAGTGTGCTGGCATTGCCCGCAGAGCTGGTGGCAAAGCACATGTACTGGCCTGAGTCGTCTGCATTCATGTTGTCCAGAATGAGCGTGCAGGAGCCATCTGGGTCCTCAATAATGATATGATGAGGATCCACGTCTACGGCACGACCATCTATGAATGAGCGTCAGAAATGGATTGGAGATAATCTACTTCAGTTACAAGAAAACCACAGAACCCATCAGACCAACACCAAAGATTTAGTTACTTACCTTTGTACCATATGACCTGAGGTTTGGGCACACCAGTGACCTTACAGGCTAGTTTAACTGTCTGTCCGAGCTCTGCTGTACAATCTGTTAATACCGCGTCAAAATCAGGAGGGCCTGTTCAATACAGATAAACAGATACATTTAATAATATACTGTATTGTATATGAACAAATATGATATAGAAGAATCAACTATTCTGTACTTGCTCTCAATTGAGAGCGTTACAAACATAAACGGCCGACTTACTCCATGCAGGCATGCCGTAGCGTTGCTGAAGGTCACGAAGGTCGCGGAGCCACGAATTCTTAATGATAACAGTGCGCGCCTGCAGTGTGTATTTTCTCACGGAGTCCTCACGTTCATGCCAGATCTCAAACGCTCTCTCATCTCCCTCAACGGTCTCATTAACATCAATGTTTGTGAGCTAGAAAGACAGTTACAATTCAGACAGGAAATATGTTAATGTCGAACTGATAATATTTTTGTCTTGATTCTCATGCAAATACTTCTGAGTTTTCTGTAATGTTTTTGCTGTGCTTATACCTTCATCATATTCTTGAAGACATATGTTTGGCTGTCTGTATTTGTGTCTCTCTTCTGCTTGCAGATGACCACATGATTTTTGAAGAGGAAAACGTGGCGATGGTGACCTCTAGAAGAGGTTCGATTTCCAGGAGCACCTTCCCAAACAGTGAAAGGCCCCTGTAGAACAAAGACAAAACCCAGCAGCTAAGTAGTTAAATGTAACTTAAAGGAATAGTTCATCCTAAAATACAAATTCTCTCATGCCATTCCAGTGGGTATGTCATTCTAGATATTTAGATGATATCAGCTCTATAGGTCCATACTATATAAGTGAATGGGGTCCAAAACTGTGAAGCTCCAAAAAGCACATAAAGGCAACATAAAAGTAATCCATAATAATCCAGTGGTTTAATCCATGTCTTCAGAAGGGATCCAATTGATTTTGGGTGAGAACAGCCCAAAATACAGTACAGCTCCTTTTTCACTGTATACATCATCATTGCAGTCTCTAGGCACAAACATGATTTCAAGCTCAGTTACACTGCCTAGTGCTCGATGAACACACAGAGCGATAGGTGGCACTAGGAAGTGTTATCGTACTTGAAATCATTATTACCAAGGAGACTGCTGATGTCAAGATTTATAGTAAGATTTGAGTAACATTTTGGTCTGTTCTCACCCAAAACCGATTGGATTGCTTCAGAAAACTTGGATTAAACCACTGGAGTTTTATTGATTACTTTTATGCTGCCACTATTTGCTTTTTGGAGCTTCAACGTTTTGGAACCCATTCACTTGCATTGTACGGACCTACAGAGCTAAAATATTCTTCTTCTCATTTTCATTCTTGGGTGAACTATTCCTTTAAATTAAGTTACCGATAAATTGGTAATGCAATGCATTGGGAATGGAATTGATAAGGAAATATGCAGAGCCATGTACCTGTCTAATAGATTCTCCCAGTGCCTCCAGATTGGCGGGGTAGTTCTCAATGAGAGACACGTGGTGTGTGTTATCTGAGCGCTGGGAGAGAGACGACACCATGGCATAGGCCTGCTCCAACAAACAGCAGTTCTGACCATTTCTTGCTTTGTTCCGGATCATATCCTAGGATAAATTCACATGGAATTAAGAAGAGATGGTCAATTTCAAATGTTAATGAAGAGTTATACAGTATCATGCATAATCAGTAAAACCATTTTTAAATACATATTTGTATAATTACTCAGCATTTTTTGGAATAGTGGAGATATACGCTTTATGTAAATATTACAACAATGCCATAAAGATGACTGACACAACATCTTTGCAAAAACAATTCAAGTGTTTAGTACCTTCAGCAATGCCCTGTATTTTTGGATTCTCTCCAGTGGCCTTTGAAGATAAGCATTAATACTCAGCACAATGCCTTCTGAGGGATCAACGTTTGCCAACTCAGAGCCTGTATAATCCTGATAATAAATACATTAAAACATGTCAAGTTCAGTAACTTCAGTATACTAGATGTTTCTTTCAGTTAACAGACAAAACAATGTAAAAAGAGAAGAAATAGTTCCAACCTAACAAATCCATCACATAACTTATAATAAAACAATTTGTGGTCATTTTTTTAACCAACCTTGAAATATTGGTGCACTGCCTTCTCACTGATGGCAGACTCTGCTTGGGCCTGTCCAATGAGGTACTGCAGATATTTCTCAAAACCATCAGAATTTCTCAGGAAATGCATGGCAACATCATCATCCGTATCACACTCACGCAGTCCAGGCAGTAGAGAGCTGGAAAACAGACAAGAGTCAACTAAATTGTCATTTAGATAACTTTGTCCAAATCTACTTACAGTACACTTAGTAAAAGGACTGCTGGGATAGCATCTGGATCGTCACTTTTGGTTACCAGCTTAGATCTCTAAAACTGGTCTGCACTACCCACTAGTCAACTTCATGATGCTGGTGTTTGTTTTACAATAGTTTTCCCACTGTCACAGTTCAATGAAAACTTAAATGAATGACAAATACACATAACAGGATGAGTTTAATTTGAGTAGTATAACCTATTAATTTCAAGTTAAGCTCAGTCGACAGCAATATTGGCATAATGTTGATTACCACTGAACATAACTTTGACTCGTCCCGCCATTTCTTAAAAAATGCAGAAATTGTTGGGGCCTGGGTGGCTCAATCCTCTCTTTGAAATGTCATGGGAATTTAATTTCTACTGTATTTCCATTTTTCTTGATTCCTGATTAATCTGCTGTTAATCATTTTAACAGCTAGTTATTTCTCAAATGTAGAGTAAAACATGATCGCACAGTGACATTAGTGAATTAATTGTTCTTTTGAGTTGGTCATTGTCGAGTCATTGGCCGAACTGGCCACAAATTGGTTTGAATGTTTCATTTAAAAAAAATTATTATAGGGGCCTGGGTAGCTTAGCGAGTATTGACGCTGACTACCACCCCTGGAGTCGCGAGTTCAAATCCAAGGTGTGCTGAGTGACTCCAGCCAGGTCTCCTAAGCAGCCAAATTGGCCCAGTTGCTAGGGAGGGTAGAGTTACATGGGGTAACCTCCTCGTGATTGTGATTAGGGGTTCTCGCTCTCAATGACGCGCGTGGTAATTTGTGTGTGGATTGCGGAAATAGCATGAGCCTCCACATGCTGTGAGTCTCCGCGGTGTCATGCACAACGAGCCACGTGACTGTCTCAGAAGCGGAGGCTGAGACTTGTTCTCCGCCACCCCGATTGAGGTGAGTTATCACCACAAGGACTTACTAAGTAGTGGGAATATGGCATTCCAAATTGGGAGAAAAGTAGTAACAAATCATGTATTACTTGAGCTGTTAAGTGTTTTCGAATGTTTTAGGGTTTTTAGGTTTACAATGTTAAGTCGCCATGGGAACGAAGTTGTAAAATTGGCTATAACTTTACACAGAAAAGTTCAGTAAGCAATGTTTTCACACTAAAATCATGTTAACACACATATTGTTTATGTCTCATGGCTATACGTTTGAAACAGTGAGTATTTTAATGTTTACAGATTGGCCGAATTTACTTCCATTGCAAGTGCCTAGCTATTTTTAAAGAAAAGGGACAAAATAAATGTTTGTGGTAATTAACATTATGCCATAATGCTATCGATTAAGAGTTACTTGTATTGCATTTGGAGCATTCCTCTAAGTTTTTAATGGCAGAGATATCAGTTATATTATATGATTGTCTCGTACCTGCTGTGGAAGGATTTCAAATCATTGATATTGCGAAAGATGGCTTCCTTGTGACTGGCAATATCAGGTGGTGCGCTCTCCTCATCCACACGTTTCAGATGATGTGACGTGAAGAACTCAATCTCCTTTAGAAACTCGGTCTCTGTGTTGATCATCTCCTGGACAAGTTGACTGGACACAAGTGAAACAGGGAGGTAGAATTAGGGAGGTTATATTACAATGAGGTATTCTGCAGGGTGTGCATTTGATTAATTTCAATTTACACATAAGTATAGCATGATATTTCTTAATTATTATTAATTAATATTAAAATGATTAATACGGTTTTGGGTCCTGTGTGCTGAATTTTGTGTTGTTCTTTGTATGTGCCAACATTTACCAGAGCTTCTTCTTGTACTCTGTCTCAGTGACTTCCTCTCTGGTGGTTTCTGGGAGGTCAGCTGATTCTGCAGACAGCTGAAGCACAACCAATCAATTATTAGTAATAACGTAAATTATAAAGTAATAACCAGACACCACTGTACTTGCAAATACTGTACAAACCTATTCTCGTATTTTGCGTCTTTTATACCCAATATTTCTCACCCACAGTGCCATTATGACATTTAATACCATTTAAAATCCATGTTTGCACATTCATATTAAATTGTGAATTTGGGTACCCACTAGTATTACATTTATTTATTGAACACTAAACTGACCTTAAGCCTCTTGTCAAGATACGCAGGTGAGACCCATCCCTGGCGAGATGGTGTGGATTTAGTGGGCTTGGTACGGACCAGCCATTTAAGTGGGTGGGCCGAATCCAGAACTTCTACATACTGGCCCTCTTTCAGAGCAATGGTCTCTTTACTGACACCAATGGGGTTGTAGTCGGCCGTCGCAACGTAGATATCAAACATCTGCAAAAGTGTATTGAGAAGATGGCACATATGAAATCGTGTCATGCTGGTGTTCCAGGTCTAACTTTGGTCTAACTAAGGTCTTTTAGGTACATGCTACTTCCTGGTAAGTCCAGATATTATGTGTTCTAGATATTTACATTTTGCTGATGACATAAAGAAACATTTGTAATACCTCTCCTCTGGAATCTCCTTCATCAGACTCGGATGATGAGTCCACAATTAGAGACGGGGGGCGTGATCTGCCGTGATACGGAGATGGTGATGGTGTTTTTGTTTCATCATCACTGTCAGCTCCGGGGACACGTAATGAAGCTTGAAGCAGACAGTGATGGAGAGCAGAAAGGAAAGAGAAAGTTAGAGATAATGTGTCAATCAATTATATTCATTTCCAAAACACAATGATGTTTAACTATCAATTCTGACAGCATGGGCTTTAGCATCAGATATGCATGGAATTGCAACACCACATTTGCTCAGATTATGATATTTAATAAACATTAATTTGATTCATTTTAACATCACATTATGTATTGGCCATGAAATGTAGACAGGGCATGCATACATTATATTAGACATATTATAATGGCAATCATTTCAAGTTCAATAGATTAAAAAAAAATTGTTAATAAAACAATTGTTTCTGTGGTTATCTGAACATAAATTATTTGTCATTGCTGTTAAAACAGTAGTGCCCAAACTGTGGCGTTACTAAAGAAAATATTAATAACTGTGGAAAATATATCTTAGTTGATGTTATGCATATTCACAATTTTTTGAGAAAAAAATAAGATCCCAAAGAAATGTTTATGATGCAATTGTCTTAGCACTGTATTAAGCTGCGTTCACACTGCCAGCTACTTTGTTGCTGCATGTCGCCAGTGGCTGGCGGTTAGGTCGCTAGAGGTGTGTATGGAGAGTCTAAACATCACTGTTTCTTTACAATTAATATTATTATTAAAATATTAGGATCACGTGAGTTCTACCATCTTTTCTCCTATTGGCTGTCGCTCCCGAAAGTCGCTCTTCATTTGCATAAATTAAACATTTCTCAACTTTGTCACGTCGCTGGACACGCCGTTCGCCAATGGTCGCGAGCTCTCATTGAAAATGAATGAGATGAGGTCGTTTTGTCGCTGTGTGTCGCTGGCAGTGTGAACGCAGCTTTAGCGTTTATTTTATCACGTGATTACGAACGCCGTTTCAAATTGCGCGCCCTTTTTAATTGGCGCGAAGCAGCGAACTAATTGTTGATAATGCTACAGAAGTAGTCCTTATGCGGAGTCACCCGTAAAAGAAGCCGGGGAGTTTGAAATAAAAATATTATATTATTTACACATAAATATTTTTATAAGGTAAAGGCTGTGAATGTGTTATGTACAAGCTTTCGGTCATTACTCATTTTGTGGCAACTCAACACAAGACAACTCATTTCACTAAGGTGAGTAGCAAGCTATTCTTATATAAACAGATCGAAAGTATTATCTGATACACTTTTCTTGCATTTGGTTATCATGATAGGCTTGTATTTTACCAAGTTTAGCTGAGATGATGTTTCAAAGATAAATCAGACAAGTGTGGAAACCACTGCTTATTGTGCTTTATTTGAGCAGGTATTCAGATAAATTGTGTTGAGATATTGTTTCATAGCTTCGAATCAGAAAGCTGTCGAGTTACAACAAATAATTGTTTTTATTTGTAATATATATATATTAAAATATGGAACATATTTTTTTTACATAATTCAAACTTGCAACTGAAGGCCTGAATAGCCTGATGTCTTTTGCATCCTCAGTGACTTTGGAAATAATTATTAATACATTATGTTTATACTATAAATTAGCATGCTCTATATTATGCTTGTGTAACAACACATTTGCGCACACACACATACAGTAGGCTAATGTATTGCTCATGCAACTCTATACATCTAAATATGCCAGTTAGTGGTTCAACCATTTCCTTTCTGTGTATACTGAAACAGAGACACCTTGAAAGTGTTTAAAATGAGACAATCTGCATCCATTGAAAATGTCCAGTATATTATGAACAGTGACAAAATGGCCCTGATTTTAAAGAACCATGACTTTATTTCTACAAAACTTTGCTACTCTTTGTTTTTTTGAACATTAAAACATTTCTTAAATGTTGGATTTAAAAAAAAAAATGTTTTTACTTTAAGATGTTTTAAATCATTATAGCCACAAATAACCATACAATTACATCTACAGTAGCAAAGCCTCATGGAGAAAAAGTCAAGGTTTCATTGTGTTAAACTGGAAGATCTGCAGATACATACTGGTTACTTTGGGCCAAGATTTCATCCACTGGAGCACTTGATGGTTCTGTAAGCTGTCTGAACAAATCAATGCTTCAATGAGAATGTGAGTGAAAGGAGGGAGGAGAGGATCAGTGGATGAATGGATGGATAGTTTGATGGAAAGACAAAAGAATGGAGCCAGAATTGCGAAGGAGTTATTGAATCCAGAAAGAGAGACAGGGAATTTTTTACAAGACAGGAAAGTCTAGGGAAATACACAAAGTGTAAAATTTTCCTGACAAGAAAAAAAAAAGTAGGCTATAGGAGTATAATTAAGAATTTGAAATGTTTTCCATGAGAATTTGAGAGGTGTAGCTCCATTTCAGTACACCCTTTGATTCAAAACATTTGAGCACACACAAAGCTCACTCAAAAACAAAGCACAGAGAGTTTTGAGTGAATATTAGGATGCATCCTGTAAAGAATGACTACATTTGAAAGACAAACAGTATTACGACTGCAATAACATGACATATAATAACTGATTATTAAATAAAAGACTGGAACGTTTACATTTCTATATTCATAATTCGGTGCAATATTGTGGCAGTGCAAGTTACAAAAATGTTTAGCTCATTATTGTTTTAGTGAAAAGGATCCATCTAGAAAATTTTACCTTGAGTGAACTTTGCAGATACCATTTCTGTGATTTGGGTTGTGAGCTTTTGTAAGAATTCCTCTGTACCCACTTCACCCATGTAAGGTAGTTTGTTCTCTCCTATGATAACAATAGACATTAATGTTGTTGCAAATGTCTTAACAAATACCTGATGCCAGTCACTCTGATACAATATGACAGTGCATTAATAGTATAATAAAATATATTTAAACTTAAATATAAAATGGAACAGGGGACCAGGGTAGCTCAGCGGAGTCTCAAGTTCAAATCCAGGGTGTGCTGAGTGACTCCAGCCAGGTCTCCTAAGCAACCAAATTGGCCCGGTTTCTAGGGAGGGTAGAGTCACATGGGGTAACCTCCTTGTGGTCGCGATTAGTGGTTCTCGCTCTCAATGGGGTGTGTGGTAAATTGTGCGTGGATCGCAGAGAGTAGCATGAGTCTCCACATACTGTGAGTCTCCGCGGTGTAATGCACAAAGAGCCACGTGATAAGATGCAGAGGCAACTGAGACTTGTCCTCCACCCTGATTGAGGTGAGTAACCGTGCCACCATGAGGACCTACTAAGTAGTGGGAATGGGGCATTTGAAATTGGGGAGAAAAATTAAATGTAAAGAAATATAAAATGGAACAAATGTTCACCTTTGCCCTCTCCCTCCGGTGGGCTGATAGTAATTCCCAGAACACTGGAGACAAAAAAGATTATAAATAATCATTGACATTTAAATAACATCTGTGGTCACTTTTCAATGTTTAGATAAATAAAAGAATATAAGCCTCAATCAACAGCTGTAGGTTTTTATGTCTAAACTTACTCTGGTCCAATTTTCCCCTTTTCTGCTGGTACTGTTGGACAGCATGGTGAAAATTAGTTCAAATCAAATTGGGAGCAAAAAAAAAGAAAAGAAAAGAATGCATGTAATATAATGCTACTCTAAATAATGTTACCTATTAATATTTTTATATAAAAAGACAATTAAAGACACAACATTGTTATATTCAAAAATAACTATTTAAAAAGTCGCATGATTCAGACTTCTATGTTCATTAACTAAACCACAAGTTTCTAACCAGGTTCCACGTCCAGTCGGGCTGTGTTGACCGACTGTCCAGCAGGGTTAGTGGCAATGCAGGTGTACATGCCGCTATGCTCTTTTCCCACTTCCATGAGAATTAGACTATGCTGACGCCCAGAACTGGCCACCTTGTAGCCTGGTGTGTCTGCCTTGATCCACAAAACATCCTTCTCTGACACCTCCTTTAACCAGTTCACAGATGGGGTTGGGGACCCTTTGGAAGATATTGACATGTCATCACATTTAGGCTACACCTTATGTAATATACCAGAACATTTGGCTTAATGCTGGGTTCTAGTTCTCAAAATTCAGTTAAAATTGATGTGTAAAACGCAGTACCTTCCACTTTGACTGATAACGTTATACTTGCTCCCTGTTTCACCTTCTTGTTGCTGAACCTCTCCAGGAAGCGTGGTGGAACAAGTGGCACCTTTAAATCTGTTTGTGGCACAGAATATAATTGCCATACCAAAAGGCATGCATGCATAATCTTTCATTTTAATCCTGAAAATTGCCTTTTAGTATAATAAAACAAGGCTAATACTGAAATCGCAAATCTAAACACACTGCATATACATTAGTCCCATCATGTGGTGCAAGAAGTCATAATCACATGTGCTGTAAACAAGAATATGTGACATTACAGTTTACCTTTAATTCTTCCCCTTGCAGGGACTGGGCGCTCTCCAGGACCTAATGAACAAAAATGTATTAAATAAATACACAAAAATAAACAAATAGATGTCAATTTAGGTCTGTCTTTTATATAATAAAACAAAACAAAAACGTTTTCCTACAAATATGATAATTCAAACATACTTGACTCATAACATACTTACCCAGTACATTCAGTCGTGCTGAAGAGTAGGCGGAGCCAGCAATGTTGCTGATGTATGCTGAATACTCTCCGGTGTCTTCGCGGTTAACGTCCAAAATCTCAAGACTGTGCTGATCTCGCTCGGTCATCAATAAAAGTCTGCTGGATGCTTGAAGTGGAATCCCATCTTTAAACCAGTAAACCCTTGGTGTGGGAAATCCTGCAGAAATGGTAGTGTTCAGTGTCATGGAATAAATAATACATGAAATAAACAGAAAAATTAATAAGATTGAGTCTGAAATTAAACGGAATATGCATCCAAGAAGAAACGAAATCTGACCTTTGACCCTAACGCTCATTTTGGCAATGGGTGCTCCAGGACTAAGGAAAAGATCATGTAACTCATCCACAACCTGAGGAAGCTGCTCGTCCTCAGCCACTGATTCAAAAGCTTCTGTGTCCCTTTGCTCTGAGCTAGGATGTACAGCAAGAAAAAAAATCTATGTAGAACTAGCAATAAATACGAGATTTGTTTTGGCAGGATCTGTGCAAAATCAATTGTAATACTTGACATGAGTCTTTAAAATCATACAAAAAATGATCTAATAAAATCTTACCTAGAAACATAGCCTTTAGCACTGACATAGGAAGATGTCTCTGTGGCATCAGCTGCTGTATCATAGTCTGAGCTACATGACACTACAAAAATATGCAAGCTTGGGTCAATAATCAACAAACTGACACAATTTATAATCTTAAATGTTAAGTTAATTTGACTTGAATCAATAATCAAATGACAAATAAAAAAAACAGCAGAAAGAAATTGAGAGAAACTCTGCTTAGAGTTCTGAATAAAACAACATACAGTATTAATGTATAAATGTTTTGTAAATTCAACACAATTGAGAATGTAAAAGTATATGTTGGATCTAAAGAAAGAAACAAAGCATTGACAATGCAAGCACCATTTTGACAATGCACGCACAGGCACATCCTTACTGTTCACAGATGCACTGGTAAAAGAAAGTGCCATTTTATTTAAAACATTCTACTTTCGGACACCATTTCAATTTCAAGTTATATTGCTTTTTCTATATATTTTCAGCCCAGTTGCTAGTTTGGAGTTTGAATAACACTTTCTTTTAACAGTGTACTCACTGTCCACCCTCAGCTCAGCCTTGCTGGAGGCGATGCCACTGTCATTTTCAGCCATGCATCGGTACACGCCCATATCCGTGGGGAGCACGGCTGTTATGATCAACTGGTGATGGCCCTCTAAGTCTTCATTGATCATGTAGTGGTCATTCTCCTCCAGCAGCTTCCCATCCTTGAACCATCGCACAGTGGGATGGGGCGTGCTGACGATCACACAGTCGAAGCTGACAGGAAATCCATCAGGAACGTCCTGGTTACGGAGCTCCGTCAGGAAGACGGGGGCCGCTGGGAGGTCGGTAGGTGATGGTCAAGATAAAAGGCGGGAGAGCAAACAAAACCGAAAGAAAAGAACATAGCAATACTTTTGAGTTGGAATGCCGAAGCAGGCAAAAACATGACATGCGGAAGCCTTTATGTTCACAAAGAGCAAGTCGTTCAACAATTATTTTCTAAATATCAAAAAAGCTGAAGGTGCTGCCCTGTTATGAAAAACATAAACCAAGCATTTAAACATGCAAATTTACAAAGAACCGAACAATGGAAACAAGAAAATTAATGGTAATCCAGTAAGTAAGAGGTGTCATACCAGGGACTCCGGTCAGGAAAGCAGGCATTGGTCTGTCCTGAGTTGGGGTTTGGGAGCCGTCTTGGTCAAAGCCCATCTTTGTGATACGTAGTTCTACTTTAGCACCTGCTTCTATTATGGCGGTTTCGATGGGCACTCCTTGATGGGTAAACATTTCCTGAAAGCGCTGGGAAGCCACTTGGGCTTCAGCATGGTTATCAAAGCGAATGTAGATATACAGATCATCTTCCCGGTATGACTGTAGATTTGGTGGTGGTAAATCTCCTTCATCAGCACTCACAAAAGGTTCCTCTTCTAGATCTGGAGGAAGGCGGGTACGCAGAAGTCGCCGTAATCTCTTGCTCGCCTGTCGCAGGGACTCATCCATCTCACTTCCTGAGGAACTCTCAGCTTCACTATCTGCACTGTAACCCAAAGTAAGTGGTCGTCTTCCAGAAGATTCTCGCAGTGACCCTACAGTGACTTTCCCACTATGGGTGGTAACGCCAAACTTGTTGGTGACCTCACAAGTATAGACACCCGTATCTTTGATTGTTGCAGCAGTCACCACTAATGAGCAGGTGCCATCATTGTAGATGTCTATATGGTGGTGCTTGCCATCTGTTAAGGGTTCACCATCCTTCAGCCAGCGAACCTTCTCTGGCTTTCCTTCCACAATGCACTCTAGATGAATTGTCCCATTGGGCTCCTTAGTCTGATCCTTGAATACTTCTTTGAAGGCTGGCCGCATATCCTTCCTGGCCTTATAACCTTTAAAGACTGCCTGAATTTTGACAGCAGCCTCCAGCAAGTCATCCCCTTTACCATCCTCCATGAGAGGCTCCGCAGCTTTCTTTGTAACTGACTGCTCAGTCATCTGGAAGTGCTCATACATTTTCTTGGAGGCGATGGTCTCAATCTGACTTTCCACAGTCAGGGAGGACTTGCTGCTTTTCTTAAGGTAAGACACCAGACTTGTCCCACTGAGAGATTCTTCATCAGAGCTGGTGTATAGATTTGGCTCTGCTGTGATTTTGGGAGCTGGTTCAACAAGTCTCTCTTTCTCTTTCACTTCCTTTTCAGATACTTTGCCCTCCAAGCTTTGTGCCTTCTCTTTTCCATCTTCTTCTGGCAACTCCGAGATTGAATCTAATGTGGGCTCCCGGCTCATTCTTCGTTTCTTGGCCACTGCTTCCCAGAGAGCATGCAAATCTCCTTCAGAGGCTGCCTCAGAAGGCAGTTTGGGTTGGCTGCCCATGTCCTGAGAAAGTGTCGTGCCATCTCCTGCAATCAAGGAGCCACCATATATCAGTCTTACTCATGCATTGGGTGTATGCACAAGAAGTATTTACATGTTTGTAAAATAAATTAGTTAAACATGTATATGGTTGATACTGAAAGAGATCAAATAAGTGTTTTGTAACAGCAATTTATATGTATATGGAAGTAATTATTTGACGAATAACCCAACAAAATATGAAACAAACATAGAAGAGGTACAAATAATTAAATAAATACACTTCATCTGTAACCAGAATATTAAGTTCCAAATTTGTCTGTCAATGCACATGAACAAAAACATGTATTATCAAACAAAGATTGTACAATACTAATTTGACATGCAAATTACTGTACAGTAAATTAAGAAGTAGTTGGAAAGAGACAGAAAATTATATAAAGTACCTTGACTACACACAACTATATGGATACAGTAATCTAATAACGAAGGAGGTCATACTGTAAAGTGGAACAGCCAAAACATCTTGACCAATACATGCACAAAGGATTATTTCCACAAAGAATAGACAAAGGATACGGATAGTGAGTTAGATATGAGATTAAGCAAAGTATAATACCTTCGAGGTTGAGGGTTACTGAAGTCTCTGCCTTCTCTGAGGCTACACAAGAATAGACACCCTGGTCTGTAGACTGGAAATCCTTTATTAGCAAAACTTGGCTCTTGCCCTCTGTTACTACTTGGTACTTGACCCCAACTTCAATCTCTCTGTTGTCCTTCAACCATATGACTGATTTACTTTCGGCAGAAAGCTCACATTCCAAACGCACCATCTTTCCTTTTTGGAGCTCAGAGCTGCTTAAAGTTTTGGTCACGGTCATTGGTACATCTGAAGACAAAAGGTCCATTCAAAGAATAATAGAAGAAATGAAGAGGAATTCAACAAGAACAAAAAAACAGTCCTTTAAATATTATTAAATACTAAAAAAACTAGTCTTGATTAGTCTCATTTAAATGCAGTTGGGTTAAATGAGCATACAAGAAAACAATACTAAGTGAAATATTTGGTTCTGAATTCATTACAAGCATCAATTTACCGAGCGTCACAGTTTGAGGAAGCTGGACGGGCTCTCCAATGCCAGCTTGGTTCATGGCTGCCACTCTGAACCTGTAACCTGCCCCAGGGATGAGGTTCTCCACAAGAAATTCAGTATTGCACACTGGTTCTGTGTGGCAAGGCAGCCAGAGGATACTGTCTACTTGACGCATCTCCACACGGTATCCCAGGATTGGGCTTCCCCCATCATTGAGAGGTGTGAACCAAGACAGGGTGACAAACGTTGTTCCTTTGTTGACCACCTCTGGGTCTTCTGGGGGATCTGGCACAGCTAAAAAATATTAAGACAAAGAAAATGGTCAGTAGAAATGATAGAACATTGTAAGCAATAAATTAGGAACAGAATAATATTTTTCCAAAATGACCCTTACTAATTGTTATGAGTTTGGCCATTGATAAGGCATCCCGAGCTGCAAAAGTGATTTCCTGTGTGGGCTGAGCTTTGACTTTCTTCAAGATGAGGCTGTATGAAGAGCCATTGGTTCTTATGATCCAGTGGTCATCTTGTTGAAGTTCAACACCGTTAGCATACCATGTCACCTCATTCTCTGGCACAGCTTCATTCAAAACACAAGTGAACACCACTTGCTCTCCTGCAATAGCTGTCTTGTCTTCTAAAGGCTTAACAACTTTCAGTTGCCAGGCTGCACAAAATACATTTGTAATATAGAAATATGTGATGAAACAGAAACATAATATGCTAGTAAATACAGTAACAAAAGATATAACATTTAAAATAGAAAATAGACTTGATTGTTATTACAAACACAACTTGATGGTGTGTACCACAGGCCTATAAAACTTAAGCTGACAGTTTTCTTTCATTGAAGACAATGTAGCAATACAAATACAATTACATTTAAAAGTTATATAACTTACTGATAATGAAAGAGAAATGCCATACCTTTGACAGACAGAAGGGCTGTAGTTGATGCAGTACCCGCTTGGAATGTAACCCTTGTGTTTTCACAAGGATGCAAGTCCTTTAGAAGCAGAAGATGCCGCCAGCCACTCTCAAAGGAAACTATCTCCACATTTTCAGACTCCTTCAGAGGCTTGCCATCGATTAGCCAGCGGCAGTCTTTCATTTCAGGACGAGAAAGGGAGCATTCAAAAAGGGCTTCCCCACCATTAATGGTCTCCACGTTACTTAGCTCTTGGAGAATCTCAATGGGTTTCGCTGCAAGAGAGAGAGAGAGAGAGAGAGAGAGAGAACTGAAAATGCCTGAAAACCCACTGAGCAGTACAGTGACTTCCACTGAATCAGCAGCATCAATACACAATTAAAAATTCTGCCAACATTTCACTAGCATAAAGCATTTAGTAGCATAACAAGCAAGTGTAGAAATGCTAAAAGCACATGATTTTTATTGCATAGCCGACATAGTTTTTAAGTCTAAGACCAGATGATGTCACTATAGCCAACTTTCACAATTGTGCATAAAATTAAATAATAAAAAAAAAATGGTTAAATGCAATATTTGGATGCCTCTGAATGTTAAAGATGTCTAAAAATAAGAATCTTAAAGAGGTCCACAAAAGACCTTCTGTTATATGTCAAACTATCAACATCTTTCCCAAAATGTTTAATGTGTCCCAAATATTCCCTTGTGATAAGCCCTAAACAGAGCTGACAGTTTAAACTCTTATATGGTTGTCTGACTTGGGACGATACAGTACATCTCCACTATGCTAGCTCTTAAGTGTCTTTACAATAATCTAAGCTTTAAGTTATAAATTATACGCAGATTCTCTTTTTGGCTGCAGGTGCGCTCACCTTGCACCCTTAGGTGCGCCACAACAGAGGTTCCTTCTGCCTCACAGGAGTACTTTCCCCCATCCTGGGGCTCCACACAGCTAATGTACAAACGTGCAACAGTCCAGTCCTGTTCCACTATTACCCTGCGACCATCTGCTTGTACAGGTATGCCGTTTTGCTTCCAGATAGCCTTGACTGGCCTGGAATACTGACAGATGAACTCTGCAGGCTGGTTCTCTCCTACATGTTGGTCCTCCATGGCACTGACCACCTCCACATTGGGATCTATAGAGGGTAGGTGGTGGGGATAAGTAATATTGGGCATACAAAACCCCAGTGCACTTTGGAGTAGAGTTCTTTAACTCAAGCATCTTTCAGCCATTGGGTGGTATTCAGACATACATTATTTGCAACTGAAATACAAGCCTGGTGCTTTATTCAGTTCAAAACTGACTATGTTTTACAACCTTGTTATCTCAGCCAATGGTGCAGCTGTTTCACTTTCAATTAAAAATTGAAATGTTTTGCCTTTAGTGTATTGGTCAGACAGGAAGTGTGATAAGTATGTCAACTTTTGCTTCTCTACTCCAAACTGACCAAGGACAAAACCAATTACAGCCAACAGAGGACTAGTTGCAATATCATGTCAAACTGAGGCCAAATCTTGTAAAAAGTGAGTGTGCAGCACATGGAAAAACATTCACACATTGAAGGTTGTTTAGCATACATTGGTCTGACTGACAATGCATATAACTGAAATCAAGACCATTATTCCATTTACCTGAAATCTTAAAATGGAACTGATTTGTTTGTTCAGTTTTGAAATGCAGCAAAGTTTACAATGCTGAGAAAACTATTCTCTCAGCATTGTTTGTTTTTGGGATGTCTTAAGTTCTGATAAAAAGCCATTTAAAAGGTTGCCTGTACACTTGGACTAAAATGATTTAGTGGATAAATACAAAAAATATTAATGTTAGCCATACTATAGGTAATTTATATATACAAGCCCAACATAAGTTTACCACTATAAGAAGTATTATGCTAATTTAGTAATTGCAAGCCATGATACAAAAGCCACATCAATGACTGCTTTAGGTTAGAAATGCACGGCACATGGACTACATGCATCCATGAATTTCCATAAAAAATATTTGTGATGGCGTCCTGTGTACTAAAAAAAGCAACATATTACCTTGCTAACCAGGTTCATAATAAGTTGTGGCACCAACGTACAATTCGCAAATTATGAACCCAAATTACATTTTATTTTGTGTGATGACATTCTAATAATAAAGGATCTTGGAGGCATGGGTGATCAAAAAACTGATGAGTTGGAGATGAAAATCATGGTCTATATCCATTGTGTAATTGAGCAAACCACTCAACCATAGGTTGCTCCAGGGGGACTGTCAGTGCAAAGACATGCAAAGAGCATAAGAGTAGTCTGCACAAAATTCCACCATTTTTAGTTTAAGAACAGATTGATAACTACATAATAACTGATCTGAAATCATCCTTTTTGAATGCCTAAAGGGAATTTAGGAAATTCATGGACACAAAAGTAGTCCAGTGATCTCTTCCTGCCAAGCCTTTAGTGGAATGCTTTCAGTCTCCTCAGCCCTTGCACCTTATCTAGTACCTTTCACTAACAGCTTGGCGGAGGACGTCAGGCCACCTGTTTTAAACAGGACTGTGCCTGAGTCATTGGGCGAAAGGTTCCTTAGGGTGATGGTGTGGAGGTGATCTTCATTAACACTTATTTCACTGAAGGTACTGTTTTCCAAACGAGTGCCATCTAGCCACCACTGAACTCTGCCTTTGGCACGGCGAGAGAGCTGGCAGGAGAAAATTGCCTGTTCGCCCACAAACACATCTGTGTTCTTTATACCCAACACTATGAAGACCTCAGTCTCTGCATAGACCAAACACAGATACCCTTAGATGCATTAAAGTAATCATACTTTTATGATGCTTTTAAAACATCATAATCATGAGTGCATAAAGTGTGTGCAAGGGTATGATTTAAATATGCTATTTGATTAGGATACATATAAAAATATGATCAACCGTACAGTATTTCAGAGTAATTCTGAGCATAAACCTCTACCCATTTTGGACAATCTCATCCAATTAAAAAAAAACAAAGAGGTATTTTAATATTAATATACAAAAGCAGACATATTTAAGAGTGATATTTGATACCTTGCACTGTGACTGATGCTGTGGTCAACTGAGTTCCAGCATCACAAGTGTAGTAGCCATTGTCTTCTGGTTCCAAATCATGAATATGGAGCTCCAGTACACATCCGTCCTGTTTCATCTCATATTTTCTACTATGTTGGAGCACCACTCCACCCTTTCTCCACTCTACACTTACACCCAGCTTAGAGAGCTCACAGCGCAAGATGATACTATCTCCCTCAGTTGCCTTCTGGTTCTCTAACTCCTTGCAGAAGAAAGCAGGTAGCCCTGATGATGGAGATTAGAAAAGAGGATACAAGAATGTAAATGCCTGACTTTCAAAGGCTGGTGAAACCTCATGAACTGCTGGGCGGTGAAGGTATCACAATCGTCTTTTTTCAGAGAGAATCAAATCCTTTCTGGGACCCATTTGCATTCTGTTTATCTTAGGGCATCCAAAATGTTGATACATTTAAAACAACAAATAGGCCTACAAACCCGTTTACCTTTTACAGTAATGGTGGCGCAGCTTTCTGCATCTTTGGTTTTGCATGAATAAAGTCCTGCATCCCCTTCTTCCACCCTAAGAATACGGAGCTGGTGGACAGCTCTGTCCTTGTAGAGCAGATACCTGCACCCTGCATTTATCATCTTCTCATCTCTGTACCATTGAACAGAGGCCTCAGGGTCGGAAGTCATGCAGGACAGTGTCACTGTTTGACCTTCATTGGCAGTTATGTCCAGAGGCTTCTCTAAAAATACGACTGTGGACAGGAGAAACCCAAGCCAAAGTGCTGTCACTTAGACAATCAAATATTTAGCTCGCCTATGATGCTAATTAAAAAAAAGAGCTTTAAACCTAGAGTATGCCTGATTTTCTGCCTGTCGTTTCATCTTGTGCACAATCGCGTGTTCTAGCCATTCAAAGTTTACTCTGTTGATGTTAGCCAATACGAATGTGTTCAACGCATGCATGCCATGACTGCTTTGTGACATTCTTTAGTACGGTCAACTACAGGAACATGCGCAGACGATGCACACAGGGATGCATGGTTACAAACAGGGTTTGTGGGGCCCTTGGCGAAAATGGGCCCACCGAAGTGAAAATTGGCATAACTTTAAAACGTCAGTAGAACCAATGCAAACGTGATGAGCAGATTTTTTTTTAATAGCTTTTTCCCAACATGAAGATGTTAGGTTAAATGTGTTATGTGCTGTGACAAGTCACCATTTTATTGCCTTATTTTGATCACCTGTCAACCTTTTTCTAGAAGTACAAATAAACCAATGCCTCAATTGATATGAGGCCATGGAAACGGCAAGTATGATAATTACTGGGTAACAGTTTACAACAAAGTTTGAATTAGGTATCATTAACAGTTTATAATACAATTTTACAGTATTTATTCATCTTGGCTAATTTCAGTTTACTGTATAAATACAATTGTTTATTGTTTGTTCATGTTAGTTCATATTGTATTAACTAATGCTAACTTATACAATTTTAATCTTAAGCATGGACTAGTATAAATTGAAATTAACATTAACTAAGATTATTAAGAATTGTTCATTGTTGGTTCATGTTAACTAATGGAAAGTAGTTAACTAATGTTAACAAATACAACCATAAGTGATAACCATTAAAATAAAACAAAATAAGAAAATGGTGTTTAAAATAGTTTGTGGCAGGGTGGAGGGCAGGGCGGGGTCGTGATTCCACACAACCGGTCCCTAATTAGGCTGATGAAGCCCGAGAGGGATAAAGGCGACCGGAGATGGCAGTACGGCAGAGAGAGAGAGTTACGGGCAGCTGCCCGACACCTGTGTGTGTGTGTCTGTGTGTGTGTGTCCTTTTGGTTCAGTCTATTATTAAAATATTATTTATATTATCAAGCCAGTTCTAGCCGCCTCCTTTCCATTGAATGTGTTACATAGTTTTAGATATAGTTAGATAGTATAGGTCACTGCTGACAATGCTTTGCATTCAATTTCATCTACCCACATACAGTTGAAGCCAGAAGTTTACATACACCTTAACCAAATACATTTAAACGTAGAAAACTAGGTCTTAGGTCAGTTAGGATCACTACTTTATTTTAAGAATGTGAAATGTCAGAATAATTGTAGAGAGAATTATTTATTTCAGCTTTTATTTCTTTCATCACATTCCCAGTGGGTCAGAAGTGTACATACAGTTTGTTAGTGTTTGGTAGCATTGCCTTTAAATTGTTCAACTTGGGTCAAACTTTTTGAGTAGCCTTCCACAAGATTCTTACAATAAGTTGTTGGATTTTTGGCCCATTCCTCCAGACAGAACTGGTGTAACTGAGTCAGGTTTGTAGGCCTCCTTGCTCGCACACGCACTTTCAGTTCTGCCCACAAATTTTCTATCGGATTGAGGTCAGGGCTTTGTGACGGCTACTCCAATACCTTGACTTTGTTGTCCTTAAACCATTTTGCCACAACTTGAGGTATGCTTGTGGTCATTGTCCATTTGGAAGTCCCATTTGCAACCGAGCAAATTTGGCTGACATCTTGAGATGTTGCTTCAATATATCCACATAATTTTCCTTCCTCATTATGCCATTTATTTTGTGAAGTGCACCAGTCCCTTCTGCAGCAAAGCATCCCCACATCATGATGCTGCCACCCCCATGCTTCACGGTTGGGATGCTGTTCTTCGGCTTGCAAGCCTCACCCTTTTTCCTCTAAACATAATGATTGTCATTAAGGATGAACAGTTACATTTTTGTTTCATCAGACCAGAGGACATTTCTCCAAAATGTAAGATCTTTGTACACTTGCTAACTGTAGTCTGGTTTTTTTATGATGGTTTTGGAGCAGTGGCTTCTTCCTTGCTGAGCAGCCTTTCAGGTTATGTCAATATAGGACTTGTTTTACTGTGGATATAGATGCTTGTCTACCTGTTTCCTCCAGCATCTTCACAAGGTCCTTTGCTGTTGTTCTGGGATTGATTTGCACTTTTCGCACCAAACTATGTTCATCTCTTGGAGAAAGAATGCATCTCCTTCCTGAGTGGTATGGTGGCTGCGTGGTCCCATGGTGTTTATACTTGCGTACTATTGTTTGTACAGATGAACGTGGGACTAAACGCATACCTCTTAGAGAGCAGAGATCTTTTGCAGATAAGATGGTTTGGTTATTTTCTCTCATATTGCTCATATTTTCACTCTATGTGAGTTTTTTTGCATCTACATAATCAACAGTGTCTGAATTTCTTCCGCAAATTATTCTTGAGAAAACGTGAAAAGCCCTAATGATTTGTCAAGCGCTGTTTCTGCTATCCTTTACACAAAATAAGACTCAAATAGCCACAAAGCAATATTTTTTAAAACTTATTTCCTGTGTTTCTGTAAGGCGTACATGCACATTATTCAACAAGGTGTGCGATCTGTGTCTAATAATACTGTGAAAAGACGCCATGCTCCAGTTCCCAGCAATGCTTTGCGTTATGAATAAATTGTCACAATTGGGCCCTCTGCTCCAGTCTGGGCACCTTTTTCCACTGAGGTAGTTTGTTTGTTTTCCCCCTTGTAGGAGTTAGGTTTTTTTTTAAATATATTTTGTATCTTTTTGTGATTATTCATAGCTCATTTTATACTTTAATATGTTGGTTTTAGTTTTCACCATATTTGTAATTTGTATGTTAAATGACCAGATCTACATGTGTTGCAGTGTGTGTACTATAGAAACTATTGGACTGGAGAATTTCAAAATAAAAGTCATAAATATTTCTTAATCTTATGACATGTTCATTTACTTTGTTCATGCATTTGAGGGCCCCCCCCACCCAGGCATGTCGGGGCCCTAGGTGGCCACCTGTTTCACATGTTTGACGGGCCGGCCCTGGTTACAAAAATTATGTTGGACCCTGCTAATGACGAAATTTACATCACATGTAGTATGCAAGACAAGTAGCGGCAAACAGACAAACCAAAGCATACTTTTTGTTTTACTTTATATGAACCAAAAGTGAACTGACTATTTAAAAAAGGAGAGAAGTGAGAGCCTTGATGTCCAAGTGCTATAATAATTTAACAAAAGTTGACCCTAACTTCTCTTCCTCAAAACACAAGATATTGGAGTGTAGTTAACGAATTGCCAAAGCAAATGGAATGAGAGCAACCAGAAGCCACGTGTTATTACTGCACAAAATTAGTGCCACTGGTGAACACTGATAGCCAATAGTGATCCTTTACCTTTCGGTTTCTCCTGCACCATCAAGTAGGCAATGCTCTTCTCATGGCCAACCACAAAGGCTACATCACCTGAATCATCTGGTGTGACCATTTTCAGCACAAGGCTATGTTCCCTCCCTTGGCAGCTGATCTGATTCAAGTCATTGTTTTGAAGGTGGTTGGAGCCGAGCCACCACTCGACATTCGTAACCCCTGTACAAGACACTTCACACTGGAAGATAGCATCCTCGCCCGTTATCACAGTCACATCCTTTAATTCTTTTGTGATTTTTACACATTCTGGGGATGGATGGAAGGAAGGTGATGAAAGGGACTATTGAGGTTCTTCCAAAAAGTTAAATGATCTAAATATCCAACTACCAATCCCTGCCTATCTATCAGATGTGAATTCGAATTTGAGAGGGTGTATTAATGGACTTTTACTCCTCCAGACAGTTGTAATTTATCATAACAAGATTGGGATTTGGATGTGACATTGCACAGTTAAATCCCAAAATAGAGGAGATTATTCTTCATTAGTTCACTGATGTTTTACGTTACATGGTGTATTCTGATTACTTGGATTATGCCAAACATAGCAGCTAACAAGATAACAATCTAAAACACTTTATGTACTGTATAAATAATTTGGGATGCCCAGAGATGTATGTAAATATGTACTTTTCTCTCCACAGAGGAACAATGTGAAATGTGCAAACATTGAGAAATACATTAAGAAAGAGGAGCCCATCTCTAAAGAAGAATCAAGCTTGTTACCTTTGACAGTCAGTGTGGCTTTGCTTTGTTTGTGTCCTGCTTCACATATGTACTCTCCACCATCTTCCACTGATATCTTATGGATCACCAAAATTTGTATTGTGCCATCCCTCTTTATATAATACTTCTTTCCATTAGATAGGACCTGTGTGCCCTTCTTCCAGATCACATTGTCATCAGTGATGGAGGTCTCGCAACTTAATGAGGCATCTTCCCCCTCTGTGACTTCTTGGCTTGTCAACTCCTTTGTAAATGATAGCACTGGGATTGCTGGCAGGAAACATAGAAATAGAGACTATAGGACAAATTCTAAAAAGTGCAACACCCCAAATATGCATATTAGGAGATCATGAGGTGCTAACAAAAAATGTATTTGCAAATTCTTATCGCAGTCAGAAAAAAGGTAAACATAACCTTTGTATATTTGAATCAGAAATCCAAAACTTTTTGCAGTACTTAGCAGTACTCTTTGCTGTTATAGTTCACATTCATTAAAGCAAAACCAAATGGTCAAAATACAGAATGGTCAACTTGAAAAAAAAACAATAAATAAACAGGTCAAAATTTGGTTATTTCTTCTTTTACATCTAAACTCAGTCTTAATAATTGAATCAGTATAATAAAGCTCAATTTCCAAACTATCAATGATCAAGATAAAACAAGTTATACTTGACAAGTCAAGACAAGACAAGGCAGATCATTCACGTGCATTGACAAATTGTTGTGCTGTGGTTATTGCTTTGGTTTGTGGTGCAGATAAAGTATAGAATGGAAAGTCACATGTCAAGGCAGTGTTCAGTACCATCTGGTGGGGTACTATAAGAATCTAGCCGATGTTTAAAATGCCTGTACGATTATATAAAATGGATTATAATTTTAAATATTTTGAAACCTGCTGCTTTAAAGCATGCATCCTATAAATGAGAAATAAAAAAAAAACTGATAGAATGTTACGAGATATATATATATATATATATGGACACAGGATGAAGCCATTAAAGTGAAAGGCACACTGCAACATAGTGCATGTGTTTGAAATACAAATGTAACACTCTGATGGATAAAGGTCAAGATGTAAAATTAATTGGAACAAGACTGTCATGGAGAATCCCAAAAAATGATTTTCAGTTTTACCTTTGACAGTAAGACAAGCGAAAGAAGTGTGGGCACCGACGTGGAAGGACACCGTGCCCGAGTCTTTCTGGGTGACACATCTTAGTGTGAGTGTGTGCCTTTTGCCCTCTGCTTGGATTTCATTCATCTCATTGTTCTGAAGTGGGACGTCTTGAAGCGTCCACTGAACAATGGGTGCCTTGTCATGAGAGACAAGGCATTCAAAATGGACGTCCTCACCTTCATTGACAATGCAGCTCTTCAAACCAGTTAAGATCGTGATTTCAGGTTCTGTCCAACACAGACCGGTAAATGTAAAGTCATGTTTGCGCAAAAGAAAGCAACATACAATTTAAAGAAAATTTATGCCAAATGCAGAAACAACAGAAGAAGTCAAAAGGTCAAAACCTCAAATACCTCAGCCGTAATATCAATTTAACATCACTGTGTCAATTTCAAGATATTTGCAAACACAAATCAAGGCTAATCTGGATTTTGTTTTGTTCAACAAATATTTCAACCGGTTATGATAAAAACAGCTATACTTGATTAAAATGATGTGTAAATTGTATAGATGAAAGTGTAAAATGTTATCATGCTAATTTCACTTAAATCTCTCCAGCCTAAATGATCTGGCAGAATGAATAATAGGAGTGCTTGAGAGAAATGTAGTCTACAGTAACTTAAATGTGCAGGAAAACGTGCACAGTGAACATGCTTAAGGTTATCTGAGATCAAGGACATGAAATAGCAGTGGAAAAAGAAAGGAGATGTAGATGAGAGGTCAAGGTACAGATGGTACAGTGTGGTGATCAAAAGATGATGATCGGGTAAGTTAGGAGGGATGAGGATCTTTATCAGGTGATTCCTACCCTTCACAGTGAGTTTGGCAGATATCCGATCATGTTCTGTCTCACAGGAATACTCTCCAGAGTCTCCTCCTACCAGCTTGTAGATGATAAGCTCAGCCAGTGTCCCATCTTGTTTGAGCTGGTATTTGCTGCTTGGTTCTATTATAGTCTTGCCATTCCTCCAAATAATTTTGGCTCCAGGTTTGGTAAGTTCACATTGGAAAACTGCATTTTCTGCAGCCTCAGTTTCTAGATCTTGCAGAGTCGTTTTAAAAAGAATTGGATGTGCTGCAAAATGGGGAGTATGTAAAACAGGAGTTTCAATTTCACAATAAAGAGAAAATGGCTGCAAAAGATTTAGGATTACAATAACTTTACTTGGACAGAGGGTTCACTGCAAACCTACCCTTAACTTCAAGATGTGCAATGCTTTGCCGGTCTCCACTGTCACAAATGTAGTCACCAGAGTTTTCAGTGTCAACATCATTTATAACCAGTTTGGCATGGTGGCCATCCTGCTTGAATTCATATTTAGCACAGGGGCAAAGGCCAATTTCACCCTTACGCCACTTAACTGGAATGTCTGGTTTGGAGAGCTCACACTGGAAGATGATGCTCTCTCCCTCAACCGCTGTCTGATTTTTAAGCTCTTGTGTAAAAATGACTGGAAGAGCTGCCAATTCAAAGAGAAGTATAAAATGCCATAGATTTACTTCCATACGCAAAGATTGTGCTTTGAGGTATATACAGTATAAGGATTTTCCAAACAAATAAGACATCATGCATTCCAGAGTTCAAACAATAATGAAATGTAAAACTTTAGGGTTGACCAGTATAATACACCAATTCATAATAAACTTGAGAATCATTCATACATCACAAATATGGGATCAATATGACTATGCATTTAAATATGGACACGTTTGATGAAGAAATTGAAGAACTTGGCTTCTCCTACCATTAACCTTGATGTTGGCGGTGGTCATGTTGTCTCCACAATCACATACATAGTCTCCAGTATCTTCAGGTTTGAGATCAGTAATCTTCAGTTCAACAATAGATCCAACTTGCGTAATGATACACTTTCCTCCGGAATGGATCACCTGTGTTCCTTTCCTCCATACCACGGGGACTCCAGGTTTTGAGAGCTCACAGTGCAAAGTAACACTGTCCCCTTCTTGACAATCCTGGTTTTGTAAATTACGTTTGAAGACCACTGATAATGCTGAGGAATCAGGCAAATTTGTTGAACCAGGAACATCTTGTGAGATCATATATACTTGGCATTGACAAAATGTCTTCTGGTAATAGATGTTAAACATTCTTCTACTAAGGTTTTATATATTTTAACAACCTTGTCAGATTAAAAAAGAAACAAACACCATAATCTAAATTATATACTACAAACCCTAAAAACAAGTCTACATAAGACTAGCCAATACACATTTCTATACCCTACCATTAAATGATGACATTGCTAGAAGACACCTTTTAGCATTGAGATCACAAAACAAGCAGTTTCTAAATTGATGAAGGGTTTTCAAATAGTAGCTTAGTCCTACCATTTACTTTGATGTTGGCAGTGGTCACGTTGTCTCCACAATCACAAACATAGACTCCAGCATCTTCAGGTTTGAGATCATTGATCTTCAGCTCAACAGTAGAACCAACTTGTTTGATGAGGTACCTTCCTCCAGAATGTATCACCTGTGTTTCTTTCCTCCAAACCACAGGGACGCCAGGTTTTGAGAGCTCACAGTGCAAAGTAACACTGTCTCCCTCTTGAAGCTCCTGGTTCAGCAGCTCACGTTTGAAGACCACTGGTAATGCTGAGGAATCAGGCAAAGTTGTTGAACTTGGAACAACATCTTGTGAGATCATTTATACTTGATCTTGGTGAAATGTCTTTGGGCGAAAGATGTAAACATTCTTCTGCAAAGACTTTAATTCTTGTATTTTAACCATCTTGTAAGATTTTTTTGCAAATCATCAGCAATCATGATACAAATAGAAAACTATAAACCCAAAAAACAACTTACTACACAAGACTAGCCAATAACCAAAGCATATTCTACCATTAAATGAGGACATTATTAGAGAGCAGAATTTTAGATTACAAAACAAGCGGGTACTTCATTGCTGATGGGGGTTTAATTTGTTCAAAGTCCTACCATTGACTTTGATGTTGGCAGTTGTTATGTTGTCTCCACAATCACAAACATAGTCTCCAGCATCTTCAGGTTTGAGATCATTGATCTTTAGCTTAACAGTAGATCCGTCTTGCTTGATGAGGTACCTTCCTCCAGAATGGATCACCTGTGTTCCTTTTCTCCATACCACAGTGACTCCAGGTTTTGAGAGCTCACAGTGCAAAGTAACGCTGTCTCCCTCTTGAAGCTCCTGGTTCTGTAGCTCATGCTTGAAGACCACTGGTAATGCTAAGGAAGCAGGCAAAGTTGTTGAACCAGAAATGCCATCTTGCAAGATGATTTATACTTGACATCAACAAAATGCCTTCCGCTGAAATATGTAAAATTATTCTTCTGCAAAGACTTTACCTCACATATTTTAACAACCTTGTAAGATTTTTAGCTAAAAGCACAACGAGATCAGTGAAAAAATATAAACCCAAAGCAACTTTGCCAAAGCCAATCAACTTATTACAGAAGACTTGGTAATACACAACACTATATCCTACCATTACAATAAATGAAGACCGCATTTATCAGATATTGCAATCACAAAACAAGCGGTTTCTTAATTGTTATAGGGATTTCAAATATAAGTTCATTCGTACCATTGACTTTGATATTAGCTGTGGTGATGTTGTCTCCACAATCACAAACATAGTCTCCAGCATCTTCAGGTTTGATATCAGTGATCTTCAATTCAACAGTAGACCCAACTTGCTTGATGAGATACTTTCCTCCAGAATGGATCACTTGTGATCCTTTCTTCCATACCACAGGCACTCCAAGTTTTGAGAGTTCACAGTGCAGAGTAACACGGCAGCCTTCATCACATGCTTGGTTTAGAAGACCTTGTGTAAACTGAACTGGACGAGCTGTTGAGGTAAGCACTGATTGATTACTTAAGTAGAAAATGGAATTTACAGCAGTCAATATTTACACCATTCTCTCTGATCACGGTCCTTTCTAGATAATACACCTAATAGAAAAGTTGTGAAATCTCATACGTACATACAGTATAGCATCAAAGCAACAACAGGTTATATATGAATCCTATTATGTCTCCAGTATCACAACATAAAAGAAAGTAGGAATGTATTTTAAGAGATCATTTTAAAGGTTTAAGACAAAAAAAATTCTCACTTGGCTATTTAAAGCCTCTGCATACTAGCCACATCTAATCCACATTATTAAGCTTCAGCAGACAGAATATAAAGGTAAGGTCACATCAAACTATGACAGTGTGGCACGGTGGAGGGCGGGACCGGCGCGTGATTACGCACGCCCGGTCCCGTATTAGGCTAATTAAGCCGTCAAGAGGGATAAAGGCCACTCGCAGACGGCGATCGAGAGAGAGAGCTCAATTACGGACGTCCGTTATCTTATGTGTTTGTCTTTTGAGTTTTCCATTAAACCTTTAATTTATTTGTCAAGCCGGTTTCTCACCTCTTCCTTGCCCGTAACCTTGAACTGTTTTACAGACAGCTATCAGAATGATTTTTTGAAATGCAAAAACATTCATATCAAGATGGTTGACATGATGCAGAATCTTAATGTTTGCATCAGTTTGCATCCATGGAAATAAAGCAACCTGGTTTCACCAAAGTTTGAAGTTTTAGCCTATGTAAAGACCCAATTCCTTAATTTTTTTATAGAACTTACATAATTGCTTGACCGCAAAAGACTACTGTGTTGAATCAAGACAGGGAAATCTAAATGCAAACAGTCTGCAGAATGTGTGAGCAAATGGCTCCTGAACTAATCATCAAACAGGATGTAATTGCAGACCTTTCAAACAAGTTCACAAGAAAAACAAGCACCCCCGGCACAGTTAAAATTTTAATACCACCAATAAACTATTATGACTTATGAAATGCAAAGGGCCACCACACACCAACAGTAATTTGATAATAACCACATCAAAGCTTGTGGAAGTGACCATCACAGTAATCCATTCTTAGACACCAGTACAGACATTCCCATTCCAGCTGCTAAGAAGATTAAAAATAAGGTGACCAGAACGTTAAGTGAGCAAATAATCTGTCACTACAAACAGCATCTACTCCCGTTCTCATCATCCCTGACATTGTTTGACACTCTAAGTAGAGTCAAACATTTAAAATAAACATTCTGCTTAAGTATAACAACCAAGTAATAGAAAAAGCAGTAGTGTACAGTCCAAGAATCAACGGCTACCAATTTCCAACTAAATGAAAATTAGAGGCCACACATATAAATAAACACCAACTAACTAACACGCTTTTCCTTCTAACAATTAGTAAAAACAAATTAAACCGGAGCAGAAACTGTGTTAAGTTTAAAAAGTGCCACTTGTTTGCAGGTACATTTGAGAGCAGCAGTTCAGGAAATTGTCTCAAAATGTTTAAAAAGCTTAGGCTACTAATGCCACAAGAAATGTGCAAAATATGGTCTTCAGAAAGAATTTGCAAAGAGGTATTGATGTACTAGCAAGTTTAAATGTCTTATGAAAGCTAAAACTATAAAAATGTAGACAGCACAACATGGAGTGCACAGACAGAACAGTAGTTATAATGCAAAAGTGAATACTTGGCCACACATCACACATGCCTGATTCACAACAAAGCATTAATAAGTTCTTTAACTGAAATTCAAGTTGATATTAGCACATAAAAGGTGCCGCAGAACAAACAGGAAATGCACATCAGTCTCATACCACTGAGCTCCTCCTGCTTCTCTCTCTTCTGCTTCTGAAAGTTTGATTCATGGGCAATAGGAGGAGTTGACGAAAGAAGCTTTCACATAAATGGTGGCCCTTGGCCATAAGCAAGAGTCATAAAACACACAAATAGCAACGCCCGTATCAGCCATATAAATCAAAGACAACGGTGGCAAATTCAGAACATGCAGATTCTATAGCAACAATGGTGGTGGAATGAAAGGCTAAAAATCCTGAAGGATTTAAATCAGCTCAGCATAGAGCATCCAAATGAGAAAAATTCAAGCTGCTGTCCAAAAAGACAAAACACAGACGATCTGTACCATAGTTCCGTACCACTGACTGATGCCCCCTTTTCAGTGGCCTGCTTTTGAAGTCCTGAATTGTATGAGAGTGTTTGAGCATTCAGAACTGTGGCAAAAGATTTACTCAGATGTAATCACACACATTAACCAATCATAACCAAGAAAATGTCAGAGAAAACATGTATCCAAAGCTTAGTCAGGCCACTTGCATTCAATGTAAATCAATGTGACTTTCATTGCTCTTACTGTCTTTGCCAGAACATTTTATAAGTTTATTCTATCTAATTGTGAATGTCCAAACATTTATGAAGGAATTGACTGCACAAGAAAGCTGCTGGCTAAAATATATTTTAATTATAACCAACAAATGGAGAGATTAATGGAAGGACACAAACCAGCACAAAATCTGAGACAAACTCGTGACCAACAAATATTTGAAACACAGTTGGCAGTGGTAGATATAGCTATAGCGGTCTATTTTGCTGTAATAATAAGAAATGTTTTATTTGATATATGAACTTACAAAATTTATAAATGTATATGCTTAACTGAAGACACCACAAACTGGAAGAAACAGTAAAACACAACGATTTGGCAATACCCAAACAGCACATCAGGCAGAGCCACAGCAGGATTTAACAAATTATCAGAAAGTTATATCTAAAAATTTGCAGAATGATTCCCTTCCCCATCAATAACTCCTCTGGTCTTGGCTGTCTTTAACATTTCATCTGTAAGAGAGTATGAAAAAAGTACCCTCCTGAAGACAGTGGCATGAATGTATAAAGAGAACCATGCCTTTGTTCCGTGTAAGACACTTGATATGAGTGATTACATATTTGTTGGCTTCTCAATTATGTTGAAAACCAAATTTGAGAACGGTAGCAAACAAAACCACTAACAACAAAAAAAAGGATAGGAGTAATATGTAATGTACATTTATGATGAAGACAATGACAGCAATGGGGAAGGCTGTACACAAATCGAATTGTCTGAGAGCAAGAAATTAAAACTTCAAGATGTTCCAGAGAGACTGTCCCTGCATTTACTGTAAGATGCTTTGTACAAAAAGTGTCTACCAAATGACAATTAACCCAGTTCCAAAACAACAATAAAAACTCCTAGAAAAATCGTAATGGTTCATACCCTTGATCTTCATATTGGCTGTGGTTTTCTTGTCCCCACATACACATGTGTAGTCTCCTTCATCTTCAGCTTTCAGATCAGTGATCTTCAGCTCTACCTTTGAGGCAGTCTGCTTGATAATGTACCTCCCTCCAGACTGGATGATCTGGTTTCCTCTTTTCCATTGCACAGGTACACCAGGTTTGGAAAGCTCGCAGGACAGTGTAGCACTGCCTCCTTCGTCACACTCCAGGTTCCGTAGCTCATTTGTGAAGACCACTGGCAATGCTGAGGAACCATGAAAAGATTAAGGAACAAGATATTGAACCATCATAGTCAAACAGCAAAAGGTGAATAGCTGGATTGAAGAGAAGTTTTGAGACTAGGGGACCTTGTTGTAACATAAGTATCCTTTCCAACCTTGACAAAAGCACCAAAAAGTGTTTTGTGGTCACAAATCCCCAATAATAAAGCAATCACTGTGAATACCACAAATCTTGCCTTAACCACAATAAGAAAAAACACTGATCAACATGACAAAATTTGTGTCAAGTGACAATACCATAGAGATAAACTGTATTTAAAACAGGAAATGGATAGAATATAAAATAAGTGGGATTATGACGGTGTGCATTTATTCATTATGTCATTCCTACCATTGACTTTAATGGTAGATGAAGTCTTGTTAAAGCCACAATCACAACTATAGACTCCAGCATCTTCAGGTTTGAGATTAGTGATGTTCAGCTCTAAATTAGATCCAACTTGCTCAATGTGGTACTTTTCTCCAGAATGGATCACTTGTGTTCCTTTCCTCCAAACCACTGGAACTCCAGGTTTGGAGAGCTCACAATGAAGACTTAAACTGTTCCCTTCTTCACACTCCTGGTTCTCCAGTTCTCGTTTGAAGATCAGTGGTAATGCTGAGAAGCAATTGATGTTTCAATAATGTGTTAGTATAATTTACTCAGCACATAAAATACAATTTGACATGGAAAACTGTCTAAAATGTCTCGGAGACAACAAAAGACAAGATGATTAACAAAATGAAAGAAAGACTGAACATCATACAAGACAAGATTGGCATTACCATTTATAATTTGTATATTTGTTTAGTTGACATGATCATTTCAAATAAAGATCAATTTGAAATTTCTCTTTAAAAAATTAACCAGAAATAGTGAGTTTTGTTGAAAATAGTGTACATTTCTTTGTAAAACAAGTGTCTACCAAATTACAAGTAAACCAGTTACAAAACAATAACATACAACTAACTACTGTGAGACAACCTATTAGCTAGAAGGGAATAATTTGATTGAAAATAATGAAGGTTAAATACTCCCAGAAAGAATAGAAATGGTGCAAACCATCATGATCTATAACTCTGCATAAAATAGAATGGTATCTATGCTAATATTATTCATATCCCGAGATACCAGAACCTGCCAGATCCAGCTCCGTTCCTGCATGGTGTCGGACTCTACTGCTACGTGTCACTGAGAGATGACGACAAACTAAAGCTGGTGCTATCCAGACATCACTTCAATCATTTGACTACAGAGGATGAACTGATGCCAACTACAACTGTAAGACATCGGATACTACACATACCACTGCCTGAACCTTGGACTTAGGACGGACCCCACCGAACCTCACTGAAATGACCTACCGGTTGAACTGCGATGCACCTCACTGATCTCTGCCTGCATCACCTTTGTCTATTGATGGACTACACTCTTGAAATGGACTACAGTACATAGTCTGTCATTTAACTGCCAACAAAGACTTTATCAGCCAAAAAAAAAAGGACAATGCATCAATGTCCATCAATGTGAACTTCTGCAGTTAACCCAGGATGGACTTCAAATACATTAGGCATTAATCTTAAAGTTCATAAAAAAATATTGTACTTTTATTTTTAAAACACGTGCACTTAATTTACAAATTTACAACCATGACTTGCACTGCACATAAATAACTAATACTGGCATTATATTCATGTTGGTTAGTCAGAGGGGAACTGGCCCCCACAGTGAGTCTGGTTTCTCCCAAGGTTATTTTTCTCAATTAACCAAAATCTTATGGAGTTTTGTGTTCCTTGCCACGAAATACATTTTGTATTAAATTGTATTAAATAATACAATTATTATTTAATTTCTATACACATTTTACAATCATATTTAATCAATCTACACAATGATCACTCTAAGACTTTATAGAAATGACAGTTTAATTTTATGTTTTGTTAATGCATGAGTTCCTGTAAAGCTGCTTTGAAACTGTGTTAAATAATAAAAAAAAAAAATTACTTGACTTGACTTGATTTTCATATTGGCTTTGGTTTTCTAACCAGTAAAGGGCAGAAAACCAAAAATAAATTTTTAATGGTTAAATTGGAAATAAAAAGGCTTAGTATGGAAAAGAGAGTCAAGACATGCACATTTAAAAGGTGAAATGGCCTCATACCCTTTATCTTAATGTTTGCTGAGGTCTTTTTGTCCCCACACAAACATGTGTATTGTCCAGCATCTTCAGGCTTGAGATCAGTGATCTTCAGCTCAACAGTTAGTCCAACTTGCTTGATGAGGAACTTTTCCCCAGAATGGATCACTTGTGTCCCTTTCTTCCAAACAACAGGAACAGGTTTTGAGAGTTCACAGTGCAGTGTAACATTGTCTCCTTCTTCACAATCTTGGCTCTGTAACTCACGTTTGAAGACCACAGGTAATTCTGAGGAGCAATTGTGAGATGAAATACACCAAAGGTGTAAAACATTAAGACTCTATGGACAAGACCAAGTAACCAGCAAACTTACACTGTTGCAAGACAATAATTGCATTGAAGGATCAGCACATCACTTGCCCCAGAACTTACCTCAAGAACAATCACTAAGAAAAGATGTAAATCAGTCTAAAACCTAAACTGCTGCATGAAAATAAATAGACTTTTATCCATACCATTGACAACAATGTTTGCTGTTGTCCTCTGGTCTCCAAATTCACAGGAATATTCGCCACTATCCTGAGGCACTAAGTCTGAGATATGTAGCTCAAATGTGGTGTCCTTCTGCTTCATCTGATATCTTCCTCCAGATTTAAGACTTTCAGTTCCCTTCTTCCAATTCACCTGGTAGCCAGGTTTTGAAAGCTCACAGGAAAGTAAAATGTTCCCTCCCTCTGTAACCTGCTGGTTCTTCAGCTGCTCTTTGAACTTGGCTGGAACCACTGAAGAATAAAAAAGTATTATGACTTCATTAGAATTCTTTACCGTTTCTTATTTTTCATCAAGAATGTGCTTAACATAATTTTTAATTGGATACATTGAATGCATTTTTGCATACAGTAAAAAAATGAACAAAAAACACATATCCAGTATACCTAGAAAAAATATTGCAGACCACACATGCAACATGTAGACAAGTCCAGACAAGACTGAACATCACAAACAACCAACAACCAATACAAAATGACCAACAAATTCATGTGTCATTTCAAAGATTTGGCTTATGACAAAATGACACTGCTGACAGACGTCTCCTAACAAAAGCAAAGATGATCACCGCAAGGCTCCCCCAAAGCTGGTAGCACCACCCTAAGGATGGCCCTGGGTCCAGGTACTGTCGAATGGCTACATTTAAAATGTCCAGTTCTTTGGGGGGCCTCGGTAGCTCAGCGGGTATTGACGCTGACTTCTACCCCTGGAGTTCGAATCCAGGGCATGCTGAGAGACTCCATCCAGGTCTCCTAAGCAACCAAATTGGCCTGGTTGCTAGAGAGGGTAGAGTCACATGGGGTAACCTCCTCGTGGTCGCAATGAGTAGTTCTTGTTCTCAATAGGGCGTGTGGTAATTTGTGTGTGTGTGGCATAGAATAGCATGAGCCTCCCATGCTGTGATTCTCCATGGTGTCATGCACAACGAGCCACTTGATAAGATGCGCGGATTGACTGTCTCAGAAGCTTAGGCAACTGAGACTTGTCCTCCGCCACCCAGATTGAGGTGAATAACCATGCCACCATGAGGACCTACTAAGTAGTGGGAATTGGGCTTTCCAAATTGGGAGAAAAGGTGGATAAAAAATTTAGAAAAATGTCCAGTTTTTGGAAAACACTTTTTTCACCAAAATGACTTTCATATAACTTTCAATGACATTTAAAGTACCAACATACATGCCAAAACCCACATAAGTGCCTTAACAGCTGAGATCTCAGGCAAGCTGATAATGCACAATATATACAGTATTTTCTCCACAATACCATTCATACCAAATACTAACATTTCTATGTTGCCATAATCCATGAATCCATCAGTGAAATCCCTATTAGTAACATTGCTTGACCACACAGAAACACAAAGCAGATAAATGTAGCCAAATTTGATTATATTCAAAACTAAATGTGGAAAGTGAACAATATGACATTAGGTGTCGTGTATCTTACAAAACTGAAAGGCAAATGTTCCTTTCCAGAAACACCTTCAAAGAGCTTTGAGAGGCAAAGCTTTCACATATGCCAAAAAGAAAATTGGCTCACATGTAAAGTTATTGATTACAATATATTTTCTAACTGATACAGAACATGGCAATTAAAAACACATAAAGGAAGTTTTTGTAATTATCTGTTTTCTTCTCAGAGATAGCCAGACTCTCACCTTTCACCATCAACTTTGCTGTACTCTTCGTAGAGCCAATGTCACAGGTGTATACCTCACTGTCACTATTTTCCAGATCCTTCACTGTGAGGATGAGGACGTTTCCCATCTGTTTCAATTCATACCTCCCTCCTGCCTTGATCTCCTTCGTACCTTTCATCCAGGTGACCTTAGAGGCAGGTTGAGCAGTCTCACATTCAAAGGAGACAGCACCTTTCTCTTCCGCAGTGGCATCCTTTATCTCACGAATGAATTTGTTGGCAAGTTCTACGGAAGTGAGAAAATACCAAGGTCAAAGTATCCCCTCTAGATTACTTCATTGTGGCTTCTTTTTAAAAGGTGTGATGAAAGAATCTAAACCCTTGAGGTCAAACTTCCTTATCATTTAAATGCCAGTTTTGTATAGGACAGGTAAAGTGAAACTAGCTAAAATCCTTGCCTTTGATCTTGAGTTTAGCCTTTGTGGTTGGACCACCAGTAACTTCACAGCTGTATTCTCCAGAGTCTTTGTCAGTGACATTGTGGACCGTTAGATTCACAAGTGTCTGCACCTGGTTGATTTCATATTTCTGGCTCTTCCTGATAGACTTGCCATCCTTGGACCACTTCACATTCAGTCCAGCTTGAGAGAGCTCACAGCAGAATGTGGCATCTTCACCAACTTCAGCACTGACATCTTGAAGCTCTTTGGATAAGAAAGGAGCTTCACCTGGTCCCAAAAATAAGACATGCTTTGTTAGAGAGAAAAAATTATGTATTGTAAAGGTATATTAAAACGTATTAATGGTGTTTTCATTGTACACTCAGTGGGCGCTTTTTAGCTACATCTGCTTGCTCACCCTCAACAGACAGCGTTGCCTTTGAGCTCAAGTCCTTGTGAGAGAAGACCACCTCACCAGAGTCAGAAGCTGAGACTCCTTTGATCATTAATGTATACTTGCGCCCTTTGCTGCTTATCTGGAAACGGCCTCCAGCAGTGACAGGCTGACCTTTAAGGCTCCAGACACACTCATCTGAGCTTTCCCGGGACAGGATACACTCAAATGTGCAGTTTTCACCTGCCTTGGCTTCTACAGACTTAAGACGCTTGGTGATTCCAATGTGGATATCTGGGTCAACAAAATGAGGGTAAGTGAATGAGTTTACATTTTGGGGTGAATTGACCTATAAAGTACCAATAGGCTATTTTTTGAGCTAGAGTTGCCAAGATAATAAAAATTAAAAAGATAATCATTGATATATATTTTTTTTTAAATTCAAGCAGACTTTGAATGTACAACGAATGAAACTACAGGGTGTCATGGTAGCATGTAATACGATAGTTTGTTGTCATACCTCTAACAGTGACCTTGGACTTGGCAAGGTCTGTGCCAAGATCACAGCTGTACTCCCCAGCGTCAGCTTGCATGATGTCATGGATAGTCAGTCCCAAGGACTTTCCATCATGGAGGAGCTCATACTTTTTGCCTGCTGTCAGGATAGTACCATCTTTGCGCCACACAGGAGCCACCCTGGGCTTTGATGCTTCACATTTTAGGGTAATTGTACCTTTCTCCTCTGCGACCATATCATCCAGCAACTTCAGGAAGACAGCCTTCTTCTCTAGATTTCAATAAACAAGTATCAGTGCTTTAAACAGAAAACCTGGTCAACAACTCTCAGGGACATTCTGAATCCTTCACTCTTATAAGTATCCTAGAGTTTCATAGCTGCACCAATATTTCAGCTTCTGTTAACCTGTTTATCTTAAAAGAGTGAATTCACAAATCCTTACCTTTGACCTTCAAGCAGACTGTTTCTTTCACATCCCTAATGCTGAATGAAACCTTCCCACCATCCTCAGGTGCCAAATTCTTGAGGGTGAGTGTATGTGTCTTATCCACATGAGTGATGGCATTAACCTCATTGTTGAAGAGCGGCTTGTCATTGAGTATCCACTGGACCTCTTCATCAGCATAGTTAACCTCACAGGTGAACAAAGCATTGCCGTCTTCATCTACCTCCACATCTGCCAGGTGCTTGGTGATCTGAATTTTACGTACTGTGAAAACGCATGATCGGGGTGACTTAAAGATTAATAAATAGTTTTTCAAGCTTTAGCATTTGACCAGATAAAATCCTTATAGAAACTCAGTAAAACATGAGATTATTTTGAACCGTTTCATAAAACATTGTTGGTTATAGTAGAACAAGTACACTCCAAATAATTTCAATGTTAAAATACTTTCTCCTACACCCGCTTAATATGCAGACAACTATAAGAAATTCTTTACTAAACTGATTTCCCTGAAAAGTGCAAACAATGTGACTCTTTAAAAATAGACTGTCATACTGTAACAAAACTGTCTCAACCAATGGTGTGAGTTTGGGGTGGGGCTATCTTTTAGTCCGACCAATGGAAGATGGGGGAATCTAAAAAAAATTTAAAAACAGTCTCAAATTATTTTCGCAAATCCGTTTGATGATGCTACTAGTGGTGCAGAAATAAAAAACCTCATCTTTTATTTGTATCTTTTATTTTCACAATATAACAATATAAGTTAGCAACTGCCATTAATATGCACAGTCATATTAAAAACATAAATCAAAAGGTTTAAAAATGAATAATTCTCATCAACAGAACCTATGAAATGATAGTGTGGCAGATTCGGAGCCACGTTCTCCCAAGTAGCCATAACCCTGATAGACTAGGGGTGTATAAAGGGGGTTGCAATTTGAAACAACATACTTTGAATGCCTTCTTTATGACTTTACCTTCTACTTTGAGATTGGCTTTGCTTTCACAGTCTCCAACCTGACAGCGATACTCCCCAGAGTCCTCTGTGCTCAAAGTCTGGATGGTCAGCTGCACGATGACGTCCTTTTGCTTCATGCTGTACTTGCTAGAAGCCTCCAAAGCAGTTTGACCCTTAAACCAGTGCACTTCTTTTGGTGGGATGGAGAACTTGCAGCACAGTGTGGTGGAGGTCTTCTCCTTGGCTGTGACATCCTTCAGTGGCTCTAGTACTTCAATTGGACGCTCTGAAGGGTGATACAATAAAGTGGCTTTAAAAACATAAGCAGATATTTTCTATAAAATACTAATGAATGTATCAAAGAATACTCAGTATTTTACTGTTATTTGTGCATGCAACTGTGCATACAACTTCAATTTATCCAAAGCAACAATTACACTTCATCTGTAGCGAGTACACCATCAGTTTTTGGTTTTTAAAGCAATCACCCAAAATTCTTCAATTTTATCACTTTTTTTGCAGATGGCAGTTCAATTCATTAATAAGCTACAAAGATAGTTTGAACATAGTAGTAGTTCCATTTTAATTAAAATGATTAGATTTTGTGTTGCTTTCATTAAAGCAAATCCCTAACCTTTCACTTTAAGCTCGGCAGTAGATTTGCTCTTTCCGGCAGTGAATTGTACAGGGCCTGACATTGAGGCCTTGGTATTCTTAAATGTGAGGCGGTGAATGGTCCCCTCTTTCTCCATATCGATATCTGCACTCTCTTTCAGCTGTTCCCCATTCAGAGTCCACTTCACTGGCTTGACTGTCTCCACGCTGACTTCAACTTCAAAGTGAGCAGCAAATGGCTCCGTGACCTCCACAGAACTCAGCTCCCGAACTATACCGATAGCTTGTTCTAAAGGTTTTGATGAGAAAATATAGTGTTCTTTCAAAGATTAAATAAGTATGCATTTTTCATGTAATAAAATTAGTTTATGCAGTAGAATTCTAACAAAAGGACACAAGCATATAGAAATAAAACTAAACTGTAATGCCAGGAAACTAAAGTTAGCAGTAAATAAAATGGATTAGAGGAGCAGATTAGGGGATTTTCTCATGATTTTGTGAGGATCCACAGATAAAACAGAAACCATATTTGAAATATTGTTTAAATCACATACCAAAAATCACAGACAGGTTCAAACTAATTCTGTTGCAGATCAATGAAAACTGATCCACAAACTGTTGTCAAATATGGAATTAACAACATGCAATTACATTATGTCTACTCATCAGACCATTTCAAAAGCTGTTTAGTTTCCTTCATGTTTAAGAATTCTGTACAGCTATCATCTTACATTTTTTACTCATTATTGGAAAAAGTGTTATACCCTCTACTAGTAGTTGACATGATGTCTTATCATCAATGGCATCACATAAGTATGTATCCTCATCCTCAGAGTCCACGTCAGTTATGGTGAGCTTCCTGTAGATGTCCTCACTGGTGATCTCGTGCTTCTCGCTGGGTTTGATCTCTGTCTTGTTCTTGTACCATGTGACTTTAGCACTGGACCGTGACACCTGACACTCTAAGTGCGCACGGTGTTTGTACATGGCGATTTTGTCTCTCAGTTTCTTCACAAATTTGACTGGTAGCTCTGTAATGATTATAAGGGGCATTAGGGGTCTACAGTTTAAAAGTCTTAACACTAATTGCGAAATACATTGCAGCTGGCAGTCTTTGCCCAATCACGAACCTTTAACCTTTAGTTTAGCAGTTGATGTCGCCTTCTCAGCTGTAAACTTGACTTCACCTGCATCCTCAGCCTTCACTGATTTGAAGAGCAAAACGTATGTTCTTCCTGAGATAGAAAGTTTAAATTGAGTTGGAGTTACATTGACTTTCATTTATCTGTTTTTGTGCACTTCTCAAGACAGTTTCAAGCCCCTGGAAATCTGTATATTTTTTAACCTACATTAAATGCTAAAAGTACACCTTCTATTTCTAGAGATCAGTTTCATACAACACTACATACAAAGTTAATTCAGTTCAACTTACCTTCCTGCCTCAACTTGATGTTGTCTCCGGCTCTGAGCTTGATGTCCCCTTTGTGCCACTGAACCTCTACTTCATCGTGAGAGACCTCACAGAAAAATGCTGCGCTCTCCTTCTCTGTCACCTCTATGTCCTGAAGAGCCTTCACAATCTTAATATCTCTGGCTAAAAGTGCATAAAAATGTTAAAGGTTTAAAAGAGTACATAGTCTTCCTCTTTTATATGGTTTAACAAATCAGGTTCTGATGCTACATTGCAATGCAGATTGAATAATTTCTAAATTTGTGCTTGCAAATGTTTAGGTCACTCTTTCATACAGGAGTGATTCATATTTACCATGAACAGTGAGCTTGGCTGACGTGTTGTCATCTGTTGTTCTGCATATAAACTGGCCCTGGTCCTCATAGGTACACTTATGGATAAGGAGGCTGCGCTTGTTTCCCTGGGAATGGATGCCAAATTTCTTTCCTGGTTTCAGTTCCTCATCATCCTGATGATAAAACCAACAAATTTACATGAACACTTTTTCATAAGTGTTTACACATATCCCACCTCAATTTAATTTTGGCAACATATTTTAGAAGAATTAACCATTGTAAATCAAATGCCAATACCTTAAACCACTTGACATCGGCATTTGATCTTGACACCTCACATTCAAAAGTGACTTTCTCCTTTTCAGGAGTGCTAATATCTTGTAGAGATTTTAGGATCTTCACAGCAGGCTCTGTGCACAAAACATAAAAAATTATAGCTGAAAATGATCACAATTTTGCAAAGAGTCAAGCAGAGATTTTCTGTAAGGGTGCATTGTTAGATACACAACTACATTTATGGAACCTGTTGAATTACACATTTTGCAGAGACATAACTGGGCTTACTTCTAAATGTAATGAAATATCTTAAGCACATACAAACACACACTCACCTGTAACAATGAGTTTGCCAGTTGTATGGACATCATCAGCCTGAAAAGTTATAGTTCCACCATCACTTATCTTCAACTGGTTCATTGTCAAGCAATGTGTATTTCCCAGTGCTGTAATGAGGATAGTTGGTCCTGCTTTAAGTTTCTTGCCATCTTTGCTCCAGGAACCTTCAATGTCAGTCTTACTGAGCTCCACTTCCATAGTGACGGTCTCCTTTTCTTGTACTTTAATCTCTTTAAGGCCTTTTACCACCTGGACTTTCTTAACTGAATGCCAGAACAACAACAAAGTAATTAAACGTGAAATACTTTGAGGAAGCGCAAGTACCTATGGATCCTACTCAAGAGTTTCCATGGCGTTTTATCTATTGAATTAGAAGTTTAAACTGATACATCATATGCAACATAAACATATTAAAGGTAGTCTTACTCTCAACTGTCAGTTTGGCCTGGGTCTTGTCATCCAGGGTTTCACAGGAGTAGTAGCCTCTGTCACTATATGTCACACTGTTCAGGACCAGAGTGTGCTTGGCACCATCCACTTGGAACTCCAGGTTTCCTCCTGGCTGTAGTACCACACCGTTCTTCATCCATTTCAGATCTGATGAAGGTTTGCTGAGCTCAACTTCCAACCGAACTGTGTCCTTCTCTTGCACAGTCATATCTGCAAGCTTCTTCTTGAAGGTGACAGGAAGTTCTGCAACAGACGTCAATGAAAATCTATCAGCACATTGGTACTGAGAAACCAATTAGTGTGTAAAGTGACCAAAGATAAGAAGAAACTTAAAAAAAACTCAAACAAATCACAAATGTAATTAATGTTTGATTCACTGCCATTACCGTCTGTCTTTCATGTCGATATGTTACATTATACTTAGCAGTGGTCCTTACGTTGTACTTGCAGTGTGGCTTTGCACACTTTCCCTTCAGCATCGATACTGATCTCTCCTGCATCCTCTTGAGTGACCGCTGTGATGGTAAGGGAGTGGCTACTTCCACCGTGAGCGATCTTAAATTTGGGACTGGCTGTTATGGGACCATCATTACGTAGCCATCTGACATTTACATCATTTGGAGTAATGGAGCATTTGAAGATGGCATCTTTGCCTTCGTTTGCAACAACGTTGCTCAGTTTGGAAGTGAACCTCACCAGACGTGGGGCTAAAATGGCATAAAGTTAAAATAATTATATTCAAAATCTAAGAGAAATGAAAGTTGACGAGACTGAGACCTTTCATTAATTAATTAACCTTTAATAAATTGTGTTTGGTTCATTTTAATGATGAACTGATGACCTATCGCAGGCAAACATGGACACAGATGGCTCTCACCTTTAGTGGTGACTTTGGTGGAGGTCTTGTCATCTTTGCATTCACAGCTGTACTCCCCTTCATCCTCCTGAGCCACAGCAGACACAGTCAAGATGCAGCTGATGCCATCGGTCCGGATGCTGTATCTGCCACCATGTTTGATTTCCTTACCATTATGCTTCCAAAGGACGTTACCTGTTGCTTTGTTGAGGCTGCAGGAAAGGGTCATGGTGCTCTCTAATACTGCAGACACTGGCTGCAATGGCACCACAAATTTCAAAGGTGCTTCTGAGGAATGACCAAAAAAAAACCACACAATTGTTTGGGCCATCATCCTAAACTGCATAAAAGCATAAAAATTACACAAATGCCTCCAGAACATGGTTGAAGATAACCACATTTGAGCTCCACAACACTAAAAAACCATTTGTGACGAGGAGGAGGGCATGGCCAGGCAGTGATGGTGCATGCTCAACGCTGAATAAGCTGATCAGCGGGAGAGTGGGATAAAGGGGAGCCAGAGGCACCAGTTCGAGAGAGAGTGAGATGCACGTGGCCACGCTGCATGTGTGTCTGTGTCCTTATGTTTTATGTTATTTTAAGTTCCTTTATATCTGTGAAGAGGAGGAGGGCGTGGCCGGACAGTGAACAGTCTACGTAAAGGTTTGATTATATAAATGAACTTAAAACAACATAAAACATAAACAAACACAGCCACACATGCAGCACAGCCGTGTGCATCTATCTCTCTTTCTCTCACTCTCTCTCTAACTGGTGCCTCCGGATCCCCGTTATCTCGCTCTCCTGCTGAGCAGCTGATTCAGCGCCGGCCATGCGCCATCACGGCTCATCCCCTTCTTCAGTGGAAGGCAGCGGTCCCTCCGGCTATCGGTGACCAGCAGCAACCCATCCATCCCCAGGCAGACAGCTGCGGATGCTCCCCTGGTGGATGGCAGTTGCGAGGACACTGCAACAGCACATCCCTCCTCCCTCCCGGGTTTTGGCACCACTGTAATAGTTAAAGGATGGGCAAGGAGGAGGCGGGAACGGGCTGAATGGTCAACATATACTTTAATGATATAAATGCTTAAAACAACTTAAAACATAAGGACACAGACACACATACAACACTGCTGCGGACATCTCTCTCTCTCTCTCTCTCTCTCTCTCTCTCTAACTTTATCTCGCTCTCCCGCTGATCAGCTGATTCAGCGCCTGCCCTGCGCCATCATGGCCCGGCCACACCCTCCACCTCGTCACACCATTTCTTAATTTCTTTATATTTATTTGCTATATTATTGCACAATAGCTTTACCTTTGACTTGAACCTTAAACTCAACCTTGTCTTCAGCCGTCTGGCAGGAGTAAGTGCCAGTGTCTTTGGAATCAGAGGACTTCACAACAAGGACACGTGCGCGACCTTCCTGTTTCATCTCATACTTTAATCCTTCTTTCAGTTCCACTCCATCCCTGAACCACTTCACATTACAACTCTCTGAAGTCACCTCGGTTTTCAAAACGACCTTCTCTGTTGTCTCAACCACCACAGTTTCTTTGGTCAATGATGTCTTCTGGAATTTAGCAGCAACATCTAAAAAAAGAAGGAATATTCACTAAACTAAAGATAACATTTGATGTTCTAGAGTAAGACTCTGAGCTCCATGAACTGCTGAAAAATCATCCCTGGAAATCAAATATTATGCAAATTGATCTCACCTTCAACTTGAATCTTAAAGACCAGATTCTCATGTCCTGCTTCACAGATATATTCTCCAGCATCCTTCTTCTCCACATTCTCCAGAATAAGCTGACGGCTCATGCCCTTTGACTCCATGTGGACACTCTTACTGGAGCTCAACTGCTTGCCATCCTTGAACCATTTTACTTCAGTCTTGGTGTCAGTAACTTCACAGCTGAGTGTGGTTTTCTGGGACTTTGAAACCTTCACTTCCTTCTGATAGGAGTCCTTGTTGGTAAAGGCAGCTTTTGGCTCTAATGAGGAAGTATAAAGAGTTTACTTAATTCAAAGAGTAGTTTGTATATTCACTTATAAGTCAAACAAAGTCACAGGAGAAGTCTGACATAGAATTTGGAAAGTAACAAGAAATGTTCCATTCTAAGACAGGCCACGTCCATACTAATCCATGTTCATTTGAAAACGCATCGATTTTGCTATATTTACACCTCTCATCCACACTGGAACAGCATTTTTCTCCACTGAAAATTGAGACTTTCGAAAACGCTTTCCAGTACCACATACTTCCATAAACGATGACGTTATGAAACAGAAATCTATATATTTTTTTTTTACAGAAATTAATTGATGTGGACATGGCCTAAGAGACTGTAGCACTTAATGAAACTTATTCATCAGACATTTTTATTGATTAGAAAATTCTTGAATCAACATTTTGACATAAACTTTTGAAAAGGGTTGTTGTTGACTACAGAAAACATTATGTTGAATGCATGAACCAATAAGAACTGACAATTTTTCCATACCTTCCACCTGAATCTTAAAGAGCAGCTTCTCATTTCTTGCCTCACAGGTGTATTCTCCAGCATCCTTCTTCTCCACATTCTCCAGGATAAGCTGACGGCTCTTGCCCTTTGACTCCATGTGGACACTCTTACTGGAGCTCAACTGCTTGCCATCCTTGAACCATTTTACTTCAGTCTTGATGTCAGAAACATCACAGCTCAGTGTGGCTTTCTGAGAAGCTGATACTTTGACTTCCTTCTGATAAGATTCCTTGTTGGTGAAGGCAGCTTGAATATCTGGTGGAAAATTTATGGTGTAGGAGTAAAATATCTCACCATTATCAACAACAAAAACAGCTAAAATCATATGATTATTTATTGTCACAAGACCAGGGCAAGATCAACAAGCCAACATTCAAACACTGGGTTGTTGTTCTTACCTTCCACCTGAATCTTAAAGAGCAGCTTCTCATTTCTTGCCTCACAGGTGTATTCTCCAGCATCCTTCTTCTCCACATTCTCCAGGATAAGCTGACGGCTCTTGCCCTTTGACTCCATGTGGACACTCTTACTGGAGCTCAACTGCTTGCCATCCTTGAACCATTTTACTTCAGTCTTGATGTCAGAAACATCACAGCTCAATGTGGCTTTCTGGGAAGCTGATACTTTGACCTCCTTTTGATAGGAATCTTTGTTGGAAAAGGCAGCTTGAACATCTGGTGGGAGAGTCATAGTGCAAAAAGTATACAATATCAGAAACAAAAGTTTTTTGAGGAAATATATAAATTGAGACTGAACAGTAGAATACGTTTTAAGAAAACAAATTAACTTATCAAATCGTGTTGCAGACTCAAAACTTGATTTTGGTTCCCTAGCTTTGAAATAGGCAAGAAATCCCTTCTACCTATAAATTTACCTAAACTGTAATTACTTCTTGTCTTGAAAAGAAAAAGAAAAACATATTAAAATGTCTTTCACAGCTTTCTGAATGCTCTCTTTAACCAGATTCTTGGCACATGGCAAACTCTCTTGCTATATATAAAGTTTTCTTTTGTCAAGTCGAACTGATTCATTTTCACTTTGGTTTCTTCCATAAAGAAGAACTAAAATAGAAACAGAAAGCAAACAGACAAATACAGGAATGTTTTCCATACCTGTCACCTGAATCTTGAAGACCAGTTTCTCACTTCCAGCTTCACAGGTGTATTCTCCAACATCCTTCTTCTCTACATTCTCCAGCACCAGTTGACGGTTCTTCCCCTTTGTCTCCATGTAGACACTCTTACTGGAGCTCAGCTGCTTGCCATCCTTGAACCATTTCACCTCAGTTTTGGCATCAGAAACATCACAGCTCAGTGTGGCTTTCTGGGAAGCTGATACTTTGACTTCCTTCTGATAAGAGTCCTTGTTGGTGAAGGCAGCTTGAGTTTCTATGGGGAAAGTGTGAGAGGCACAGATTTGTTACCATATATACCATAATTATCATCAAAACAAGCAAATATTCTACATAGTTTAAAAATGAAAGCTACTTGTGGCACCAGTTTGTGTTACTTAATTGCCACACCGAAGGAACCCTCTGGAGAACCTCCAGCCAACCTTTCAGTTCTTTGAGAAACTTACTCTTTGTTACTGCATGAACTCTAATGAACTGTAAGGACTAGCAATGGTTCCTTCAGTAACACCATCATAAGAGAAAGGCTTTTTTGGGCTCTTGAAATATATTTGGAAGTACCTTGAAGACATAAATAGTATATTTTAAGCTATTTAAAGTGTGTTTGGAGAATCTCCAGAGGGTTTTGCTGGTGTGGCATTTGAGGAACCCCAAATGGTGTCAAGTATCTTTACATTTTTACAATTTAATTGATAAAACCAACTGGAACATTCCAAAAATAATTTCCATACCTGCTATCTGAATCTTGAAGACCAGTTTATCATTTCCAGCTTCACAGGTGTATTCTCCAGCATCCTTCTTCTCCACATTCTCCAACACCAGCTGACGGTTCTTGCCCTTTGACTCCATGTGGACACTCTTACTGGAGATCAGCTGCTTGCCATCCTTGAACCATTTCACCTCAGTTTTGGCATCAGAAACTTCGCAGCTCAGTGTGGCTTTCTGGGAAGCTGATACTCTGACTTCCTTCTGATAAGAGTCCTTGTTGGTGAAGCCAGCTTGAGTTTCTATGGGGAAAGTGTGAGAGGCACAGATTTGTTACCATATATACCATAATTATCATCAAAACAAGCAAATATTCTACATAGTTTAAAAATGAAAGCTACTTGTGGCACCAGTTTGTGTTACTTAATTGCCACACCGAAGGAACCCTCTGGAGAACCTCCAGCCAACCTTTCAGTTCTTTGAGAAACTTACTCTTTGTTACTGCATGAACTCTAATGAACTGTAAGGACTAGCAATGGTTCCTTCGGTAACACCATCATAAGAGAAAGGCTTTTTTGGGCTCTTGAAATATATTTGGAAGTACCTTGAGGACATGAGTAGGATATTTGAGGCTACTTTAAACGATGTCTGGAGGATCTCCAGAGGGTTCCCCCAGTGTTGCAGCTGAGGAACCCCATTTAATGCCTCAAGTATCTTTACATTTTTACTGTGTAATTAATAAGACCAAATGGGATATTGCAAAAATAGTTGCCATACCTGCTACTTGAATCTTAAAGACCAGTTTATCATTTCCAACTTCACAGGTGTATTCTCCAGCATCCTTCTTCTCCACATTCTCCAACACCAGCTGACGGTTCTTGCCCTTTGACTCCATGTGGATACTCTTACTGGAGATCAGCTGCTTGCCATCCTTGAACCATTTCACCTCAGTTTTGGCATCAGAAACTTCGCAGCTCAGTGTGGCTTTCTGGGAAGCTGATACTTTGACTTCCTTCTGATAAGAGTCCTTGTTGCTGAAGCCAGCTTGAGTTTCTATGGGGAAAGTGTGAGAGGCACAGATTTGTTACCATATATACCATAATTATCATCAAAACAAGCAAATATTCTACATAGTTTAAAAATGAAAGCTACTTGTGGCACCAGTTTGTGTTACTTAATTGCCACACCGAAGGAACCCTCTGGAGAACCTCCAGCCAACCTTTCAGTTCTTTGAGAAACTTACTCTTTGTTACTGCATGAACTCTAATGAACTGTAAGGACTAGCAATGGTTCCTTCAGTAACACCATCATAAGAGAAAGGCTTTTTTGGGCTCTTGAAATATATTTGGAAGTACCTTGAAGACATAAATAGTATATTTTAAGCTATTTAAAGTGTGTTTGGAGAATCTCCAGAGGGTTTTGCTGGTGTGGCATTTGAGGAACCCCAAATGGTGTCAAGTATCTTTACATTTTTACAATTTATTTGATAAAACCAACTGGAACATTCCAAAAATAATTTCCATACCTGCTATCTGAATCTTGAAGACCAGTTTATCATTTCCAGCTTCACAGGTGTATTCTCCAGCATCCTTCTTCTCCACATTCTCCAACACCAGCTGACGGTTCTTGCCCTTTGACTCCATGTGGACACTCTTACTGGAGATCAGCTGCTTGCCATCCTTGAACCATTTCACCTCAGTTTTGGCATCAGAAACTTCGCAGCTCAGTGTGGCTTTCTGGGAAGCTGATACTCTGACTTCCTTCTGATAAGAGTCCTTGTTGGTGAAGCCAGCTTGAGTTTCTATGGGGAAAGTGTGAGAGGCACAGATTTGTTACCATATATACCATAATTATCATCAAAACAAGCAAATATTCTACATAGTTTAAAAATGAAAGCTACTTGTGGCACCAGTTTGTGTTACTTAATTGCCACACCGAAGGAACCCTCTGGAGAACCTCCAGCCAACCTTTCAGTTCTTTGAGAAACTTACTCTTTGTTACTGCATGAACTCTAATGAACTGTAAGGACTAGCAATGGTTCCTTCAGTAACACCATCATAAGAGAAAGGCTTTTTTGGGCTCTTGAAATATATTTGGAAGTACCTTGAAGACATAAATAGTATATTTTAAGCTATTTAAAGTGTGTTTGGAGAATCTCCAGAGGGTTTTGCTGGTGTGGCATTTGAGGAACCCCAAATGGTGTCAAGTATCTTTACATTTTTACAATTTATTTGATAAAACCAACTGGAACATTCCAAAAATAATTTCCATACCTGCTATCTGAATCTTGAAGACCAGTTTATCATTTCCAGCTTCACAGGTGTATTCTCCAGCATCCTTCTTCTCCACATTCTCCAACACCAGCTGACGGTTCTTGCCCTTTGACTCCATGTGGACACTCTTACTGGAGATCAGCTGCTTGCCATCCTTGAACCATTTCACCTCAGTTTTGGCATCAGAAACTTCGCAGCTCAGTGTGGCTTTCTGGGAAGCTGATACTCTGACTTCCTTCTGATAAGAGTCCTTGTTGGTGAAGCCAGCTTGAGTTTCTATGGGGAAAGTGTGAGAGGCACAGATTTGTTACCATATATACCATAATTATCATCAAAACAAGCAAATATTCTACATAGTTTAAAAATGAAAGCTACTTGTGGCACCAGTTTGTGTTACTTAATTGCCACACCGAAGGAACCCTCTGGAGAACCTCCAGCCAACCTTTCAGTTCTTTGAGAAACTTACTCTTTGTTACTGCATGAACTCTAATGAACTGTAAGGACTAGCAATGGTTCCTTCAGTAACACCATCATAAGAGAAAGGCTTTTTTGGGCTCTTGAAATATATTTGGAAGTACCTTGAAGACATAAATAGTATATTTTAAGCTATTTAAAGTGTGTTTGGAGAATCTCCAGAGGGTTTTGCTGGTGTGGTATTTGAGGAACCCCAAATGGTGTCAAGTATCTTTACATTTTTACAATTTAATTGATAAAACCAACTGGAACATTCCAAAAATAATTTCCATACCTGCTATCTGAATCTTGAAGACCAGTTTATCATTTCCAGCTTCACAGGTGTATTCTCCAGTATCCTTCTTCTCCACATTCTCCAACACCAGCTGACGGTTCTTGCCCTTTGACTCCATGTGGACACTCTTACTGGAGATCAGCTGCTTGCCATCCTTGAACCATTTCACCTCAGTTTTGGCATCAGAAACTTCGCAGCTCAGTGTGGCTTTCTGGGAAGCTGATACTTTGACTTCCTTCTGATAAGATTCCTTGTTGGTGAAACCAGCTTGAGTTTCTATGGGGACAGTATGAGGGATACAGATTTGTTACCGTATATACCATAATTATCATCAAAACATGCAAATATACTACATAGTCTAAAAATAAAAGCTACTAGTGGCACCAGTTTGTGTTACTTAGTTGCCACTCCGAAGGAACCCTCTGGAGAACCTCCAGCAAACATTTCTGTTCTTTGAGAAACTTACTCTTTGTTACTGCATGAACTCTAATGAACTGTAAGGACTAGCAACTGTTCCTTCAGTAACACCATCATAAGAGAAAGGCTTTTTTGGGCTCTTGAAATATATTTGGAAGTACCTTGAGGACATGAGTAGGATATTTGAGGCTACTTTAAACGATGTCTGGAGGATCTCCAGAGGGTTCCCCCAGTGTTGCAGCTGAGGAACCCCATTTAATGCCTCAAGTATCTTTACATTTTTACTGTGTAATTAATAAGACCAAATGGGATATTGCAAAAATAGTTGCCATACCTGCTACTTGAATCTTAAAGACCAGTTTATCATTTCCAACTTCACAGGTGTATTCTCCAGCATCCTTCTTCTCCACATTCTCCAACACCAGCTGACGGCTCTTGCCCTTTGACTCCATGTGGATACTCTTACTGGAGCTCAGCTGCTTGCCTTCCTTGAACCATTTCACCTCAGTTTTGGCATCAGAAACATCACAGCTCAGTGTGGCTTTCTGAGAAGCTGATACTTTGACTTCCTTCTGATAAGATTCCTTGTTGGTGAAGGCAGCTTGAATATCTGGTGGAAAATTTATGGTGTAGGATTAAAATATCTCACCATTATCAACAACAAAAACAGCTAAAATCATATGATTATTTATTGTCACAAGACCAGGGCAAGATCAACAAGCCAACATTCAAACACTGGGTTGTTGTTCTTACCTTCCACCTGAATCTTAAAGAGCAGCTTATCATTTCCAACTTCACAGGTGTATTCTCCAGCATCCTTCTTCTCCACATTCTCCAGGATAAGCTGACGGCTCTTGCCCTTTGACTCCATGTGGACACTCTTACTGGAGCTCAACTGCTTGCCATCCTTGAACCATTTTACTTCAGTCTTGGTGTCAGAAACTTCGCAGCTCAATGTGGCTTTCTGGGAAGTGGAAACCTTCACTTCCTTCTGATAGGAGTCTTTGTTTGTGAAAATAACCTGAGTTTCTGAAAGAACATTCACCGTGGGGGTGCCACTGTTATCATCGCTGTCTATTATTTTAGTGAAACATAAAAATTGAGTCTTGAACTGCATTTATCCCATCTTAGAGGAAGGAATAATAACAATAATAATTAAAAATATTCTCTGTGTACATACAGTATATACTGTATATAAAAATGCTTACATTTCAGCTTTCGATTACCTCTCAGGGCTTGTTTCCCAGACACTGATTAAGTCTAGACTTACAGCACAATTTTGAAAGTTGCATTTTAATGGATAATAATCAATGATGAACTAATAATGTCCACACTATGACATGACATTGGCATAATAAATGACATGCTACAGTTTGATATAACTTATACAACTTTTCACTTGATATCTTTTAATTTCAATTATTCAATAATTTATTAGCTGTATGAGTATTTCGCTTTAAGCTTCACCAGCATTTTTAAAAAACAAAGTTATGACATTAATTAGGAATTTATGTCTGATTAATCCTGTTTTTTTGTTGTTGTTTCAGACTAATTAGCACTTCACTTTACCTTTTATCTTGACCAGGAATGTCACCTTGTCCTCTTCTGTCTCACACGAGTAGTGTCCTTCATCGCTCTGCTTGGCACTCTTGATGACCAGCTTCCTTTGTGTCCCCTGAGACACAAAGGTAGTCCTCTTGTCCTCTATTATTTCTATCTGTTCTTTCTTCCACACGACAGTGGTTCCTGGAGAAGCGACTTCACAGCTCAACACCACGTCACCCATCAGAGCATCACTCTCCTGGGGCTGAGCCCGTGGCTTGCTAACAAACTTAGCTGGTTCTTCTGTCAGGAGAAAATGGAAGATTAGACACTGAAAAGTTTGTGGTTTTAACATGATCAGTAATAGAAAATGGATAATAGAAGACAGATCACACATGGCATAAGAATCAACCACTGTCCATTTCTAATGAAAATATTTGAGAAACTAAATAAAAAATGGTTACACATTTTTATTTTTTATAATAACTGCCTTATAACTTCCTAATAACTTAGGAACTGGCAGTGCCTAAAAGTCTAACAACCAGCAAAATATAAAATGGTTTTATGGTGCTACCATTGATTAAATGTTAAATTACCAAATTGCAATAATAAACACAGTAATTTGTTTGTAAAACTAAAAACCTCTTGATGACCTTAGTACTTCAATTTTGTTTTTTTCAGTGAATTAAATGTTGCAAAAATGAAATGGAATAAATTAACAATATCAGTGCAAAGAACATTTGTAATTTTAAGTATCACGCTTGTTTAAATTGATACAGTACAACAGTTTGTTCCGATCATCCAATTTGATTGGACAAGCAGTGTTCCATGAGAGCTGATATTTCATAGAACAGCACAGGGACATTTCACTGTTTGTATCTCTCTGCTTGTCTGTGTTTGTGGCATTCCTGACAGACTGTCAGACTTTGTTGCTTGGCGACATGCAAAGCTTGATACTCTGGCTTCTTTTGGAACTATATTCAGTGGCAGAGAAATGCAATGTCACACGTGTGCATCAGCAAGAGTGCTGTTACTTCAATTAAAATACTTCCAACCTTTAAACAACCTCCATATCCTAGTGTTCATCAATATGTCATAGTGTTGTTTTTCAATCCTAAATAACAGTGTCAAAATACAAGAATTGGCAGTCATGTCCATATAACCTCAAATCATATTGAATATGACGCCTGCAAATATTTGAGTTAGAAGCAGATCTGTTACCTGACTACATACCCTCAAACACTTCCTGTGGCGTGTAGCTCAAGCCCAGCTGTCCCTAGCTGTCAACACTGACCTCTTACACCATTTATTCACTCAGTACTTTCTGTTCTAAGCTGGTATAGGAACCATTGACTGTAGAGCACTGTTTTTAACTGATGGGAAATGGAAATCCCCAGATACTCCACTGGAACCAGCAAGCACCCTCTGTACCTCTCTTATTATTTGGCAGGATGTGCTCTTTACTTCAAACACATTCATGTGCATATATGTCACGTTAGCTATGTATGATCAACTTTAAACATCAGAAGGTATGGAAAATGTATAAATAATTACAGTTTTTATAATAATCATTTTTAACTGTTCAGTATAATTTATAAGACCATTTTATACATGTAAGGGTCCGTTCAGACAGAACTCGTTCTTGAGCTAAGCAGAAATGGCACAAACGTAGGTGTCAGGAGATGTGTTTTTAAAAGATGTTGTATTTAACTTCACATAGTGTCTAAAAATGTGCCACTCCTATGCGAGATGCTGGTAAAACATTAGAAAATATTTTTTTTCAAAATACAAGTTTGACGTAAACAGCAACTCAGAGAAATGGATTTAGTACTATGATTTAGGTGGAAAGCCTTTATGTGTGTCTGACACTGAAAATGGCTTGTATCACCTTTAAGGGCAAGTTGAAAAGACATTTTATCGCCGTCACATGTGCACTCATAGATGCCGACGTCCTCATGGGTAACGTTGTGGACTGTAAGTATGCGTTTTCTTTCCATACTTGTTGCTTCATATTTTTTACCCATTCTCAGTTCCTTCCCGTTCTTCATCCAGACCACCTGTGACACAGATTTTTTTCCTTTTGTATTAGCAATGGAAGTCATTTCGATGATGGCCTTTAAAGCTGATGTGTGTAAATTTTTTGACGTTAAAATATTTTATTCTGTTAATATGCAAAGACAGCTATAGAGTAACCCATTCAAAAGTTGATTTCCCCGAAAGAGTGAACACTGTGGCTCTGTGACACTGTCAAATTATTGATTGGTTAGTTTGAGGGTCCAAACACAGCAACATCGGCTCAACCAATGGCATGAGTTTGGGGTGGTACTACTGTATTTTTGTTCAACCAGTCACGGATGGCGAAATATTAAGCTCTCTGAAAACTCATTGTTTTTTTAAATTCTATTTTATGGTGCTAGTTGCGCAGAAAATACATACTTCAGCTTTAAGGGTCTCTCTAAGATAATGTATTAATTTACAGTTGTTTCCTAATTTCTAACTCAAAATAACTCTTGAATGTATGCATTCACCTGGACACTTGGGTCGGACACTTCAGTATGTATCTGTGCAGAGGAATGTGTGCTGAAGTTAAACACCTCCACCTGAGAAGACTTACTGGTGAAACGTGCAAGAGCGGCTAGAGAAGAAAGACAAAATGTAAGATAAAGAACATGATTGAACTGCAGAAACAGTATCTGCTGCAAGCATTGGCCTTCCTTTCTTACCCTTCACACTGAGCGTGCAAACACTCTGAGATCCGCCACCCACAAACTTGACCTGTGCCCCATCATGCTCCATCAACACCTCCCTGATGACTAGCTTATGTATGGTCTTTGAGCGCGTGATCAGGTATTCAGATCCACTACGGATCATTCGGTCATTTATAGTCCAGGAGCCCGAGCATACAGCTGAGAGCTCCACGATGAAGGTGGCTTCTTCACCAGCATGTGCACTGCAGCTCACCAGGCCTGACTTCATTGATGCTGTGGGCTCTGATCAGACAAATGGCAAGATTTTAATAATATGGACAAAAAGCAACTGACTGATGTGATTTGTTTTTAAAATGCTCGAAAGTTTGAATATTATTAATTGAGGGACCACCAACAAACAAGTACCATTGTATTTGTGTAATGTGAAAAGCACTATGGTCATGGCCATTTCTGTATCATGAAACAGCCAGTATACTTTTTTGTAAGGGTAAGTATGGCCACAGTAAGTGGTGCCTTGCTCACCAAGGTAGAACGTTCCAGGGATCTCCAAGTAGGCACTCTGACCAAAATCATTGACCGCTGAGATACGGAACTGGTAGCTCGCCTCATCAGGGATGTCACTGATGATGTATTCGGTGCTAGATACAGTCGTACTTGTGACTTTCACCCAGGTTTGTGCTCCCACCTTCCTACGCTCAACAATGTAGCCAGTGATGGGCACAGGGCGCTCACTGTCTGGCGGTGACCAGCACAGTGTGATCGAGGACTCTGTCTTGTTCCGCACCGTTGGCTCAACTGGGGGATCTGGGGGATGTTTCCTTGGAGCTGAAGACAGAGATTAAGAGGTTGTTAAAAAGGATAAAAAAACAGAATGTCTGTACCCTTGGAAAAGACCATCTTTGAACAGGATAAATTTCCATGCTGAAATTCATACGTGGGCAATGGGCATATGTGGTCTGATTTATAAATGTACTCACCAGTGACAGAGAAGCGAGTCGAGGTCTTGCAGTCACCAGCGATGAAGGCCACTTCGCCTGAGTCCTCTGCAGTACATTCTCGAATAGTGAGGGTGTACTGTCTGTTTATGTGGGCGATGATAATCCGGGATTCCTCCTTTAGCCTCTCCCCATTTCTGGTCCAGTATGCATCACTTACGGGTTGCTCCAGTTCCACACAGAAGATCACAGTATCGCTAACCGGCACCACTGTCCTCCTAGGCAGCTTTTTAGTGATGTTGCCTGGAGTAATGAACAAGAGCACATGGAAACAATCTCTTGTGTCTCAAAATAAGTTGAGACCAGCAATTCTTTAGGAAAAGATCAATTTATAGGCTTTAGGATGCCCCAAAATGGATGTGCAAAACTAAATTTAAACACTATGTAAACTATGTTTAATCTAACCAGCAATAACATAATGGTGGTGATGGGGTTCTACTTAGAGCTTTACCCAGTACTGTAAGTTCTGCCACAGTGCGGCTGCCTTCCTTCATCTCGCAGATGTAGACAGCATCGTCATTGGTGGTGACATTGTGAATAGTGAGGCGGCGCAGGGTACCCTGCTCATCCATGCGGTACTTGACACTTCCCTCCAAACGGGTCTCTTCCATGTACCAGCTGGCCTCGGTGTTCGACACGGGTACCTCACACTGCAGAGTCGCTGTTTCCTTTTCCTTCACCTCGACATCCTGCAGCTTCCTCTTGAACGGAATCTTTGGCTCTGAAAAGGATCAATATAAGTGAGCGTTTAGAAAGCCATACATATGTCAGTCACCATTAGACAGGATTCTGCACTATTTCTTTCCATTTATAGTATCACAAGCAATAAACATCAAACCTGTTTGATGAAAATAAAGCTGTCCATCAAATTATACAAATACATTGCTGATGTTTTGGATGTAATATTTCTGGAGAATATTATACGTTTTTTCCCACAACTTTTTGAGATTATATTTCAAGAGTTCAATTTTGCCAACCACGAAAATAACAACTTTAAGAGTAAGCAGAGACTCTGACAAATGGATTCAATGGCTAGCGCCTATTTACCTATGTGAGCCTCTCAGCAAATTATGTAGGACTGCTGAATGAATGTCACATGATCAGTACACATAAGTCAAGCTGATAAGCTTTATAATGTGCCCACCAACACACTTTCCAGATCGTTCCTGTGCCCCTGATAATTAACCAGCAATTTCTACTGCAACACACCAAATACTTTTTGTTTCTTTGTGTAAGGGGCCGTTCACATAGGGTGTGTTCTAGTGTCCATCTGCACTGTTTTTTAAAAGAATTTCCCCATTTTTGTCTCCATTCGTTAGATGGACATCTTTACCCATTGCAACATCTTTTTCAGGGACTTGTGTCAAGATGCTGTCAATTTAATTGAAGAACCTGCATTTGGTTCCATTCCGTTGCATTTTGCTTCTAGCTGTTTTTGAACATAATATCTAGTCCTATTCTGTGTTTAATAGAAAGACATATGTCTGGCATTCAAACTTCAGATGATCAAGTTGGTAATGTAGATCTAAATTACACAAAACAGCCTTAAATGTCATGAACTTTACTACCTTATCCCTACACAGGAATGCCACTACACTTTGGACTTGGATGGTGGACTGGCACCCGGCTAAGTTTCTTTGACCTTTCTCTAAGGTGCCTATGATATGAGAGTAAGGATTAGAGCAAAAGAACCAGCTAGCAAAACATTATTGCTACACTTCTGGTTAAAATTAGAACAATTCAACTGAATTTACACATAAACTATGGAGATCATTATTGTTTATGTCGGATTAGTTGACAAAGATTCTGTTCCACAATAGCTTTAGATATGGATCAGTGGCAACTATTGCAAACCCACAAGTTGTCACATGGAAAGTCACCCACGCAGTTGCATAAGGTGTTAGCTTGCAACTAGCCATCACAACAACTGTGAACTAATCAACACCAGCAGAAAATAGGTGTAACGTTACACCCCGATAAGAAGTCTTGCTAGCACTTTGCCATGATTGAGCTAAGGTAAGGATGACTGTCATTAATAGACACAATTTTTATTTCAAGGTTGGTGAATTTATAGTGCCAACAAGTAGTGCAGTTGAACATGTAAAAAAGAGATATATTAGTCTTAGTGTATACTGTTAAACTTTTAATTTGACTTAAAATCAAATCATATTGTAAAGCAAATTGTAAAATATTTTTTTTTTTTCTGATTTGTCGGAAAACTGACTCAAAATTAGGTACTTTGATGGAGATCTTCCGGACACCCTTTAATGACTCCTCAAATATACTATGTACTGAAGGAACCTCAAAGCCTTTAATTTATTATAGAGTAACTAAAGAAATCATGGAGAGTCCTTAAGAGTTATTTAGAGTTCTTGCAGGAATGGAAGGTAAGTTTCCCATATGACTGATAGGGTGTCTGAAGTATCTCAAGAGGAACCCCATATGGTGCCTTGAGTATCTATACATTTTTACAGACTATACTTTATTGGGGGGTAAATTACATTCAAAGTTACATTCTGCCACATAAGGACCATTACAGACTAAATTCTTACCTTTGACAATCACTAGCACTGCACTGTAGGTTTGTCCAGCCATGTTGGATGCATTGCAGGTGTACAGGCCATTATCACTCTGCTTACAGTAAAGCACTTTGAGGATGAAATTCTCTGCTTGGTCCTCATACATAACGTGTCTGCGACCCTCGCTGATGTTGATTCCATCTTTTCTCCAGATGATCTGTGGTTTGGGGTGGCCTGTGACGAAACAGCTAAGCTTTGCATGTTTACCCTCTGTCACTGTACACGTGCGGGTAAACACACCTTTGGGCAACATGGTTGCTAAGGTTGACGCCCTCTGTTCCTGATCAAAGGCAAGCCCAAAGCTGCTGAGTTCGTCTGTTATCTTGGAGGATGAGGTTTTAAGTGAGGTGGAGGAGCTTTCTATGGTTCCGTGGAAAGAGCTGTCCTTCCTCATTTCTTCTTTTCTCTTTTGCATGTGTGAGAGGAGGGAGGTGCTCTTGTCCGAATTGAGTAGACGAGTGTCTTGAAGGTCCACCACCAGAACTGCAGTGGACTGAGCTCGACCAATGGAGTTCTGTGCGCGGCAGGTGTACGTGCCACTGTCCATGCTCCTAATGCTCTGGATCCTCAATGAGCTTGATTGGGTGTCTGAGGTAATTTTGATGCGGTTGGTCTCACCCAGGTAGCGGCCATCTTTTTCCCAGTCAAAGTTGGGTGCTGGATGGGCTGCCACACGTCCATAGAGGGTAACGTCACCCCCAAGACCCACGTGGGTGGAGACAAGTTTCACTATAAACACTGGGGCACGTTCTACCACAGCTGGTGGCAACCCCACCTTCAGTGTCACAGCTGCATACGCCTCTCCAACATTGTTCTTGGCACGACACATGTACTGACCGCTGTCTTCTAGAGTTACATCATAGATGGTGAGTCGGTAAACGTCCCCATCCTCAACTGTTTTGAAACGTCCCCCTGCAGAAAGAGGAAGTTTGTCTTTCTCCCAGGTAACAACAGGTACAGGGTTTCCCACGATAGTACAGCTCAGTGAGGCATCTCGTCCCACACTCAGTGAGAAGGCCTTGGGTCGAGTTAGAAAGCGTGGGGCCCCACCAAATAGGTTATGATCCATTACAGCTTTCTGCAGAAAGGTGAATGCGGTTGCATGTTAAAGAAGATTATCAAAACAAATGTAATATTTACACATTGTCTTCAGAGTAGAAAAAGGGCACTATGAACATGGCATACATTTATTCTGTTAGACTCAGTCAACTCAAAAGACCTAAATTGAGAGTACAGTATTTTCTTCAATCGCAGGACAAAAAACTATATTTAATTTGCTGGTCAAACCACATGTCAATATGCATAGTACCTATTTTAGAAAACTGGGGGACAAAAGGAATTTGATTTCCAATACTGCTTATATTACACAGCTGTTTTCAGGCATTCAGTAAGATATTTGGAAATAAAACAAGACTGCAAGAAAACAAGACATTATCATCAACAGCTACTGGAACCATTACTCCATTTGCTCAAAACCATTTGACCCGATAGTGGAAAAGTGCTTATAGAAGCTTTACAGAAACTAGTGTGATAATGGTACTGGTGTGAGCAAGCCAAATGTATCTGTGGATGGGAAAAACTCTCTAAAGTCTAGAACGAAAGACTCTAGACTGGTAAGACTAAGAATGCAGAATGAATCCTTGGTAGAGACCACCTCTGAACTGAGGGGGTACAGAGAGAACCCTGTCACCATTACGCTTTGGGACTGAACTCCGGTCGTTTTGGGAGAGCTGCTTCTGAAATTAACATACTGTGAGTCAGTTTACAAATAACCTTGTCAAGAGGCATCCTAAAATATACATAAAATGAGAGGTGCTCATTTTCAGTACGCTCCAGTCTCTTGCTACAGATCTGTAATGATGTTGGTTCTGTGAAAGAGTTAAAAATGACAGCTAAAATTACACATAACAAAATGTAAAGGAGAGCATTAAAACAAGTAAGCCTAGCATAAGAACTTAGAGATTACATCTTTGGAAAATCTAACTTTAAGTCGGCTAACAATGTACTGTACACGTGACCACTTATTAAGGACATAAAAATGCCTTACTGCAATGCAATGCTTTCATGTATTACTGTAACCTCAAAATATGTATCTAATTGCATAAAAATAAATCTTGGGCCACACTTTATATTAGGTGGCCTTATGTACTATTTACTAACATTAAATACATACAACACTATGTATTTACAGTGTAACTACATGTTGTTCTGCAAAATGCCCACATGTGCTGTCACTGAGGTTGAGGTACGGGTAGGTTTAGGAGTAAGCGTAGGGTTAAGATTAGGGGTTAGACTTAGGTTTTGGGGTAAGGTTGGGTTAGGGGTAAAGTTAACAGTGTAACTAAAAATGTAATTAAATGCAACTACTTTAAATGTAACTACAATGCAACAACATGTATGTACATAATAAGTACACTGTATCAAATGGTTAAAGTCACCTAATAAAAAGTGGGTCCAAATCTTGTAATTTTTTAATAATGCAAAAATAACTAACTGAACTTTTTCAGTCTCTTTATTCAATTAAAAAATTGCACTGAATTGCATTATGGGTCAAGCTAAAGGTTGTTGTGATGGTGAACCTCAAAACCAAACATTGTGTACTCTGACAGAACTTTTTACACAATGGCTAAATAACAAAAAAAGAAACGTACAAACCTTATTTCACTTCATTTTTAGATACTGAAAAGCACTCCCATTAAATATCAACAAACCAAATCAAATCTACCATCTCAAACAGAACAGTGAAATCACAGAAATGAGACTACATAGCAGTTCTACAAATGACAAGAGATTCCAATATATAACAAAGTTAAACAAAAGGATGTTGGTCTTTGAAAAGCATGACATTTGCTATCTCTGACACCTCACTCCCCTGAGCTGCACGTCCCAAAATAACCTCAGCTGTCGGGCTCTGTCTCCAGTATGTCCATTTGTAGAAGAGTCCAGACCTGAGATGTGATAGGACATGCACTACAACAATGTATTTATGCGTGAATGTATTTGTCAATGGCCGTTTTTCTCATCACATTCATTTACAGTCTCTCAGAGCAATAAAAGTTTGCACCATTTTGTGGATATATCCATAAAAAGAAATATATCAGGAGCATTGTTATATATATTTAAACTGAGCAATGCATCATAGTATATTAAAACATAATCAAACATAGTCCCTCTAACTTATTGATTTGCAGTGTTCCACTAATAAAATAACAAAAAAATATAAAAAGCAAGAATGTCTACTCTTAAAAAGGGAAACTTAGGTTCACCTTACATCTCGTATACTGTAGATGAAGTTAACTCTTACCTTATTTTCTCCTCAAGCTACAGTAGGTATAAACCAATACAGTTCTTCATTAATATCAGATGTTGGCATGAGAAAATATCCGTGTGAAAACAGGTAAATTCCGTGTACTGTAGAGGAGCGAGGACAGTGTGTTTTATCCCCCAGTGTCTTTGCTTTCGGTGTGACAAATAGCTGACGCTCCACTGTCGGTCCTGCCTCCCGTTCAAAATAGATCTGTCACCCAGTGCCAATGTCGGGCACTGGACTGAGGTTAAGCTGGACTGTTATGTTTAAAAAACAATCTCCTGCTTCAAAATGGCAAGCTGCTTTAACAGTTTCCCCCCTCAAATATTATTAGTAACCAAACTATTTTAAAGCTCAACTCTAAGGTTTAGCTTCCTAATATAATTAACTATTTTAAGGTTTAACTTATTTTTTTAAATTATACTTTATATTAACTTTCTTATTAAATTTTTTAAAATGTTAATAATTTAAATTTTTAAATGAGTTATCAATTATTAATTTTGAGTGGTCTAGGTTGTAAAAATATAAAAATCTGGGACCACTTTGTATTAGGGGTCTTTAACTACTATGTACTTTAGAATTTGATACAATGTACTTATTATGTACATACGTGTTGTTGCATTGTACAAACATTTAAAGAACCTGCATTTAATTACATCTATAATTACACTTATTAACCTTATGCCTAACCCAAACCCAACCCTTACCCTAATCCCATCAACTAACCATACTTATAAACCTACCCGTACCTCAACCACAGAAGCAGCAAATGTGAAACTTGTGAGAATTTTCCAGAACAACATGCAGTTACACAATAAAATAAGTTGTATTGTATGTATTTCAGTATTAGTAGGGATATGTCGAATTATATATCAATATATCACGATTTTTCTCATGGTATTGTATCGATATTTATATTCAGAAGTGGGTAGAGTACCGAAAATCTGTACTCAAGTAAAAGTACAATTACTTTAAAAAAAATTATTACTCTAGTAGAAATGTAAGCGCAGCGTAGTTCTAGCGGGAAGACTAGCAGCTGTACATCATCGCATCATTAGCTGGGTAATTCCTAGCCAATCAAATGTAAGCCGTTGCTTTATAAGTCTGCTCACAATCTATCACATTGCTGTTTCAGTGTGCTAACGCGGCAACCTCCACCACCCCACCACCACCAGTTGAGTCCCGTCCTGCACGGGGGTAGGCTCCTCGCCTCTGCCTCCTATCTCCGGCAGGATGTGACGGTTCCGAGTACTACAACTTCAGACTGCCAGACGGGGCCTACGCCAAAGAAAGACATCACTTCTGTTTTATATTCATCAAATAAATGTCATCTTAATTTCACTCAAGTCTGCGAGACTTCAAGTAAGAAGTATAGAAGTAAAAGTAGTCATGTAAAAACTACTCAAGTAAGAGTAAGAAAGTATCCAATGAAAGAATACTCAAGTAGTAACTAGTTACTTTTACATAAAACATAACTGACGGTTACGTCCCAATATTCCATTACATTACACGTATTTAACATGTATTACAGAATAATAATAATTATACGACTTCTACTACTACTAATAATAATAATTACTAGAAACTGGTTTCCAAACGTCTCTTCTAATTGACAGATTCGTCCAAATCTGACAAGCGTCCTTAAAGTGATAGTTCAACCAGAAATGAATGTTCTGTCATAATTTCCCATTCTCATGTTGTTCCAAACCTGTGTGACTTTGTGTATTTTGTGGAACCCAGAAAAAAATATTAGACATAATGTTAGAGACTGACAGTCTCAGTCATCATTCCCATTCAAAATATGGTGGACAGTAAATGGTGACTATAAGGCTAACATTTTGTCTGACATCGCTTTAATTGTGTTGCAGTGAAGAAAGTCGTATTTGGATGTGTGTTGGGCTTATTTACGTTCAGGGCTTTGTTGTCCATTAGAGAAACGTGCCGGATCTGTCAAACGCAGAAATGTAAACACACAAAAAAGTTGGAACACTGTTATTTCAAAATCAATTTAATGAGCTCACCAGGAGACAAAAATGGGATGTTTCAGGCTACATACTCTTCATCAGACATCAGTACATACCTGAAATATTCCCAAATGAATTGGAATTGATTCGGAATCGAATAAAATTATGATATCGTGATGTATCACAATATATCGAATCATGTGTATTGCAATACGTATTGTATCTTGAGGTGCCAGGTGATACTAGCCCTTAATGTTAGTACATAGTAGTCACCTAATTTAAAGTGGTACCACTATGGCTCCCCCTTTACATAATACCAAATGCATTAACAAAAGCACAATTCATTTTAAATTATTTCGCAATCCTTTTTATAACTTTGCTTTACCTGGTGTGCTGTTTTGTCAATGTTCCTATATGGTGGTGTAAGTTGTCCATGCAAATACATTTGTCTTCTAGCATATTTAAAATATATATATATAAATTATACCACAATAATCACTGAAATAAAATGTAATCACACTGACTTGGCAAACTTTTCATGAATTGTCATTAAACCGAAATCAGAGTAAATATTTAAAATACTAAATCACACTTAGCTAATGTTTACAATTATTTAAATGTATGTATTTTGGCAGGTGCTTTTATCCAAAGCAACTTAAAGTGCATTCAAGGTATATATATATATACATACATATAATTTTTTGTACATATATATAATACATATATATATATTTTTTTGTATCAGTTTGTGTGTTCCCTGGGAATTGACCCATGACCTTGGCATTGCTAGCGCCATGCTCTACCAGTTGACCTACAGGGACAGATTTCAACTTGTACACAGGGCCTTAAGATTTATGGGCCCCCTGACTGTATATTGCTCTGGGCCCTTTACCTATTAAAACTACAGTTTTTATTTGTTGTGACCTTTAGGCCCCTAGAATCATTACCACATTTCACTCCACTAGCAATGGCCCAGCTTGTGCATGTATCGCAAGCCATAGTCCATATATCATATAACATTTTAATGGAGATCACTTTGACACTTTTGGGTTGTGATGGTTTGGTTATTTCTCTAGCGATTGTCTCACATTTTCCTGAAAGGCCTTTCAGTGGGTCTTTCCCATGATCTGTTCCAGTCAGCCTGTTGATTGACAGCAGCAGATCGGCCAGGCTCACATTTAAAACAGCCTGAAACTCAAGCAGAGGGATCAGCCGAACTCTTTGGTAGATGGGATAATTTTGTGCTCAGCTTTCTGTAGCTTTCAGTCGCAAATGTGTCACTTTCACAGCCCAACCCCAAACTAAAATGCTCCAAAAAAAAAAAAAAAAAAAAAAGTCACACAATTATAACCACACATCTGTGGTTATGTAAATGGTTCTGTGTACTAGCTTAATCCAAGAGGTGTACACAGTAGCTCAAGGCTGGTAATTTGAATGTTGATGGTTTGAGCCCCACAATGATGATATGTTGCTTTGTATAAAACATCTACTACAGAGCTACTTGCTTGTTTATTTTAAGCCAAACAGTTGCCAAATCCTAAACTCTTAAGATACAAATCTGTTGTCAAGAGAATCCAGAACAGAAGCCTTAAACGTTTTCTAAATAAAAAAGTTGAGAATATTTCTAATTGTAGCTGTAAGCTAAAGATATAATGGTATTATAGCATGAGCTATATTAGGGATGTAGCTTGTAATTAGTTTCCTCATCTTCTTTCTCAAGACATTCCCCACATGCTAAAGACTGAAATATCTTTACATATGCATGTACTGTTGGGAAAAGTGTATATATCTCTTCAGTATGAAACAAGTGGGTTAACTTCATTTTCATTATGCTGAAGTGTTGAATTAAATTTATAACAGTAAATATTAATCCTGAATTACAATTGTTATTCAGGCTGGAAAATGTTAGCCCTCTCCTGGTCAGGAATGGAAATGACACATGAAAATACTGTAGTTCAATTCTTTTGACAGGCTTTTCCCCTTCAGAATAATTCATTGGAAGTCCCCACAAATTAGTCAACCAAAAACTTCTAGAAGTTTAGAGGTTTTCTTAAAAAGCCATTTACTTCCATCTTTGCTAAGCTAAAACATCTGGGACATAACTGCATTTTTAAACTGTCATTTGCTTGCACATTAAAAGGTCAATATCTATAATGTGTATAAAAATTATTGATTATACTGTAAGATACACAAAATATATTCTAAAGGCACTATGTCTGACATTATTTGAAATTATGTTCTTATGTGTCCTTCATAACAAAAATCCCTTTATTCCTTTGGCACGAAACAACCAATTAAGGTTGAATGAAGCAGCAAGTTTACACTTCAGAAAAGAAGATTATGTCCAGAGTATGACAAGAGTGACATCACTAACATCAGTAAATCGCAGTATGCTGTCATCCGTAAACATTAAAACATTTCTCCAAAGTGAGCCATTTGACATGAAAGCACCAACAATGCACCACAAAACAGACCATTAAGGTCTGTATAGTGAGGTAAAGTCTGAAGATTCAGGCCTCTTTGATTTTTTCAAGTTCCCATTGGCCATCTCCACAGAGTCGCAGCATGACATCATGAAACTGTTTCAAAAATAAGAAAGGAAAATAAAAAGCTTTTTATAGAGTTAGGTTTAGCAAGAAACATCCTTACAAACTTTAAATGATACTAATACTAATAATAATATGCATTATTTATCCAGTGCCCTTCAAAATCTCAAGGTATCTCTACAAAACCTGAGAAATATGAACACTACTAACAAGACAACATTAAGAACACTGAGTTTTTTACATCAATCAATGTGAAAAGGTCATAGGTCATCACCTTTTTCAGACTATTGTGGTGACCCAGGCTGATGAGGGTCATTCCCAGCTGCTTACAGGCCTTATAGAGCTGCCCTTCTGCCTCCTCTGTCAGAGCGCTGGTGGCCTCATCCAGCACTGGTACAAACATCATTATAATTCATGACAAAAGATATAAGAATGGGATAAACTTATTGGTTGTTAAAGTGTAAACCAATATTTGAGTTTTTATCCATTTATATACTAGTGTACTTGTAAATAGAGGTCGACCGATAGTGGATTTTGCCGATACCGATAACTGAGGTTAATTGGCCGATAGTTTTTGGCTCAGCGAGTATTGACGCTGAATACCACCCCTGGAGTCACGATTTCAAATCCAGGGCGTGCTGAGTGACTCCAGACTGGTCTCCCAAGCAACCAAATTGGCCTGGTTGCTGGGGAGAGTAGAGTCACATGGGGTAACCTCCTCATGGTCACTATAATGTGTGGCTCTCGCTCTCGGTGGTGCGTGTGGCGAGTTGTGCGTGGAAGCCAAGGAGAGTAGCATAGGCCTCCACACGTGCTACGTCTCTGCGCTCAACAAGCCATTTGATAAGATGCACAGATTGACGGTTTCAGACGTGGAGGCAACTGAGATTCGTCCTCCGCCTCCTGGATTGAGGTGAGTCACTACGCCACCACGAGGACTTAGAACGCATTGGGAACTGGGCATGCCAAATTGGGAATAAAAGGGGAGAAGACGGAAAAAAAAAATGGAACTGCGCTCGTCAATGAACTTCATGTGGACAGGAAGTTTATGAAGGTACTGACCTGCATATTTGGGTTGTAGGTAGAACAGTCTGGCAAAGCAAAGCCTTTGCATTTCTCCTGGTGATAAAACATCATACCTGTGAAAGGGTGAGAATAAAAGTTCAGAATCCCTTGCTTCTAACTTTACTAAAAACTACCAGATTTTTTGCACCCAGAAATGAATACTCATTTCTCACCAGTTCCAATCTACTTTCGTGTCCAGTCCTCCAGTTCTGGTGAGAAGATTCAACTGACATACAGAGACACAAACATGCCATTTAAAAAAAATAAGAGGACACTTATGGATGTCAAAATATCCCCATCTCCTCAATGATCAAAATGTTATTTAATAATGAAAAAAAAAACTATTTTAACAAGTTTAGACTTACCAAACCAGCAAGTTCCAGGTATTTTAATATTCTTTCATCATCTATGGGCCCTATAAGAAAAATGTAGATTGGTTAACATGGTGTGAAATGTCATCATCTGTATTTACACCATTTGAATAACTGTGTTCTTCAAATGACTCAAGAGTCCATTGACAAATGTGCAAGTCAGCAAGGCAAGTTTATTTACACATCACATGTCATACACAATGGTAATTACATGCATTTCCTTAATTCAAACAAACCAAATGAGCTTCAATGTATTCATTGTTATTTAAATAATCCATGCAATTAGGTTTCATAGGTATTAGTTAATGCATACCTGAGGCTGGATATATGTCCTTTAATGGATAGATCACCTGCAAAGGAAAGCCAGCAAATTAGTGTAGAGTTTCAAAGATTAAAAAAAAAAACCCAATACAACTCTATTTTGTAGAGTTGTGCATAAGTTGTGACATTGTCTCGCCTGTTCTCTAAGTGTGCCATCAGTCAGATAAGGTTTCTGTGGTAGGAACAATACACCCCTCGGCCCAAAACCTGTGGTCATCTCCACAGAACCTGAGTAAGAAGAAAGAAATTATTCTAAAGTTCAGATTTATTCTGTTGTCGCTCTATCACTTTTTTACATTTACATTTATGCATTTGGCAGACGCTTTTATCCAAAGCGACTTACAGAGCACTTATTACAGGGACAATCCCCCCAGAGCAACCTGGAGTTAAGTACCTTGCTCAAGGGCACAATGATGGTGGCTGTGGGGATCGAACCAGCGACCTTCTGATTAACAGTTATGTGCTTTAGCCCACTACGCCGCCATTTTACGCAATACATTTTCTTGTTTTCTCAATCATTACCACTGCATGGCTCCCAAAGGCAGTTGAGAACTCTCAGTAGGGAGGTCTTTCCAGTTCCTGTGTTTCCCACCACGAGCAGGTTCATTCCCTGACTGATCTTTAGGGTTAGATCCTTCACCAGAAGCTCCTCTGAGACAGGCGATTTAAAGGACAGATGATCCAGCACAAACGCAGTGTCTGCTGGGATGCTGTGAATCTCCAGATCACTGGAAGAGAAATAATTATTACTGCTGTTATAATTATTATTAACATCAGTAACAATCTAAATAATACATCTTTGCCATGCCAACTGAAATCTTTATTGTGCATTCAGGACTACCAAGAACCACTTTAGAAATGTCAGTAACTCCAAAGACTTTTTTGAGTTGAAAAGTTGCATCCAACACTTGGAATGTCTCACATACACTCACTGAACACCTGTACACCTACATATTCATGCAATTATCAAATCAGCCAATCGTGAGGCAGCAGTGCAATGAATAAATATCATGCATATATGGGTCAGGAGCTTCAGTTAATGTTGACATCAACCATCAGAATGGGGAAAAATAATGTGATCTCAGTGATTTTGACTTTGGCATGGTTTGAGTATTTCTGTAACTGCTGATCTCCGGGGATTTTCACGCACAACAGTCTCTAGAGTTTACTCAGAATGGTGCCAAAAACAAAAAACATCCACTGAGTGGAAGTTCTGCGGATGGAAATGCCTTGTTCATGAAAGAGGTCAACGGAGAATGGCCAGACTGGTTTGAGCTGACAGAAAGTCTACGGTAACTCAGATAACCCCTCTGTACAATTGTAGTGAGCAGAATAGCATCTCAGAATGCACAACACATCGAACCTTGAGGCCGTTGAGCTACAACAGCAGAAGACTCGTCGGGCACTTCATTAGGACCATAGTGTTCCTAATAAAGTGTTCCTAATAAAGTGCTCAGTGAGTGTACATATAAGTGATCCACATAGCTTGCATTTAAATGAGAGATGCCTACAGTATGTTAAAATTAGAGATGCACCAATATTGTTTGTTGTCGGAGCCTGATTATTTTCAAACAACTCAAAAATAACCCTTACCTGTCAAAGTCAACAGTTTCCTTTGACAGTGGATCATACCGTGCTTCTTCACACTGTTTCTTGGTGATGTCGGCCATCACTTCCCTCAGTTCTCCAATTCTGCAAAGTAATAAAGAGCAGACCATGTTTGTTTAGGAGCAAATCCAACCAAAGGACAACCACACGCACATTCAGGAAACATTTTATGTAGCTGAAATAAAACAAAATATGGTGGCGCAGTCTTCTTTAAGCAGTCTCAGACATACAAAACATCACCTGTGTGTGTATCCAGCGACATCAGACAATGTGGTTGAAAGGTCTATGAGCTGAGTAAAGCAGTTTATCAGATAGATGCAGACGAAAGCATTCTGAAATAGACACAATGTGATTAGCCATCAGCCAACAATCAGAGCAGAAATGCTTGTGTTTGATCTTTATTTTTTTATCTCCTTTTCTCCCAATGGAATGCCCAATTCCCACTACTTAGTAGGTCCTTGTGGTGGCGTGGTTACTCACCTCAATCCGGGTGGAGGAGGACAAGTCTCAGTTGCCTCTGCTTCTGAGACAGTCAATCTGCATATCTTATCATGTGGCTCGCTGTGCATGACACCACGAAGACTCACAGCATGTGGAGGCTCATGCTACTCTCCACGATCCATGCACAACTTACCATGTGCCCCGTTGAGAGTGAGAACCACTAATCGTGACCACAAGGAGGTTTCTCCATGTGACTCTACCCTCCCTAGCAAACCAGGCCAATTTGGTTGCTTAGGAGACCTGACTGGAGTCACTCAGCACACCCTGGATTCGAACACACGACTCCAGGGGTGATGGTCAACGTCAATACTCACTGAGCTACCCAGGCACCCACTTACAACTCACCTTACTGACCAAAGCACTGAGTTCTCCAGGTGTCAGGCCATCGTACACCCCAGCAAAAATGGGTATCGCAATGACAATATAGCTGAGGATGCTGCCCAGATAGTCAAAGGTATTTACCCCAACTGAAATGCAAAAAAAAGGTAAAACGATAAGCATTTGTAAAAATACATTGCAGAGGAAGACCATTCTAAATGACTTGTGTGAAACATACAGTATATTCATAGATTAAAGGAATAGTTCACCCAAGAATTATAATTCCCTCATCTTTTGCTCACCCCTAGTCTGTCTTAAACTGGTATGACTTTCTTTCCTGGGCAGAACACAAATTAAGTTACTTTGATGGAGATATGATGTGAATATACTGTATATCCATGCAATAAAAGTCAATGGGGTCCAAAAAGAACATAAAGGCAGTGTATAAGTAATCCATAAGACTTCAGTGGTTTAATCCATGTCTTCTGAAGCAGTATGATCGGTTCTGGGTGTGAACAGACATCTGCAGTCTCCTTGGTGCGTTCATGGTTTGAAGCTCGATTACACTTCCTCTGGCTTGACACATGCATTTTGCATTTGCATTACATTTTGGTCTGTTCTCACCCAAAACCAATCATATTGCTTCAGGAGACTAGGATTAAACCACTAGAGTCTTATGGAATACCTTTATGCTGCCTTTATGTCCTTTTTGGAGCATGAAACTTTGGACCCCATTGACCTGTCTTGCATGATTAAACTGTATATATTCACATCATATCTCCATCAAAATATCTTCGTTTGTGCTCCGCAGAGGAAAGTCCAGTTTGAGACAGCATAATATAATTTCATTTAAACCGACTGATCTCAGTTCAGTGGTCTCTGTGCTGTCAGTAAAGTGTTAAACTTTCGACGTATGGAGTCATGTGACAAAACAACATGGCATTGATCACAGAGGAGTTTGTGTTTGCTTGAAAAGGCAACAAAACTACATCTGGTGAGAAACCTAATAAAGTTAGAGTCTCTAGATTCACCCAATATGCCCCTTTTTTTAAACTTTTTTTTTTTTAAATTTGAGCAACTTAGTCCCGCTGTCCACATATGTGGACATCAATTTTTAGGAAAACCATTTGGTATAATTTTTTTTTATTTTTTTTTTTATGTTTCTTAGGGTCTACTAAGAAATAAAAAAGGGGAACGGAAAATGCACACAGCAGTCATGCAGGATCAGGAGATTTGTTCAGCAAACAGGTTACTAATGAGAGAGGGATTCTTACTGTACAGCCAGAGCTCTTTGTTCATCAGATTTCTCTGTGTGTGCAAGAGGTTTTTCAGTCTTTGGTCAGTTCGCATGCGTTCCACCTTCCCTGCCCTAAACAATGACACATCACTTATTGTGTTATCAGAAACAACTCTTCCGCTCTGAGAGTAACATGTTAATTTTCAGTTTTTTTTTGTTTTTTACTACACACAAGGAAATGTGTTGAACTTTAAAGTGCATACTGACCTGTAGAAAGCAGCAGATTCTGCGTTCACTCGAATCTGCATGTGTTTAAACCTGGGGAGATGCAAAACAAGCTAAAGACATGATAAAGAACTTCTGAAGCAGTGCTGCATCTAATTAAAGGAATTTGGGAAGAATCAAGATTATGTATATCTATAAAGATTTACACATGTAGGGTCTCTTTGCTTAATCTTTACGTATGTGCAATTCTACCTGAAATCTCCCTCCAGCTTTTCTTGTTCAACGAGTAGCGACACAATGGGTCCTATTAAGATCTTGTTGATGAAGGTCCCAACCACAAAGTACCCAAAGATGCTTAATACTCCAATCCAGCCAGCACTGCAGACAAAATGTGAGAAGATCAGCCAAAAAGTTAAACTAATGCCATTTTAATTGTTTCAGTCCATCCACTAGATTTACTTGCAGAGCTGCTGGAATATTCTACAGCTATTTTATTGCTTTAATTCAAGCATTAAAATAGGTGTAAGTAATGGGCTTGTTCATATGTTGAACGATTTTCATTTTGAAACAGATGACATTATAGTAGAGATTCTGCAATTGCAAACGCAGATACACACGAATCATCTCTGTGACTCTCTCACCTGTTGAAGCACTGATATGTGTAGTAGGACACAGTGAACGGGGAGATGAGAAGTCGACTGACCATTGTGCTCATCTGCTTACATAACCTCTCTACATCCTGACTGATGCGCTGGTCTCTACACACACACACACACACACACACACACACACACACACACACACACACACACACACACACACACACACACACAATGAAACCCTTATAATACAAACAACATACAGAGAATTCATTCTGACATCACAGGTGTTTTGTGAATACATTACGGGTTGTCGATGTCTTTGCGCAGTACGTTGATGGTGTAGTAAACGCGCCCCTGGAAGTATGTGTTATGAAGTTCTTTTGTTAAAGACTTCCTCCAGCCCACATACAGCAGACTGCAGATGTACTGATCCAGACTCTTCAGCTGCAAATTATTGATGAGTTATTGATTATGGCCTTGTTTCTTTAGAATCCACAGATTGGATACTTAGCAGACACTTCAAAGTTATTTAAAGTTCACTTATTACAAATAGGGATGCACTTATCTTATTTTGTCTTCAGATAACTGTTTTAGTTTGGAATACGCTTTAAAAATGTACAAAAAGTATCTTTTTTTTTCTACTGTTCAAACAATAAATAATTTCCATTGAACATTGTATCTGTTGAACACATGACAGGCCAAAATTTAAATTGAGCCACAATGAAAGAGAAATAGAAGGTAAAAAGATCCAAAAATTATACAAAAAAGAACTAAATAAGCTAACACGTAAATAAGCTAACACGTAAATAATCTAACACGATGATTGATTTAAAAAAGGTTATTTTGTATTCTAAAACATTTTTGCACTTCAAAAGAACTCCAATTTTACAAGAACGCACTGTATATGATAGAACATTACAATTCATCCTATGTCGACACACATGGTCATATTGTGATTTCAATCTTAATTTAATAATTTGTGCAGCATTAATGGATATCATACTGATGTTTCAAAAGTCTGCTGGTTTCAAAGCGTTGTGGACGGTTTCCCTCATCATGTACCCTCTAGGTAAGTGCTGCTTTCACAACCGTCATATCCATTTATGGCTGTATTTCCGTATTATCGTGAGAACGAGAAAGAATATAACTTCAATATTACATGTCCTTAGGAGAGCCAACCCTTCTACATATTGTGGCTATCATTACTTCTGGAGTGCGCATTTGATTCAACAGAGTTTTTACAAAGTTTGTTACTAAATAATTCTAAATTAACCATCGGTTTTTCATATCGACATTTTCGTGCTTATTAACGATATGGTCAATAATTGGTCGATAAATATCAGCAGCCAATACACTGTTGCATCCCTTATTACAATACAGTCCCCGTATTGTAACCTGAAGTATGTTTTGCTCAGTACACAATGGTAATAGTTCATTGATCACCCAGCGTGGGATCTGAACTTGCAACCTTTCAGTTACCAGCCCAGAATTTATTACCAATTTTATGCAAGACATCAATATGCATTGATGATTGCCAACTCAAACGGTTACTGACCTAGCAAAGTTAATAATCTTTTCAACCACTGTTTTAACACACTACCTCATCTCTAAGCTTCTTCAAACACACTGAAGCAATTCAACTCACCGTTGAATTGATCAGGATGAGCAGGACAGCAAACGCCACCAGATGTTTGAACTTTCCATAGTTCTTCTCAGAGAGAACCTCATAGAACTGACTGGGAATCAGACCCACTTGATAAATAACGAGCTGAACTGAAATACAAAGAAAACATATTGAGCAAACAATCTAGAGCAGTGGGTCCACATTCCTTGTACCATTTTAAAATTACTTTCATTAAGAAAATGAACATTACTACAACGTGTAATGTTCAAATAGACAGACCCTTGGTTGAAAACCCACACAGAGAAGGCAGAACAATCCATCATGTCCCGATCCTAAATGAATAAACACAACAGTGTGAGCATTTACTAACAGATACCTGAAAGTGTGACTCCAAGGAGCGTCATGAACATTCGCACACTCTTGTTGGACCAGGATGGGAAAAGGATTTTCAAAACACTGCAGAACCTTTGAAGGAACTTCCAGTCTAGTTTTGGTCTTGGAGAGGTAAAAAAAACCATCAACATTACCTACAAATTTCAACTAGTGACAGTAGTTTAACTAACATATATGGTTGAACATTTTATCAAGACTTGATTAGAGACAAAAACAACGACATTAAGCTAATATTGTTCTTTATTTCAGGTAAATTCCTTAAGATAGAAACTCAGAATAGGTGATCTAACCTTTTCACACTGGTTTTCTTCATAGATGGCATGGTGCTTGTACTTCCAGCCTACTAACGGTCAAATCTTCTAGTACTCTGACTGTTTTAAGCTCTCAGAAAAGTTTATTTCAGTAACTTTGAGTTCAAAGTCGAAGACAGCATGTGACAGAGTCTTAAACATGATATAAGTCACTGAAACATCAGTCAAAAACAAGAAGTAGCTTTGGCGTCTCCTTTCACCACCGTTTAAGCGAGTTATAATCACATTTGTATGCTGATAATGATTTTGTTGAGTCGCATGAAAAAACAAAGAAATACATAACCTATATGGTTATTTTATTTCCCAGTCACATGTAAACAATCCTTCTTCGACGTCTCAAGCTGGACACGCATGCGCTGTCTGGCGCGACACTGCCGCCTAGTGCACAGGAATGATAATGACAGGACAACGAAATATATTTACTCGCCAAGAAAGAAGTACTAGAGGTACTGTTGCATAGTGACTGATAATTGTCACTATATATACATTATTTATAAATTATATATATATATATATATATATATATATATATATATATATATATATATATATATATATATATAGTTTCGGAAGGAAATTGGTAATTTAATTCACCAAAGTGGTATTCAACTGATCACAAAATATAGTCAGAACATTACTGATGTAAAAAACAGCATCATCACTATTTAAAAATATATATATTTTTTTTTATCAAATCTAGACAGGCACAATTTCCAGCAGTCATCACCCCAACACCTTATCCTTGCTTAATCGTGCTAACTTGTTAATCTGGTACTAGAAAATCACTTGCCATTATATCAAACACAGTTGAAAGCTATTTGGTTCATTATTACATTTTTCAATTCAAAAAAATTTATTTCGGTCCTATTTTTTTCCATAATAAATGAAAATATACATAACAACCTTAAAAGGTGTAGGCTGAAGCCTTTGCTTATTGTGCCTACCCTTTTTACATATTAATCTAATGAGCATCACTTTTCTCAGTGAATTTGATTCATACAAGATAAACAAAACAGTAACATAAGACATTTCACAAATATAACATTCATTCACTCATTCATAACATTCAGGCATTAATACAATAGTTTAAATATTATATACAAAAATTATTCATATTGAGGTATATAGTTATTCATCATGCTTTTTTAAAACATTTTCTTAAATTTACAAAGTGAACTACACATTTTTAATTCCTTGTCACAATTATTCCATATGTTTACCCCTTTCACAGATATACATCTATTTTTTATATTCGTTCTTGCCCTTATTTTTTTTAAAACATGTACATTTCCCTTAGTTTATACTGGCTTTCTCTTATTTCGAACAAGCTCTGAATACAATTTGGAAGTAAATTATTATATACTTTATACATTATCTGCACAGTGTAAAAATCAACCAAATCAACAAATTTTAAGACATGTAATTCAATAAATAATATGTTTGTTGGTTCGTAATAGTTGCACTTTTTACAGTCCTTATTGCTCTCTTCTGTAACATATATATTGGATTTCTGTTGGCTTTATATGTATGACCTCATACATGCAGACAGTAAGTAATGTATGGAACTATGAGCGAACAATACAATATATATAATGAGTTTTCATTCAAAATATGTTTTGTTCTATTTAATATTGCAATTTTGTTTTTACATTATTTATATGTGATTTCCAACTTAATTTATGATCTATTATAACACCCAGATATGTATTTTCATACACTCTTTTCATTTCCTCATTATTAATTATAGTTTTAGTAATACATTGCCGATTACTAAATATTATGAACTTTGTTTTACTTAAATTCAATGAAAGTCTATTAATCATCAAACCAGTTTTTAAAGACTATCAATTTGATTTCCACTGTATTCAGAAGCTGTTCCACATTTTTACCGGAACAACATAAATTTGTGTCATCTGCAAACAGGACCATTTTTAATACATTAGACACTTTACATATATCAGTTATATAAAGTACAAACAATTTTGGGCCTAGCACCGAACCTTGTGGAACCCCACAAGTGACTTTCATTAATTCTGATTTAACATGATTAATTTCTACAAATTGATGTCTATCAGCGAGGTAACTTCTTAACCAGGAGAAGGCTTTTCCTCTAATACCATGCCTCTCCAGTTTCATCATTAATAAGCTGTGATCAATGGTGTCAAAAGCTTTTTTTAAATATAGGAACACTCCCACAGAATAGTCATTATTATCCATAGCAGAGGAAATCTCTTCTACCAGTTCCATCACCGACATTGAGGTTGACCAATTAGCTCTAAAGCATACTGATGATCGCTCAATCAAGGGGCCAGTGGTAGCTCAGCAGTTAAGGCTCTGGGTTACTGACCGAAAGGTCTGGGGTTTAAGCCCCAGCACTGTCAAGATACTACTGTTGGGCCCTTGTCCCTATCTGCTCCAGGGGCACTGTTCATAGCTGACCCTGCACTCTGACCCCAGCTTAGTTGGGATATGCGAAAAAATGCATTTCATTGGCTCTGTACCTGTACTCTCCACAATGACAATAAAGTTGAATATGAATCAATAAATTGTGTTTATCTATAAAATTATCAAGCCTACGTACAAATAATTTCTCTAACATTATTTAAAACTGGGAAAGCAGAGAAATTGGTCTGTAATTGGAAAAGAGATGTCTATCTCCACTTTTAAAAATAGGAATAACCTTTGCTGTTTTCATATTACTCGGAAATACACCTGTTAAAAAGGACTGATTACAGATATATGTAAATGGTTTTACAATATATTCTATAATGTTTTTTAATAATGACATGTCAGTGATCATCATTTACAAAATGATTTGGATAGTCTACTTTTCAGTACATTCTGTTAAGTACTTTCCATGTTGCTTGAGTATTACTCTTATACCTCTCCAATAATTTGTGATAATAGTCCTTTTTACTTAATCTTATAATACTGAGTTCATTAAATGAAGCTTAACATTGTCTTTGTGTTTGTTTTTGAGTTGCCACAGTGTGCAATAGACTGGCATGTCTTGAGGTCAATATTAGGTCAAAAAAATGTCAAAAAGAAACAGATTGCTCTAGAAACTCGTCAGTCAATCATTGTTTTGAGGAATGAAGGTTATACAATGCTTGAAAAACTGAAGATGTCATACAAAGGTGTGCACTACAGTCTTCAAAGACAAAGGACAACTGGCTCTAACAAGGACAGAAAGAGATGTGGAAGACCAGATGTACAACTAAACAAGAGGAGAAGTACATCAGAGTCTCTAGTTTGAGAAGTAGACACCTCACATGTCCACATGTCTTGAATTCTACCCGCTCAACACCAGTTTCATGTACAACAGTAAAGAGAAGACTCAGGAGGACTTATGGGAAGAATTGCAAAGAAAAAGACACTTTTGAAACAGAAAAACAAAAAGAAAAGGTTTGAGTGGGCAAAGAAACACAGACATTGGACAACAGATAATTGGAAAAGAGTGTTATGGATCTTAACCCCACTGAGCTTTTGTGGGATCATCTAGACTGTAATGTGTGTGAGAAGTGCCCGACAAGACAGTCACATCTATGGCAAGTGTTACAGGAAGTGTGGGGCGAAATGTCACCGGAGTATCTGGACAAACTGACAGATAGAATAACAAGGATCTGTAAAGCTGTCATTGCTGCACAATTGGGTATTCCAAATAAAAAAATACCAATTTCTTTCCATAAGAGCAAAATCTGTTCATTATTCCAAACTTTTGGCCATCAGTGTGTGTGTGTGTGTGTGTGTGTGTGTGTGTGTATATATATATATAAATATTCTATTTTTTTTTTTTTTTTTGCATTTTACCAGATCAACAAATCGGACATAGGCTACTACAATGTGGTAAAGCAAGGAAGAAATATTTCTAATGTTGCAGCTGTAATACTCCAGATATCTGTTGCACATAAAGTGTATTTAAAAATGTAACATTAATAGAGATATTGTGATTTTGTGGGTGAAGCTCAGACAGATACATTATTGATCCAGAAATTCAGTTTTATTTTCATAGACTAAAATGTGAAGAACATAACAGGATTTGAGAATAAATCCTATGAGCACAAAGTGTTCCACTGCAAGCAATTATTTACAAGAATGAAGAAAAAAAAAGAAAACATTCCCTTTCCTCATGAAAAGGGCTGAGAAATATCAGTGCAACATATTCCGATTTCTTATCACGCCTCGGAGAAACCAATCAGTCCAATAATTAATATGACTCGGTTTAAAATGGCTGATTTTAGTAAGGCTGTTATAATGGGGCATTTTATGAAACAGAGCAACCTAGTGCTAAACATAGGCACCGTGAGATATGAACAAGTAAACAACATAAACAAAGCAATTATGTACCCACAGTATAATACAATAAGCTTTCCACTCCACGCCATGCATATATATATACTACATGGCTAAGTAAATAATAGAATGATTGTTCAACCAATAATCAATCAACGTTGTGTTGGTGTTGTCCGACATGATTTGTTTTTTCTTTTTTAATAATTGACATTTAATCTCCTCTCATCTGTACAAATAACAATGTGCCACTTAAGTATGGCGGCAATATCTAACAAGCAGACAGGGTGTGATTTATATTAAATACTTGATATCTATTCTACATTGTACACAGAATTGTGATTTTTGCTCGGAAAAACATGAATGGTCCTTTGTCAACCCAAATCAACTTTGACTTTTTCATCGCCAGTTTCCACAAAATACAAAGTACGTATGGAAGTTACTGTATATCGATTTGGAAAAAATACGCGTGCCAATGTCAAGTTAGGCAAAAATGTTTACGATAAAAATGTAATAGAGTATGAGCAGTTGAATGTCAACACACATGAGCATCAAATACGTAAAGTTGATGATTTACATCAGTTTTCAACTTTTAGGTATGAAAGAAACAAAGTGCCCTTGTCAGACCAGTAAAAAAATAATAATCTATACACCTCATCACCTCCTGTTCAAAAGCTACAGGCGTTTCTCAGAGAGAGTCCTCTCATTCATTTTTCTTTAGCAATGGACTTTCCATCCCAGTGGTGTTTTCTTCTACTTGGCTGCATTCTTTGCCGTTCTATACAGTTATTTGTTAAATGGTAAACAGGCTGGCAGTATGACCGTGGAACAGGCCGGCCCAGCTAAAGGTTCTGCCACCTCTCCTTCCATTTCTGTCCAAGTGCCTTTCTCGGGACTGTAACAAATGGTGGATGACTTGTACGCCCCCTGAAAGAGAGTTTTTGATGAGTCCCTGTCTACAATATTTTATTCAATACCTGAGCAAACTTCAAGACATTTCTCTTAAAATGATTTAACACCTTAAACTCTGGTGCATACTTGGGCTGCTGACCACAATATTTCGAACTCAAATTCAAAAGCTCACCATTCACACATACTGAATACATACACTGTGGACTAAATGCAACAACAAAAAAAGTTGAAAAAAAAGTTGACTCCAATTATTCATAAATAATATTGTATGTGTTTATAATCTTATGATATATATATATATATATATATATATATATATTAGTTTGCTTTTTTGTCCTAATTTTGTAAACATGTAATTCTGGTTCTGTTCACTTGGTTTCATCCCACTGGGTGGCAGAAAGCACTAGAAAAAATAATTCTTTCTCCATCACATTCGATCACAATATACAGATCTGACATGTAGGAGCCGCTCTAATGGATTTTAGCCTTCATAGATGTGCTTGTCCATAGACATTCAGACTAATTTTCAGTTCATGCACAACTCTCATGTTTCATTGCATATCTTGGCCTCTGAGTGGACTAGAAGCTCAATCTAAGTGCCATTAGAAAGCCCATTTTTTTATCATCAATAGATGAAAACACATTTTTCTGATGATTTGTTTAGCATGCTTATCCTGCTGGATTGCATATTTTGTTCTGGACATCTAAGATATAACTTTACATTATTCATTCAAGCAAGCTCACAGACCAGTAAAAAATGGCTCATTGTTTAGGAAACTGGCTAAGGTAAAAGCAGATGTAAAGTTTTTGGGTACTTGGGGCTTACAGAAGCTGTGATCATCGCATAAAAGAGATGTTTGTATTTGATGACTTAGATCAACAAAATAAACGGTATAGTTTCATTTCTGAGAATGAGAGCTTTCATTTGATATATGACTTGTCCATTTAGGCGCGCTATAGGGGGCACTAATGTCTGACGCGAATGTTTGAGACCTTATTTTTGTTATTTTATGTAAGATAAATGCAGAAACGAAGGATATCTCTGAACAGTTCAGATTCTATGCTTTCAAAAGATACCTCATATGTCTGACTTATATATATATATATATATATATACAGGGATTTTAACATTTTAAGCATAAACGTTTTTTGGAATGTAGCGCCCCTCCTTTGGACCCGGCGGGTTCATATTGTTTAAGGGTTAGGAACTTTAGTATATCCAGTAGGATCTTAAATCCTATTGGATATGATGTCAAATTTTTCAGATCCCAAATTGTATTGTAATGAGATAATGTTTTTGCAATCACAGTGGCAACTGCAGGGGTTTAAAAACGCTGAAAGATTTTCTTTAAAGGTGCAGTGCATTATTTCTAGCATCACCAAACAGAATTGGAAAAATAATTACAGTCTTCAGTGGACAAAAAAAGATTCCTGAATACTCTTCAATGTCCATTGGTCAAACAAAGAGATTGTCATACCTATGAATGAGTCATTGGGAGAACCTACCTACGAATGGTTTACTTATATCTGTCGCTGTATATTAAGGTAGTATAGAATAAAGTATTTTATGGGGCAGTTCAAACTGTTTTTGTGTCCGTCTGCACAGTTTTTTCAATAGTTTTTATGTAAATATATGCAAGCCGAAAGTCTTTGACCTTTGCACCATGTCTATTTTTTCACCGTTTAATTTAGGAGCACCGCATTTCTTAGACACCGTGTCAAGTTAAAAAGAATTTCAACGATTAAAAAATGCATTTCTAAGACCTGCGTTAGTGGTACTGGATCAAGGTTTTTTTTTCAGCACAAAGACACGTTCGGTGTAAACGGCCCCAAACAATGAAACAAATGACAAACTTAACCTTTAAATTCTGTCTTATTGGGAATTTAATAAATCATCCTGTTTTGTTTGTTTTTGAATGCATTTAGGATTATTTTAAATGGCCAGCATGTCCATAGGGGGCGCTATATCGTGAAATAAGTTAACGCTTAAAACATTAAAGTCCCTGGATACTTAAGTCAGGCATATGGGGTATCATTTCAAAGATTATAATAACATTTCATTCAATACCATCAATTTTGCACGTTACATAAAATAAAAAAATAAGGGTTAAAAACATCTGTTGCAAATTTGCGCCACCTATAGTTAATGTGGTAGATATATTAATATGCATATAAAAGTCCTCCTTGCCTGTACTGTGAACCCCGTTACACACTTAAATTGACAAGTTACAGTATATATAAAATGAATGATTATATTCTCAGGAATGATCATTGTAAAGGTGAGAATCTCAGCTTTCTATTGAGCTTCTAGTCCACTCAGAGGCCGATATTTCTGATAAAACAATGGGGGTTGTGAATGAACCAAAAATCAGACTGAATTTCTATGAAGAGCACATCTATGAGGGCTAAAATGTGTTAGAGCACCACCTACATCTGTATATTGAGACAATTAGTCCACAATATGTGTGAATGGTGAGCTTTTCAATTTGAGTGTAAAAAATTGCAAGTGGCAGCCCAAAAATGCATCTCAATGGTACATAAATGCAAAGACAAATATGGATTTTAGAGGACTTTTAAAAGAAATATGAGATGTGTTTACCATGCTCCAACTGTAGCCCCCCACTAGGTAAATACTGTCATCAAGAACAGCACATCCAGGTCCGCTGCGTCCCTCTAAGATGGGCGTTTGCAGAATGTTCCACTGATCTGCTTTAGGGTCGTAGCATTCAACCAGCATTACATCCAGATGAGAGAATCCTACATAAGTGGAAAAACAGTCAATTGAAAGCTCGAAAGTACTTTGAGGAGGGGTGTAAGTTAGCAAAGTGTTACTTTAGCAACCTTTGAATCTAATCATTCAATTTAACAATGTATTTAATATACAGTACAAGAACTATATTGATTACGGTTGTATACACTGTAAGAGCTGTCCGTACAACTGAGATTTGAGTTACGACTATAGAAATGACCTTTTAAGTGGTTGCCGCCAATAGCATAGAGGCGGTCATTCATGCCTGCGAGGGCGTGTATGGCTCGCTTAGTGTTCATGTCCTGTTTTCGAGCCCATACGTCCATCACGGGGTCGTAGCAGTAAAGCCAAGACACATATTCTCCATTGTGAACCCCACCTGAAACATTCAAAATGCTAGTGTCAGAAGTTACGTTTTAAATTAAGGGTCAATATTTGCCCCTTGGATTTTATTTTGTATTTTTTTATATTTATCATATCATTTAGATTTATTATCAACCTCTGAAACTAATATATTATTAGGCTAATGTCACCATGCCCTTTTTTTCAAACAGCTGTCAATATAAAGGCAATATTCATGATCAATTGTCATTGTCAAGTCCCGCCCAAAATTTGTTTCTTATTGAATATTCTGTTTCACTCTCAATTCAAGCGTGCACACATTTTTCTCTAGCGCTACTGAGACAGATTCTGGGGCCGTGGGAACCAGGAAGTGATTGCATAGGTTGCATTTTCCCTCCAAAATTTTTTGGAGTATTTTGTACTCCGCTGATGGTTAGGTTTGGGTTAAATATATTTATTTATACATTATATATATTTATACATTTCTGTGGGCTGTTTTACATCCATTAGCTATAGCTAAAAATATAACTTGCTTTTGGCGCCACTCTGTGAAATGAACTCACACGTGCGCATACGTTCAACACCACTTCCAGCTTCGGCCACTGGGGGCAGTGATTTAAATACAGGTAAGCACAGACTGATTTCAGCAACAAAACTTTCGACCTACTATTTCCGAATTCACAGTGTGACTTGTCTGTTCAAAATACCACTGAATCAGGTTTAACTGTATTTGGACTTGGTTCAACTTTGCTGACACCATCACTTTAATGTCACCTGTTAGAGGTCTATAGACAAACCTGAGATGTATATTTTCCCATTGTGCACGGCCCCTGCGTGTGCAGCCAGTGGCTGAGGAAGTGAAGAAACATAATTCCATTCGTTTGTCTCAAGGTTGTAGGCTTCAACGCTAGATAGATAACCTGTCTCGTTCCTTCCCCCAACAACATACAAGTGCTTATCCAGGCAGCATGCGAAGAAACTCGCTCTCCTGAAACAAAGACAAGATGAACAGATCTCCTCTTAGAATCAGTCAATGTAGAGTCTGTTTCCAGCAAATATACCCCACAGCAGCCAGGAGCGAATTCATCATGTAGGCTTAAGAAATAATTATAGTCATATTTTCAGCTTATGTTATGAAGAGCTCTTATTATTTTTTGAAAAACAAATAATTTTAAGAGACAGATGGCATCATACCTTTCCTGCATGGGTGGTAGTTGTATCCAGCTATTGAATCTTGGATCATACCGACTTACAAAGTTAGTGCTGTGCTTGCCTGCAAAGATGTGTATTTAAGCATTATCTCGTTGGTTTAACAGACAGCATAAAACAATCGGTGATTTCATGACAATGAAGAGCATTTAAAGGAATATTCCGGGTTCAATACAAGTTAAGCTCAACTGACAGCATCTGTGGCATAATATTGATTACCACAAAAATGTATTTTGTCTTGCCCTACTTTTCTTTAAAAAATGCAAAAATCTGTGTTGCAATGAGGCACTTACAATGGAAGTAAATGGGGCCAATCCGTAAACGTTTAAATACTCAATGTTTCAAAAGTATAGCCACAAGGCATAAACAATATGTGTGTCAAAATGATTTTAGTGTAATAAAATCACTTACTAACCTATTCTGTGTAAAGTTAGAGCCAATTTAACAACTAATGTAATGTAAACAAACCCTTAAACTCTAAAAACGACTGTAAAATGACAATTTAAACAATTTTACAGCTCAAATAATCCATGAGTTTTAATAGAGGAATTAATTAAAGTTCTTTTAGAAAATTATAAACTTCACATTTCTGCCTTTAAACCCTCCAAAAATTGGCCCCATTCACTTCCATTGTAAGTGTCTCATTGTAACCTCCATTTTTCCTTTTTTTTAATTTTTTTTTTATAAATATAAGGAGGTACAAGTCGAACTTATTTTTTTTGTGCTAATCAACATGCCACAAATGCTGTCGTTTAAGCTTAACTTGTATTGAACCCGGAATATTCCTTTAAAATAATAGTTTACCTAAAAATGAAAAGTCTGTCATCATTTACTCACCCTCATTTTTCTAAGAATACAATAGACACTTTTTTAAATATAAAGAATTGAATGGGTAATGGGGCTTTCAAGCTCTAAAAGGACAAAAAAGCACATTAAAAATATCATAAAAGTAGTTTATGTGACTATATTCCAAGCCTTCTGAAGCCATATGACTTAAAAGTCAGTCTGTTTTTAACTCGGAATATAGTGTCATATGGACTGCTTTTATGATACTTTCATGGGACATTTTGTTATTTTGGAGCTTGACATTCCCAGTCCCCAGGGATTCACTTTCATTAAATATATAAGAATGGTTATATAAAGTTATTTCTCAAAAAATCCACCTTTTGTGTCCCACTGAAGAAAACATGTTATGTGGGTTTGGAATGACATAAGGGTGTGTAAATAATGACTTAATAATAATGGCAAATAATGCTTTTTTTAGGTTAACTAATTTTTAGGCTTACCTTTAATAAATTATAATGAATTCAAAACTGTTGCATAATGCATATCACAGATCAGCTCATGATTGGGACATTAAGAGACATTATAGTTATTCATGTTTTTACCATTAGGGTTCCACTGGTCTTCTCCTCCAAGTAAAAGAAGGAAGTTTTCCACTTCGACCACACAGTGATGGGCGCTGTTATACGGCATTACTACAACACAGAGACAAAACGGATGAGTCTAATGCTCCAGTAATGTTCACTCTTGACAATAAGAAAATTATAGTTCTGAAAAGTGCTAAACCATTATCGTTCAGTTCTAATATCTATTCAGACGATAATCGTGTCTGTTTGGCCAATTATCGAAAGTGGTTGCTTCCTCTAATTTCAGTTTCAAGGTAAGATAACAAGACGTCACCAAACCTGAACAGTTACACTGACCTTGTATGGGTACTATGACATTATAGCATTCTAGGGTTCAATCTGACGCTCTTAGCTTCCTGATACCCATATATGGGCTGTCATGTGAACACGCAGAAGGACTGACAGGCAGAAAGTGCAGAAAGTCTTCTGATTGGCTAAACAAAGGATCTTTCACAGAGACAGTTGTGCTATTTCATGGCACCTATTTTAGTGATATCTGACAGGTAAAATGTTCTGCATGTTATTGTATTTAAAAAAATCACTTACAGCACCTTTTTTTTTTCATTTCATTTCATTTGATATTCCACGTACATATGTATAATAGATAATAACCAGCTGACTTTTAATTATCTGTTAATTATCCCACTTATTACACAGACACATTACAAATAAATAAAGAGACAAAGTATTAATAATAATTAAGTTAATAAATGAATAATACATACAGACATAAACATATAGGCACAGCTATGCATGAAATAATCTGCATGGGACAATTATGCATTTTTGTGGTCATCACACACAAATATTTGACTGCAGAATGTCACAATTGACCAATCAGAATCAAGCATTCACAAGTGCAATACATATTGACCTCCCTGCTTTTTAAATATCAGCATCGGCCATTAAGAAACATGTTGCCATCAAAAGAACAACATCTGACTTTGTAAAATCATCGGGAAACCCATTAAAGGAATATTAAAGGAAGATTCCAGGTTCAGAACAAGTTAAGATCCCTCGACAGTATTTGTGGCATAATATTGATTACCACAAACATTATTTCGACTCGTTCCTCCTTTTATTTTAATAAAGCACAAATCGAGGTTACATTGAGGCACTTACAATGGAAGTGAATGGGGTCAATTTTTGAGGAGTTTAAAGGCAGAAATGGGCTTTATAAAAAAGGCTTAAAGGCTTATAATTTTACAAAAGCACTTACATTAATTCTTCTGTTAAAACTCGTATTATTTTTGCTATTTTTAAAGAAAAGGAAGTTCAAGTCAAAATTATGCTTTGTGGTAATCAGCAATATGCCACAAATGCTGTCGTTTGAGCTTAACTTGTATTGAACCCGGAATATTCCTTTAAATAGCATTTCCTCCTTTTCACACTTCCAGTGTTCCCTCTGTAGTATACACAGTCCCTAGTGCAGGTTTGCAGGAGATCTTTGACAAACAGTCAAAAGCAGCACTATTCCTTCTTGTCTCCATCTCCTCTAATTCTTTACCTCCTGCAAAAGTGACCCCCAGTTGAAATAGAGAGAAATGGTTGTAGGTGGCAGTCATAATGAACACGATCATGTTCACTCCATAAATCTCCGTCCGGAGCCTGAGCAGCGTAAATCAGTCGTACGCTAAGAGCCACCTGTCTGCCTGCATCATTCATTCCCTCTGTCACATCTCTGCTGCCTGATGGATCACAGTTGCTGTAAAATTAGACAGCCTTGAATCTCGCTTTTTTCCGATTGGCCTCTTCCACCGCAATCTATAACTCCAGTGTGTGAGTGACGCGCTGGGGCCTTTCCATTGAGGATGGATCCGGATTATAACAGTTCCATCCCACCTCCACTGTCTCGCTGCACACAAAACCTGACTGACTGACAGAGATCTAACTGTCACTGAGCGAATGATTCGGCATCTCACGTTCCAATAGACACAGTTTAAAAGATGATTGGTGATTGTTGCAAGATTGTTTAAATAATCATCAAGAGGCCACGGTCTAGGCCTTGTTATTGTTTTTAAAGCCTGATCTACACAATTGAACAAATGCATGAAAAACATGTTGCTAAATTAACTGATAAGTAAACTGTTGACTGTGAAGAAATATAATGCTGATAACTTTTTTGAAAAGCACAAACCTACTGAAATTCAGCTTAGTAAAGGGGCTGTATCAAATAGGGCAAGGGCGTAGATGTGGCTTCAACATTGGGGGGGCAGGGCTGGACTGGCAATCTGGCATACCGGGCATTTTCCCGGTGGGCCGACGCACTTTGGGGCCGATCAGGGGCGGACTGGCCATTGGGAGAACCGAGCGCCACGATATGCAGAAAAGGACAGTGAACACCCCCCTCGCTCAATAACTTTTGAGCAAGTTGCTATATAAAATCCCAAGCCGATTTCTCTTCCCAGTCCAGCCCTGAGGGAAGGGGTTACCCCCCTCCCTCCCATCTCGCCATGAATCTACACCCCTGTCACAGGGCAACAGATCACAGAGATTTAGTCTGCGAAATGGTTGAAATCATATTAGTACTAAACAAAGTTTTGGAGTATTTTTATTGTGAATTTTATTATACTGTCAAGAACATGTATAGGTTATATTTCACCTCAAAATAAAATTAAAAAAAATTATTTCACGTAAATTTCATGATGATTAAGCACTTTTTTTTCAAGTGTCAAGACAGTCATTCAATTAAAAAATCAAGGTGAACATTTTTATTTAAATTGTAAAGTGTTTACAGTATACATCATGGTGTACTGACTTCCAATGACTTCCATTTATGCCAATTAAATAGTAAAAAATAACTAAAATATTGATCTGTTTCTCACCCACACTTATCATATCACTTCTGAAGACATGGATTAAACCACCTGGAGTCGTATGGATTACTTTTATACTGTATTTATGTGCTTAATTAAGTATTAAAATTTAATTAGTTAAAAACTGTATTTTTGTTATAATGTCATAATGCAAATAAATCATAATGGTCCTGAAAATGGGCTTCATTTCTTTATGCAAAATATTATTTCTGACCTGAATGTGACCTGGACATGTTTTTGGGGGATTTACCGCATTAGTTTTGTAACATGTTACAATATGTTTCAATTTGTTAACATTAACTAACAACATTAGGTAACATGAACTAACAATGAACAATATTTGTTAAGCATAATGTTAATTTCAACATATAATAATACATTTTTTTAATAAAAAATTGTATTTGTTAATATTAGTTAATACACTATTAACTAAAACAAACTTACAATGAACAACAGCATTTTTATTAACTAACATTAACAAAAGATGAATAAATAACATAAAAAAATATATATGTTTAATTGTTTGTTCGTGATACCTAATGCATTAAATAATGTTAATGAATGGAACCTTATAGTAAAGTGTTACCATTAGATTTTAAACCTGAAAGTACATCGATAATAATCCAAACCTAGTCAAGTCATTCACATTTTGCGGATGTTAAATGCTGATCTATTTTACGCCTATCTACATAACAAATTTCAATCTCATTTTTGGGTGAATTATGCCTTTAAGGGTCTTTGTCTTAGCTAATAAAGTTCATAGAGAACTTAATGTATAATATGGACTAGTCACAACCACAACTTAATGACAGAAGTCACAAATCAAAGAAATATCAGATCTGTTTTGTACCATCTCATTTTCCTGGCAACTGTGGGTGCACTAGGTGGCAGTCTCTCCATTGTGCAGAAAGGCAGAGAAGAGGAGAGGTGCAGTCATGTAAACCATCCTAAATAGTGCTGATGAAGGTTTTAATCAGTCGCCGTTTCCCCACCTTTTGGGTTTCGGCTCATTGCAAAGTTATGATTGAATGTTAATAACCTGCACACCCCAAACGACATCAAGGGGCTGCTGGTGTGCTCACAGGATGATTTTGCAGTTTGGTCGCTTCGCTTGGCTATGGGCCATTTGAGACTCGACGTCTGAGGCAGAAATAAAGGACATTACACTATGACCTTATGAGTGTAAGTTATATAGATCCAGATGTAATTCATTAATGCATGTTATGCATGCTGGTAAAGGCGTGCACACAGGTTTTGCAGTGCAAGGTGTCTTTGTAGGTCTCAAACCTCAGTGATGCAGTCGTTGGCTGACTGAACACATTTTTATAGCATTGAAACCAAACGACTGCACTCCCGTTTATGTCCTTGTTTAGCCTTAGAAAGAAATAGAAACTAGAATCAACACTTTGTCTTAGCTCTGCTGAATAAAAAAACTTTTTTGCATGTTGTATTAAGCTAAATAGACTTAAAGGAATAGTTCACCCAAAAGGAACATTCACTAATCATTTACTCACCCTCATGCCATCCCTGATGTGTGTGACTTTCTTTCTTCTGCTGAACACAAACAAAGATTTTTAGGAGAATATTTCAGCTCTGTAGGTCCATACAATGCAAGTTAATGGTGGGCAGAACTTTGAAGCTCCAAAATGCATATAAAGGCAGCATAAAAGTAACCCATACAACTCTAGTGGTTAAATCTATAGTTTCAGAAGTGATATGATTGGTGTGGGTGAGGAACAGATCAATAAAGTCCTTTTTTACTATAAATTCTCATCCCTGCCCAGTAGGTGCCGATATGCACAGATAATGAGATTCGCCAAAAACAAAAGAAAAAGAAATTGAAAGTGAAAGTGGAGATTTATAGTAAAAAAGGACTTAATTATTGAACTGTTTGTCACCCACTCTTATCATATAGCTTCTAAAGATATAGATTTAATCACTGGAGTCATTTGGATTACTTTTATGCTGCCTTTAATAGCTTTTTTGAGCTTCAAAGTTCTGTCCACCATTCACTTGCATTGAATGGACCAACAAAGCAGAGACATTTAAAAAAAAAGTTCAGCAGATGAAAGAAAGTCATACACATCTGGGTTGGCATGAGGAGGGTGAGTAAATAATGAGAGTATTTTCATTTTAAGGCGAACTGTCCCTTTAACTCAGGATTTGATATGGTTTGAAAACACAGATTTAAAGAAGGCTTTAAAATGGCATTGTCATAAAGTTTGCTCTTTGCCAGTCATTAACTGGTAACATTTAAATTTAGATGAACAAATTGTCAAGTACATTTTGACTGAGCAGACTATTTCTCTCCCACAAGCCACCTGGTGCTTGTCATACACATAACATAACAACTGACAAAGAATCATGTTCAGTCAGTAAATGATTGATTCTGAACTATTTCTAAAAGTTTATTCATTCTATTGAACACTGTTTCTGGCTGCAAACAGCAAACTCTAGCAATGAGCGAAATAAACACACAGTAACAAATAAATAAAAATAAAAGGTTTAATGTAATAAATGTATAAAGGCTGTTACTTTTGACTCTGATAGGTTTTACAAACGTACATATTATTTTAAGGAATAATGCGAATGAAATGAACCAGGAAAGGAAAATCATGAGATCTCCTATGAGATCTATTTAACAAGATAAGATTGCATTAAGATAAAATGGAGAGCTAATGGAGCCCTTTTCTTAATTTGATCTGCTTCCTAAGACAAAGACCACAGTAATCTCACATATCTCCTTTAGAGTTTCAGAAGAGATCTCAAAAGATGGCAAAGTCTACAATTAAATATAAATATCAAATATAAATGTGAAATCCATTTCATCTATGCAAGCAATTCCCACGTGAAAAAAAGAAAACAATAGATTACTTTAATATCTCGATGGACACTATCTAGCACTATCTACATTTCCCATCAAATTCTCCTAAATCCAAATGATGTGAGCTATGCTATATGCATTTCTATGTTTATAGATCTAAACATAGATAGAGTTTTTTGGGAAAAAACCTCAGACAGATTTTAGACTTCAATGAGACACAACTCAATAAAAGTACCATGAGCTATGAAAGAGCAACCAATGAGCACATTTCTTTTAAATAAAAATTCAAGTTAAGCTCAATCGGCAGCATTTGTGGCATAATATTTATTACCACAAAAATGTATTTCGACTCGTCCCTTCTTTTAAAAACAGCAACAATTGATGTTACAGTGAGGCACTTACAATGGAAGTGAATGGGGGACATTTTTGGAGGGTTCAAAGGCAAAAATGTGACGCTTATAATTTTATGCAAGCACTTCCATTCATTCTTCCGTTAATACTTGTGTATTATTTTAGCCGTAAAGTTGTTTAAATCGTCATTTTTGCGGTGGACTGTTTTAGGCGCATGAACTTCTAGTAATTGTTTGTTGACGTTACATTGTCATGGCAACAAAGCTGTAAAATTGATGGATATGACTTGAAACAGAAAAGGCTAGTAGCAATGTTATCACATTAAAATCATGTTGACACACATTTTGTTTATGTCTTGTGGCTATACTTTTGAAACACTGAGTATTTAAACGTTTATGGTTTGGCCCCCATTCACTTCCACTGTAAGTGCTTCATTGTAACACACACTGTAAAATCTACTTACATTTTTCAAGGCAATCGGCTTGCATGCTTTTTCTAAGTAAACATACTTATTTGGCTCAAGTAAACTGAATGTAATTTTTTAGGTAATATTTACTAGTTACAAGTAAGCTTAACTCATCTATGATGAGTTAAGAGTATCATTGTTTAGATTTAATTATTTAAATTGGGTTATAACATGTCTTATACCGTATAAGGGAAATTATGACTAGACACTAGGTTAGCCATATGGCACATATGTATCTACTCAGTACATAATTCTGCACATTTGTAAAGTACAAATGAGTAAAAAAGTATGGCTTAAACATAACAGGCTCCAAGTTCACCAGAGGTAACACTAAACCCCCTCATGGTGACATCACAAATATCTCAATTATCAACCAGCTACAACAAAACAAAAACAATAGTCATAAGAATTAAAGTTAAATACATTTTTAAATACAAAAATATATTTGACTACATAAGTGTCCTTGTTTTGACCAAACAAACATAATTTATTCAAGCGCAAGGGTTTATGGGTATTGCAATTTTGTACTTAAAGCCAAAGTTTAAAGAAATTAAGAATTTGAGTTGTGATTCCAAAATGTGACATTTCATGTAATGTTTGATTAGGACTACTTAAATGTTTTTATTAATGACAACTTTAGGATTTAGAGAGTAACAGTGACTGAAATAAAACTAGTAAGAATAGCAAAAAAAAAATTATTAAGTTGCGTAAACTATTTTTTATAATTTGAGACTACTATTAGTATTTACAGTGCAGATTTTTGCTTTATTTTTAAGAAAAGGAGCGACGAGTCGAAATTGTTTTTGCGATAATCAACATTATACCACAAATGCTGTCATTTGAGCTATTTTGACAATACAAATATTATTCAATTCTATTTTTTCAAAAACAAATAGATTCCATTTCTGGATCACGCTATCATAACACATTGTAACATTCCATGTTTTTCCTGATTATGATGTCACTACTCATGATTCATATACAATTGAACTCTGTTGCAACCATTTCAGTCCTTCTAAAAATTCTGATTGTTATTCGTCATGCCAAAACACATGATGCATTATTGGCTGCACACAAACCTTCCCTGCTGCTCGCAAAGACAAACGCACTTACGAGAATGTTTTGCCCTAATAAAGCAGTTCGATAAGAATACGTGTCATCTCCTGATGATGAATCTTCACAAGATCATTAGATTAAAATTAATCTTGCCGGCACGCTTATGCAAAAAGACAGAGGGGAAAAAACACAAGCGAATCCAGGCGTTACGGCTCCACAATGGTGTGAAGGCAGTCACGCTCTGATTAAAAAGTTACATTAAAAGTGATAGTGATACATCATTACCTCTCGCATCTCAGGAAGCTCTTGCTCTATTCTGTTCTGCTATGGAACACAACCGAGCACAGGAAGGGTTCTTCCTATGGAAGAGAAAGGGCTGTACAAGAAGAATACAGTGAAGTACTCACTTGTGAGGATCTTCCATGTCTTCTTTTCATCATCGTAGAATTGAACGAGATTACTGGGGAGGCGGTCGGGACCCGGAGGAAGGCCTCCAACCAACAGGAGCATCCGATTGTTTGAGCGAATCCTTTGTAGAAAACAGGTTCATTAACAATTCTACTATTAGCCTCTATTAGTGCATAGCGATTACATATTGATTTAGATGCTACAGCTAGGTAAAACATGTTCAAACATAGACAAGGAGTTAGAAAGCAAGTTCCAGGCATAGAACATAGGGGAATGCTACTGTACTACGACTCTACTATTACCCACAATCAAGCAAACATTTTAAACTACTTCAATTGATTTGTTTATTTTGATTAAGTTGGAGAATTAATTAACTCCCACTGCGATGACAGCCCTGTTTAAGGGTTTTGTATTGGTTCTAGTACTACTGTATAAACAGTACAGTAGTAGTGATCTACTAAATATACTGTGGAACAATATAGCAATGCTACAGGTTACTGTAGCTAATGTAAAATGTACTAATTATTAAAAACATGATCTAAGTGGTTTATTAGTGTTAAACATAATCTGATAACACACTCAAACATGCACAAAAATGTTTAAGGAATATTCAGGGTTCAATAAAAGTTGAGCTCAATTGACAGCATTTGTGTCATATTGTTGATTACCTCAAAAAATTATTTCGACTTGTCCCTAGTTTATGAAAAAAAAATAAAAAATACAAAAAAAAAAAATCATTGTTAAAGCGAGGCACTTACAGTGGAAGTCAATGGGGCCAATCCATACACATTAAAATACACACTGTTTCAAAAGACATAAACATTATATTTTTTTTTTATTTAGATTTTATATAATTTACAACTTGTTGTCAAGACAATGTAACGCTGATAAACCCTGTAATCCCGGTATGTGATTTTATCACCGTTGAACAGAGATTTTATCACCCTAAACTCATGTTAACACATAATGTTTACGTCTTGTGGCTATACTTTTGAAAAGTGTGTGTTTTAATGTTTATGGACTGGCCCCATTCACTTCCATTGTAAGTAGATTAGTGTAAACGCAATTTATTTATTTATTTTTCTCCCCAATTTGGAATGCCCATTTCCCAATGGGCAGTCTTTGTGGTGGCGTAGTGATTCGCCTCAATCCGGGAGGCGGAGGATGAATCTCAGTTGCCTCCCTTGAGTCTGAGACTGTCAATCCACGCATCTTATCACGTTGCTTGTTGAGCGCGTAACCGCGGAGACGTGCCGTGTGTGGAGGCTTCACGCTATTTTCCGTGGCATCCACGCATAACTCACCACGCGCCCCACCGAGAACGAGAACCACACATTATAGCGACCACAAGGAGGTTACCCCATGTGACTCTACCCTCCCTAGCAACCGGGCCAATTTGGTTGCTTAGGAGACCTGGCTGGAGTCACTCAGCATGCCCTGGATTCGAACTCACAACTCCAGGTGTGGTAGTCAGCATCTTTACTCGCTGAGCTACTCAGGCCCCATTTTTGCTTATTTTTAAATAAACAAGGGATGAGTTTATTTTATTTTTTGCATTTGGTCGCATTCTTTGTTGTTATTGTTACATTTCACTTGTGCATATGTTGATTTACTCTTTAAATGTTATCTGTTAAGGACCTCTATCACAAACTGTTATGTTTGGTATACCGACAAAATCAGCAGCTGTAGAAGTTGTGATTCAGACCATGCTAAAATACAAACAGGTCTTGACAGGTCTAACTTAATTTCTTCCTTTATGTGATATCATCCTATTGGCCAAAGTCTTGCATGTGACAACAGGCAACAATTGAATCACCTGAAATCTCTTGATTCCCCCTAATAGTGCTTGAATATATTTAAATCACTTGCGGCATTCATGAATCATAAATTAAATTAAATTAAATACAATTCTAGTTAAAATACTAAAGTACTAATCAGTTTAGAGACCTTCTGGTCAGACTTGCCAGTTTAAATCTTAGAGTGAAATTGAATAAAAGTTTTAAAGGCTTTTTCAACTTCCACTGAATCTCTGAGTTCCACTGAGTTTATTATTTTCAATAACTTCAGCTCCATAAAGATTAAGTCTGGGACGTAAAAGTGTTTCTTTCGAAAACACCAGTATTGGGAAATGAAACTACACAATGTTAAACATCAGTTGTGTACCTGGACACACCAATAAGTCTTGTATTCTCCATCAACTCATTCCAGTTTTTTCCACTGTCACCTATTCCTGCTAATTATCCCATCTGCAGTCTGCAATGATGTCTGCAGTATGCAAGCTTGCAACAGTGCTGAAATTAATCAACCCTGAAACAACACTATGAGGAGTAGAAAGAGGATCCCACAGATAAGGCAAAGCTTGGAAACTGAACATCTAAGGAACAGATATTCCAGCAAAACATTGCTAATCTTCCAAAATGCAGTGTTAACTATACAGCATGTAGACACTGTAGCATTTGTGGTCTTTAGCAAACAGAACGATCCACTGTACATTTATGGATGCCTATGGCAAGCCTACAGTAGCTTAATAGTATCTGGGCATGATCACGTGCATGGCATTTACACCCGAATATCGGACACAAGCAATAAAATAAAAACAAAATGGACAAAACTTTTCTTAGTCCCCTATTTTCTCTCCTCTTCCCAGATCGTGTCTGTCCACAAACAGACAAAACTGAGAAAATACAAAGATTTACTTATAGTATATCTAAATAGGCCTAGATTTTCCAAATATTAAACCATTATCTGACTTCTGTTTCCCCCATGAATATTATTTATCTGTTCAACATTACTGACATTCAATGGTAATAGATGACCTAATATCTGTATAGAACATGTTATGAAGTGGCGTCTACCTGCTAGCAGTGGTCTGTCTGCAGTGCTGTCTAAAGGGCATCAGGTGGTAGTTCATGGCATCTAGGAGCAGTTTCTGGCACACCGGGTCACTCCTCATAAAGTCCACCGACTGCACCCTCTCCACCAGCTCCGGGGCAGGGATAAGGGCGAACCGCAAGCGCTTCATCAAGTCTGGAGCGTAGTGCATCCTGGTCTCCCGATCATGCTCCAACCACAACACCGACATCTGAAAGAGAGCCAGCTCCGACTCCACGGGCGGAGGCAGGGCGTCCAGCATGGCGCACATCTCCTCAAAGTTCAGGAGGAGGACGTCCTCCACCAGGTACTTGTTGGCGAGCTTCTTGGTCTCGTCCAGTCCGTGGAGAGCTGCGATCTTGCAGATCTGCTTGTAGTTCTGCACCGAGATCTGGTCGTTGAGGAACTGCACGCTGAGCTTGGTGATCTGGGGTATGTTTAGGATCTTGCTGACGGAGAGCACCTCCTCCACCGTGTCCAGGGAGAGGGTCACGTTGGCGGTGTACAGGTACTCCAGCACCAAACGTAGACCGATGGAGGAGCAGCCTTGCAGCACTAGGTTGTTGATGGTGGTGGAGCCTGGGCTGGGAAGGAGCTTGTCATCCGGGGAGGAGGATGGGGTGCCGCTGCTTCCTTGGTCCTTCGCTGCCAGCCCATCTTCTCTGTTGAGCATGTGTGAGGAGAACAGAGACCTGAAATACTGCGAGCAGGATGCCAGCACCGCTTTATGGCAATGGAACTGCTGTCCCTGCGCGGTCAGAGTCACATCGCAGAAGAGCTGCTTCCTCCACAGTAGGTTGAGACCGTGCAGCAGAGTGTCGCTGTGAGTCGGGTCAAACGTGGAGGTTCGGTCACCCGATCTGGACATGACTCCGGGGCTGCGCACACCTCCTATGAGTAAACAATGCCATTGGTGCACCACACTACATTTCTCACCATATGCGATGATATGCATTAAAAAAGGCATATGCGTATTTCATGTAGATCTAATGCATGCATCAGATGATTTTGCATCATAAAGGCATTTGCTTGAGCACATCTCATGTGGACGCTACGGATTGAAACATAATATAGGCTACAAGCTCGTATCTGTGCTAGCTATACTGTTATATCTGGCCACACAACCACACACACACACACACACACACACACACACACACACACACACACACACACACACCCTCACAACGGATAGATACATGTACCCATTCCCCCGATATGCGATACAAAAGCAATTAGTTTTCTCCCGCAACCATCATCATCATCATCAACATTGATGTGCGGTTGCGCATCGCTTTTGTCGGCAATGCGAGGAAACGCAACACAATCCAGCAATCCAACAAGAAATGCGTTATCACGCAATTTGTGCGATAACGCGAACGCATCGCGGAGAAGAAACAACTTTCGCACCATATGCGCACCCTGCGCACCCGTGCCCAATGATGTTAGTAGGTATCCGAAAACTTACCTGACTTGAGAAAAGTAAAGCTTCGAGTCCTTCAATGCACTTTCTTTGTTCTTCTATGTGCGATCCTCTATTTTTTTTAAAGTCTATGATCGATGGATCAGAATACTAATCATTGATTCCCATTCATTTGTTCCTCTGATCATTTATGTTTCCTTTGAATTAACAGGAAGAAGTGAGTGTGTGAGGGTGAGAGGAGCTGTGTGCTTTCTGCAAGAGAAGAAGAAGAAGAAGAAATATACGTGTGACAAATTATGCTACCAAGAAACAACACATCATTATCCTTGGGCCTGGGGCTCAGTGAGTCGTAACGAGAGTAATAGGAAATCCACGGTCGGGAAGAGAAACGGACGCGCATGGCCGGTGGAGAGAGACCGCGCAGGGGTATGGATGCTGGAGAGACTCGCAAAATTATGGCTCAAGGCTATTGTAAAAACTGTCGAGCGTAAATGACTGCGATTTCAAACATCTATGGAAAAAGAGGAGAGGAGAAAAAGCGAGTCTTGCCTCCCTTTCTCTGTGCGCGTTATGGAGAGAACCGTCAAGTTTTAGTGCGCATTGCTAATTAGTCAATTTCTCTGTTCCTTCACAGCCCGACGCCTTTGCTGCTGAGCTGAAACTGCTAATTTCTGGGACCAGCCTTTTTTTTGGGCTCTGAACGGGGAATGGATGAATGGCTTGTCTCGCACAAATGACAAAAAGCCCCCCTCTGCCTTAATCTCCATCGCCAAAATAACCCCATCTTTTTCTCCTTTTGCTTAGTCCTTCAAAAGAAGCAAAGGGACTTTTAGGCAAACTTGTCGTGAACAACATGGAAATGACATTAAATGCAGATAAATGAATACATGTCTTCAAATGTTGATTTTTTTTAAAAAAAAAATTTAAAATGTATTTTGACAAAAGTGCCTGAATTGGCAAAATACACGTTTATCATGTTTAATGCATTCATTCAAAACAATTATTAGATGCACTTGTTTGGTCATTGTTTATTAAAGCACTTTTCTTTTCAATAAAAACTTTTGCTTTATACTGTTTTAACCCATACAGGGATGTGATATATGGCAACGTATGAGCATGTTTACTTTCACTTTTTACATCAGTGAAAACCATATGTGAACCTATATTCATATGTGCTGTACATATCTTGCCATATAAAGCGTAAATAGCCTTAATGATATCTTTACCCAAGGTAAAGTTTCTCCTCTTGTTAAAATGACTGGCAACTGTGAGCATACTTGCATACACTGCTTGTACAGCATGCATCATTATTGCATTGAATTGCAATGCAAAGTGTTTTAGCTACTTTGAGAAATGTAGCCCACTGGAAAAAGTGTTGCTTACAGGTACTGTGTGTTCTCTAGCAACTATATTGAATGTTGCATATAGGCATATCATTAACTGTATCAATAGTAATTAGATGCATCACAGTAGCCTCAATTAAATGATGTGCATTTAATTTGTAGCTATTATTCAGTAACCTACGACTCTGTGTAGTTGATCAATTTCAGAAACGGTTTACTAATAAAGTGAGATGTCTTGCATATCATGTATCATGCAGATGTTGTATGTGTACAGTCTTGATTAAGCACATATACTTGATCTATATATCTACATTGCCTCTGTACATCTCAGATAAAGTGCCCCAAAGGAGCCAAATGCATTATGAGATTTATAAGCTTGTGTGATACATACATCGGTAACGCGGCTTGGTGTATTAGCTGCCTGTTAGCAAAGACTTACACTATATTTTAGATTTGCATTACAGCCAATTCATCTGCACAGCCAAACTCACTTCAGTTATTGTTATGTGGCAGCTATATGATATATAGGTATATGATTGTGGTATTTGCATTAACACAAAGGCCTTGTGCATTAACTATAAGCCCCCACACTATGGAAAATAACAAAAACAAAACAGAAAATGATGTCTACACATTACTATACTGAAAATAGTTGGTGTAACCAGGCAATTATCTTTGCTGCTTTACCCATAACAACAACATAATGTGTTTGGTACAATGATACAATTAGCTATTGTTGCACCTGTCATAATAATCTTCCTCTAAGATGTTTTAAGCACAAAGTTATGTTTTTAACCTAGACCTTGTTTCCTGCTGTTTTAGTTACTATGGATCAATGCCAAAAAAATAATATATATATATATATATATTATAATTATAATAATATTTATAAAAAAAATGCTATTCAACACAATTGCTTGGAGTAACGTTTGATATTATGCCAGAAATTCTGCAGCTTAGATTGCAAGTGCCATAATGTTTTCTAAGTAGCTGCCTTCCATATCAAACCACAGAGGAAAAGAGGAAAAAAAACATGTTTAGAAAATAGAGAATATATAGAATATACTGTAACATGTCACACTGTATTTTCATGTATATGCCCAATTAGTCAAACATATGTACTCTTTGGTAGCAGGTAAGATTAGCGGTGCTAAATCTTTGCATTATAACATAGTTGCTTGACATGCAAGACGGATTTATGAATGCTACATAGCCATCTGGAAAACAGCATCAAACTTAGAAAGCCATTAAAAGAAAAGGTTTGAAATAAAGCATATGGATCGAGTGAAGGATTAAACTTTTTTTCTTGTTGTTTCTGCACAATATATGGCTGGATACAGCTTTGCCTGTGCTGCTAATGCAAGCTTTATTGCTGATATTTATAACGTATATGTCCTCGTATTATCTCCTCTAGGTCAATATTTACTTTCCTTGCATCTTTTTTCTACACAATGAACGTGAATGGTGATTAAAGCTGTCATTCTGTGTAACAACAGTAATGTGGATTTAAAATGACATTTACGTGAACTATCCCTTATAGGTTACACATTGGATAAGCTTTAGCTGCAATCAACATAGATGTCACTAATGGGTTTTTAAGCAAGGTACTTAACCTCAAATTGGTCATGGAGACCTGTACCTTAAAACATTGTAATGTATGACTTTTTAGCATTGGCAGACTGCATTAGTGAACTTTACCTTGTATTGGCACAGTGTGTTAAAACAAAATGACAAACTAGAGCTTTGTGATCAGCTCTTGGCTGGAGAAGATCATAAGATTTAGACCTTGATTCTAGTTACAGTAATACAGTTTTGGCATCCAGAATGATGAGTAGCTCTTGCAAGTTCAATTTACATATTGTAAAAGCAAGTCTTTGGTGTTTATGATGTGAAATGTATAATAATATGGACTTTTTAGAGGCAGAGGTGGGTAATAACAGCCCGAAGCCTTTGGCTTTATCCAAAAAATAAATAAATGATTTACTCACCCACATCAGACTGACCTCCCTGTGAATTCATCGATAGTAGGTCAAAAGTTTCATTTAAATCATTGCCCCCAGTCAGGGTTGGATTACCGACCGGGACAATGGGACCAGCGCCCAGGGGCCCATGACTACCAGGGGCCATTGACTGCCTGGGAGGGGCCTGGGATATAAGGTTGCGCAAACCAGTTTGGCAATTCCCCGCTCGAAAACCCATCAACAATGAAAACAATTTTGGCCATGAAAATGAACCCCCCCCCCCCCCCCCCCCGCCTTGGAGATAACTGGCCCCAGGGCCTTTACAAGTCATAATCCGTCCCTGCCCCTGGTGGTCGTAGCTTGAAGTGCTGTTGGACGTTTAGGCACGTGTGAGCTCCAGTTTTGGGGTAAAATGTCCACAGAGGGGTGCCAAAAGTGAGTTGTACATTTAGTTGTGTAATAATGATGTAATACAGTCAACAGGAACGCACGTTTTATTAACCACAAACCCTAACCCAAACAACCCTAAACCTAACCGTCAGTAAAGTAAAAATGTATTTTTAGAGCAAAAATGCAACCATTGTTTATGTGAGTGCAATTACTTCCTGGTTCCCACGGGACCAGAACCTATGTGTCTTAGGCTGCAACATGCTGTCAGTAGCGCTAGAAGGAAAGTTAGACACATTTGAATTGATGCAGAAATGTCTGATGAAGAACGACGCTTGTCAGTAATTCAGCGGAATGTGGTCGATTTCAGAGTACATGAACATTCGGAAGCAGCGCGTCGATTTCCGTGTGATCATGTAAGATCAAGACTTGGAGTATAGCACAGAATTCTTTTTTGTCCTTTTCGGAGCTTGGTTGACTGTGATTGCATGAAAATCTTCCTTTCCCACAGAAAAAATAACATCACACAGGTTTGTAAGGACATAAAAGTAAGTAAATTATGACAGAATTTAAATTTATAGATGAACTATTCCTTGAAACTTTACAAAAACATTTTTACATACAGAAATGCTTCGGATCAAACTATAATTCAGGGTTGTAATTAAATATTTGAAGTACCTGAGACTGTAATGACAGCTCTACTTCTTATTGAAGAGTCTGTGCTTGTGACTTGAAAAGACCAAGGGGCTCAATTGATATGACATCAGCTAATTCTCTGTTGACTTGTTATACAGCTTGAGATGGCCGTCTTTGAATCTTTAAGCTCTGTACTGCTTCAGGGGCCCCTGGGGGCCCGTGGACTTTAGACGGAGGGGCACTCCACTAGTGCCACGTTATGGAGGGGTGTTGAGCGAGCCTCATCACGTTAAAAGAGGAATCCGTAGACTAATTAAACCCTCTGAGACTGTGAATTGCAGACCAGATTTACAACTCTCTCCACAACTGTTAAACCGACTCTTATTTATCGCTCAAATTACAGACACGGCACCCATGAGCGGACTGCGGGCCAGACGTCAGAGGAACTGGATTTAACAGTCAGGATGGAGATGTGTGTATGTGCGATGTGCAGATATGTTTGAGGCGTGCAGCCATAAAATCGTCCAATCGAGAGACGGTTCCTAAGTCTGAGCGGTTGTTTGGCCCAAGACGCTTTGTAAGTTCTTTGCAATGCTTGTCTGTTGTTTGTACTTAAGTATTTAAGCCAATATAAATCCCAATACTTTCAATTAAATCTTTAATAAATAAATTAACCATTGTACTTGTTATACATGCATAGGCCTGTGGTATCATTGTTATGTCTATAATCAATTGACATATGTCTTCCTTCCAAAAAGCTAACCTGAGGATGGGGTTAGCTTAATGATTATTGATCTGGGGTGCTAAAACAAAAGGTTGCAGATTCAATCTCAGGCAGGTTATTGAAATGCATTAACATTGTGCCAAAAGAACCACTGATGTTATTGTACTGCAAATTTCATTACATTTACATTAATGCTCTTGGCAGCCAAAGCAACTCATGGTGCATTTAATATATATGTTTCCTTGGGAATCGAACCCACAACGTTAGCCTTTTTAGCCTCATATACAACAGTTAACTTAACTTATATTGAACCAGGAATATTCCAGGATTTGTAGTGTAACACAAAAAGGACTCTTGCCTTGTTTATTAAAAAAATAAAAAATGGCTGTTACAGCGAGGCTCTTACAATGGAAGTGAAGGGGGCCAGCCCGTAAATGTTAAAATACTCACTGTTTCAACAAGATGAAAACATTTTAAGTGTTAACATGATTATTTTATTTCCAACATTACAACTTCGTTGCCATGACAACGCAAACCTAAAAGCAATTTTATCATGCTAAAATCATGTTGACACATATATCGTTTACGTCTCGTGGCCATACTTTTGAAACAGTGTCCATTTTAATGTTTACCGACTGGCCACATTCACTTCCATTGAAAGTGCCTCACTGTAACTGAGGGATGAGGTAGAAACTTTATTTTTTGTGGTAATCAAATTATGCAATTATGACTGCAAATGCTGTCAACTGAGTTTAACCTGTATTGAACCCAGAACATTCTTTTAACACAAAACCACTTGTTTTAAGAGAATATATGTTGTATTACAGTGTTTATTTTTTTCTTACCCCAGTGGCAAAATGCTTATTCTTGTTCGAAGCATCAACCTCACAATATTTGCTTATATTTAAACTTTAGAAAAAAAAATATTATAATAATTTGCCAATATGGTAAGAAAGAAACAATTCAACAATATTGCTCCAAACAATATATATATATATACAGATTACAGAATATATGATGTAAAATGTCATTTGTAATTTATTTCGTTAGATTGCTCAAGGTCAGTAACATATCTGAATACTTTGGATTACTTCTTCAGAACTGGCAGATTTGAAGTTAAAGGGATAAAAAAACTTTTTTTCATCATTTACTTTTTCTTTCTTCTGCAGAACACAATGACGTTTTTAGAAGAATGTTTAAGCTCTGTAGCTCCTCATAATGCAAGTGAACGATGAACAGCTCCAAAAATCCCACAAAGAAACAATAAAAGCAATCCATATGTCTCCAGTGGTTAAATCCATATCTTCATAAGCGTTATATTAGATCTGGATTAGAAACAGATACAAATTTAAGTCTTTTTATAACTCTAAATCTCCACTTTCACTTTTACTTCTGAAAGCAACATACTGTGCCTGTTTAGGAGTCTTTAGAGACTTAAAGTAAAAAAAAAAAAAAGAATACGATTTTAACCTGTTCCTCACTCACACCTATCATATCTCATCTGAAGATATGAATTTAACCACTGGAGACTTATGGATTACTTTTATGCGGCCTGATCACCATTCACTTGCATTTTATAGACCTACAGAGTGGAAATATTCTTCTAAAAGAAGAAGTATTCTGCTGAAGAAGGAAAGTCATACACATTTGGGATGGCATGAGGGCGAGTAAATTATGAATGAAAATTTTTGTGTGAACTATCCCTTTAATAACAAGTGAAAAAACAAACATCTTTTTCTTTACAGGAAAACATTAGGTCTTACTAGACAAAACAATTTAATATATGAATAATATGTGGATTTTCATGATAATTATTATTTTTATTTTTAAACGTGACTACTGACATGTACAGTAAATGTAAAGGGACTGGGAATAGCATTTTAGCTTAGCATAAAGCTAAGTGTTCACATGACAATATACACAAGGTTGACTATTTCTGCTGCTCCAAACTTACTTCAAAACCCCACAGAGTGTACACAAACACATCTTTTTCCTCAATGATGTCATATCCACTTTTTAAACAATGTAAAAGGTTTCCTCTGTCTGCTCGTATGAATGTAACACATCATAAGAAAGTGTTTCACCGCTGTTCAAATGCACTTTGGATCGAATCATTTATATGTAGAAATGTTTTCCATCTGAAAAGACTAAGTACTAATTATAACATAATATAAAAAAAAAATAAAAAAATATAAAATTGATCAATTGTCACACATTATACATACATTTCTGCATATATACAGTGAAATTATTTATTTTTCACATATCCCAGCTAAGCTGGGGTCAGAGTGCAGGGTCAGCCATATAATAATATATATACAGTTATAATAATATATTATAACTGCAATGCAAAAAGGTCAAAGGGGAAACAATGTACAGTAGCCCATTCGTGGCTATGGTAAACCAGGGGGTTAAAAAGAGCTCAGAAATTATCCTTAAGTGAAAGTATTGATACTGAGTGGATATTTTACTAAATTAAAAGTCCAAGTATCTAGCCAACAATATGCTTGAGTGAAAGTAAAGAAGTATCCACATTAAATTGTGCTAAAGTATTAAAAAAGTAACATCTAGCTAGAGTAAAATCCAGAGAGAGGAGATTGTGTGAGAGAAGATGCTGTTAAAATAGATTGGTTTGTTATGCCACCTTTTTACTGTCTCTGACGACAGTTGCATTCGCAAACCTGGTTATAGAATCATGTTACAATAATGACATTTATGCAAAATGATTGCAAAATGTGTCCTGTTGTACATAACACTGCAATTTCTTGGTGGAATGAACACTAAGGGCACTAAAACAACAATGACATTTATCCCCTTACACTCAAATCACGACCCCCCCCCACCCCCCCCCCCCCCCCCCACCATAACGCATGACTCATTTTAACGTTTGCATTACATAACCAACTATGTTTACAAGCTTGTTTATGTATGATCAAATTGCACAGTAGCTCAACTGATAGAGTGTTGCATATACAAAGGATCGGGGTACGAGTCCCGAAGAGCACACGAGTCTAAATGTGAGCTGAAAGCAGTGGCGGCCCGTGCATTTTAAGTCTAGGCCTTCAGTGCGATTCATGGCATTAAGAAAACTCTTATAATATTTGCGATTTAAAAGTTGCTTGCAATAAATGTTGTTTTGTCAGGGTACACGGTTACTTTTCAAAACTCCAGCAGCCTAATTTACACTTAGAAAACTCCTGATGTTGCTTTAAAAATGCAAAAAAGGATCTCTTTCTCAATGGTTATGAGGCAGTGATGACAGCCTACTCGTCAGCAAGATCTCATGCTTTTCGCTTTCAAATTATGTCCATTATATAAAGCGTGATTGCGTCACTCAAGGCCTCTACTGGGACATATCCTAAAGACCACACCCACCAAGAAATTGCCATTGGCTGAAAGTGTCATAGAAGCACCACAAAATGACCTCGTTGCTTCAGAAAGTGTTTTTCATCTCATATTTGCTTTTTCTGACACTATTGGTTAGGTTTAGGTTTAAGGTTTAGGGTAGGATTCAGGTTTTCTTGATTTAAATCTTGATAGAACATTAACTTTAAAAACCTCATCTGTTCGGGATAACATTTCACTCACTTTTAGCGCCACACACTGGACATTTCACTTCGTAGCTGTCCTTAGACGTGTAATAAACAGCATAATTTTATTTAGCATAATATGATGAGGTTGCCACAGTCAAGCAATGTTTGTTGCATGGGAGAAGGCACTCACGAATTGTGATGTCAGATCACCCAGCCCCTTGGGACATAGAGAAAGATACAAAATGATTTCCATTATTTAATTATTTCTATAATTATTATCATCATCATCATCATTGCTGGTTTTACAGTTATTATTATAATAAATAGTTGCCTATCAACAACAACAACATTAGTACAGCAAATAGGGAGCTGAAATTCACAGATATGATTTAAATATGAAGGCAAGTAAAGAAATAAATGGCTCAAAAATCTCAAATCAGATCCAAAATTCCTCCTGTGCACTGACTGACCTCAGGTCTGTCACCTGTCGTTTGTCTGACGCAGTGAAAGGCGGCTTCAGTCCAGTAAGACGAAAGAAAATGATCAGCAAAAATGTAGTGAGTACTTTTCAAGTGTACATAAAATTGTAAGGAGTAAAAAGTACTGTTTTTCTTTGGAAATGTAATTAAATAAAAGTACAAGTATTACGTTTAAATTGCACTCGAGTAAAGTACAAATCCCCAAAAATAATACTTACCTATAATACTTCATTATTTTTACTCAATTACATTACACCCCTGTGGTAAACAGTGAATAAATGATCAAACTACACATTAGGTCACACTCACACTACAATGAATCTTGTTAGTGTACAAAAAGGACCAATGCTATGAGGTTTAACATCAACTTATAATGCATTCAATGTATATGTCTTATTATATAAGTGTGCATGCATCCTGGGAATCAAACCCTTACCCGTTGCCTTGCTAGCTCAATGCACTAACAATTACAGCTACAGAGACAATTTGTTGGATATTGCTTTAGAAAAATTCAAGCGATCCTAAAAATCATAACTGGATATTTTCCATGCACCTTGAGTAAATTTACGATCTCGCTCCAAACATATGTTGCTAACATAAAGAGATGGCTAATATAAGACTATCTATCTCAGGAAACCAGGGTGAATGGGACCAAGCGAAAGGAAAGTTTGTGGCTGAAAGTCTTCCAGGCATATATCCTCTCTCTGACTGCAGGGGAGAGAGTATGCTAAGATAGAAAGTATTATTTTCCTAAATGGAAGGTGTCAGATGGTCACGCTGAGGTGATCGGCTGTTCGAGATCACTGCTTCCCATCTGCAATTTGTGACGTGTGAAAGATTCAGCCCAAATGTGCTCACAAACTGGAAATTCACAGCACTTTTTCTTATCGGTGCCAAGCAAGATAACCAGCTGCTTTACAGATCAGGGAACATATCATATTAATATCATGGAGTGTTGTGATATCATCTTGTTTGTAAAAATATTTTTTGTTAACTAAGTGTAGTGGGACGGCAACCTTTGAAAGTGGCTTCTTTTTAATTTATTTTTCAAATTTAATTGAATTTTTTTACATTTTGCACATAAAAAGAATGCAAAATGCATATTAGGTATAGTGTTGAATTTGGTTACATATAATACTGCATTGAAATACAGTGTAAAGACAGAGCAAAGGTCAAAAAAAGGCTTAAATTAAAAGCCATTCATGGCTTGAACGGTAAGCAAACTGTGCGTTAGATGGTATCCACACTACTCACTATAACAATAAAGCTAATCTTGTTAGGGTAGCACAGGGACCAATGCTTATGAGGTTTTACATCACTCTGATTAACAAATGACTCTTACTGTCAATAAGAAATCTGTATTAAATAACAAACTATATAAAGAGAAATGCAGCTCAAGCGATTATAAAGTCGATTTTTCTTATTAAATAACATGCAGAAAACGTCACTGAAATAGGTACCATCAAATAGCACATCTGTCTCTTTAACAGCCCTAAAGGTGAAAAAGATGTCCGTGGGCCGGAGTCAGATCATTTCTTTAGCCAATCAGAAGACTCATTTACTCACCCTCATGCCATCCCAGATGTGCATGACTTTCTTTCTTCTGCTGAACACAAACAAAGATTTTTAGAAGAATATTTCAGCTCTGTAGCTCCCTACAATGCAAGTGAATGGTGACCAGAACTTTCAAGCTCCAAAAATCACATAAAGGCAGCATAAAAGTAACCCATACGACTTATTCACCTTATTCAGCCCACCCCTTTTCAGCACTCCTCTCTTCTGTATTTTGTCATCTAACTTCCTGTTTGTACTGAAACTGAGAAGAGTTGATTAAAATGAATAATGTGTGAGAGCACAGAAAGTATTTTTGACCAAGAGTTGATGGTGTGAGTCTACAGCACCCCTTTACTACGTAAAAATGCTTTTGAGGTGTTTTTGAAGGTAGGATCTTGTTTGATTATGAATGAAATACTCTTGTTTTAAAATTTCCCCACTAAGCTTCCAGTGGTTATAACATCCCCTGGTCACTTTAAAATTATCATGATAACTTTTGGCAACTATACAACCCATAAATCCACTAGCTAATTACACTTTGACATCAACACCACAGATATCTTTGTAGCGACCACTAGAATGGAAGTTCAAAGACAAAATTTTCAAGATGGCTGCACACTAGTATCTCTGGCGCATAAGGTGAATATGTCTTCTGAAGCGATGCAATCACTTTGGGTGAGAATCAGAGCAATATATCAATCCTTTATTAATATGAATCTTCACTTTCACATTCAGAAAGTGGAAATGTATCAATCAGATTATTGTGGAAACTAGAAAGTTTATCTAGGCTCAAAGTGGGGCTTGACCAAAAAAATTGAGAACCACTGAAAGACTGGCCGTGCACAAATGGGGCATTTCATAACAAAATAAAGGTTTTTAAAACATTGAAGGATAAAACATATCACTCTAAAGTGATATTCAGTGATAGATGGACAAACCACTGTGTAAAATGATGAATAATATACATTTATGCTTACTTTTTCCAACAGTGCTTCCACTGACAGTTTCACTGTTAATGATTCAAATGATGAGCATGCACTGAAAAATTTCTCTATCCAAGTTTCAACATAGAACAATCATTATGATTTTGACAAAAAGAGGGTCGGCGGTATACACTCACTGAGGACTTTATTAGGAACACCTGTACACCTACTTATTTATGCGATTATCTAATCAGTCAATCATGTGGCAGCAGTGCAATGCATAAAATTATGCAGATATGGGTCAGGAGCTTCAGTTAATGTTCACATCAACCATCGGAATGGTGAATTTTTTTTTATCTCAGTGATTTGGACGTGGCATGATTGTTGGTGCCAAACAGCCTGGTTGAGTGTTTCTGTAACTGCTGATCTCCTGGGATTTTCATGCACAACAGTATCTAGAATTTACTCCGAATGGTGTCAAAAACAAAAAAACATCCAGTGAGGGGCAGATCTGAGGATGGAAACGCCTTGTTGATGAAAGAGGTCAACGGAGAATGGCCAGACTGGTTTGAGCTGACAGAAAGTCTACGGTAACTCAGATAACCTTTCTGTATAATTGTAGTGAGCAGAATAGCATCTCAGAATGCACAACACATCGAACCTTGAGGCGGATGTGCTACAACAGTAGAAGACCACGTCGGGCACTTTATTAGGACCATAGTGTATCAAGTGCTCAATGAGTGTATATATATATATATATATATATATATATATATATATATATATATATATATATATACACACACACACACACACACACACTAGCGGCCAAAAGTTTGGAATAATGTACAGATTTCTGTGCATTTCTGACCAAACTGTCAGTGGAAGAGACTTTGGAAAATGTAAGTATTCATGTATTTTATTCATCATTTTACACAGTGGTTTGTCCATCTATCACTGAATATCACTTGTTTCAACATCTGGCGCAATAACTCATAGTTTGAACATCAGTTAAATAAATATTCCAAGTTCAATACAAGTTAAGATCAATCGATAGCATTTGTGGCATAATATTGATAATCACAAACGTTATATTCAAATCATCACAAAAGTTTTTTCTTTTTTGTGTGTTACTCCTTTTCTCCCCAGTTTGGAATTCCCAATGCACTCTCTAAGTCCTCCTGGTGGCGAAGTGACTTGCCTCAATCCGGCTGGCGGAGGACGCACCTCAGCTGCCTCCATGTCTGAGACCGCCAACCCGTGCATCTTATCATGTGGCTTGTTGAGCGTGTTACCGTGTAGACGTAGCGCGTGTGGAGGCCCACGCTATTCTCTGCGGCATTCACGCACAACTCACCACACGCAACACCGAGACCAAGAACCACATTATAGCGACCACGTGGAGGTTACCCCATGTGACTCTACCCTCCGTAGCAACCGAGTCAATTTGGTTGTTTAGGAGCCCTGGCTGGAGTCACTCAGTACACCCTGGATTCAAACTCGCAACTTCAGGGGTGGTAGTCAGCGTCAATACTCGCTGAGCTACGCACGCCCCCCGTCACTCCTTTTCTTAAAAAATAAGAAAAAGGCAAAAATGGAGGCTACAGTGAGGCTTTTACAATGGAAGTTAAAGGAGACATTTTTTGGAAGGTTTAAAGGCAGAAATGTGAAGCTTATAATTTTATTAAAGCATTTCTGTTAAATCTTGTGTATTATTTGAGCTGTAAGTTGTTTAAATCACAGTTTTTGCAGCAAACTACTGTGCTAGATAGATTTGCCAACGACCTTATGTCGTCATGGCAACAAAGTTGAAATAATGGATATAACGCTGCACAGAAAAGGTTATTAAGCAATTCTATCACACTAAAATCATGTTAACACGTATGTTTATGTCTTGTTGTTATACTTTTGAAACAGTGAGAATTTTAACGTTAACAGATTGGTCCCATTCACTTCCATTGTAAGTGCCCAGATAAATGAAGGGACGAGACGAAATATATTTTTGTGGTGATCAACATTATGCCACAAATGCTGTCTATTGAGCTTAACTTCGATTGAACCTGGAATATTCCTTTAGTATCAATGATATGAATTGATTGATCATTGACCTATCACAGAACACAGTTTCAAAATACATTAGGATACTAGCTATTAAAATATTCACTATCCAATGCAACTAGATTTTTACATTTTCTGAACATATCCTGTTCAAATGTTAATGACACAATGCTAGGGTGTTGCCAGAGCATCGCTATGCAGTTGCTAAGGTGCTCTGAGTTATAGGGTATTACTGGTAAACAATATGTTGTTACTTTAGTATGAGAAACAGCTTTGGTACAGTGTTGAGCTATCCCTTGTTGTCCAATGCAAAATTGTCAAAGATAATATGAGATAGTTAGATAATATGAAGAACATAGTTTGACTGCGGCCCACAGGGGTGTTGATTAGGTGTGGAAAGTTAGGCGCATTTTGTCTCCATCACATATGGGGTTCCAATGGGCGAGTCCCGGACCAGGTGGGCCCTGGCGTTTAGAGACCTGCAGACAATCACTCATGACAAAGAAAACAGCAGAAGAAGAGAAAGACAGGGAGAGAGGGGGGTATCAGGGTAGTGGGGTGTACCTTAGGGAGCAGCTGGGCAGCTAGGACAAAGCATGATGGGATACTGGAGGGACACTGGCATGCGTGTATTTGCATGTCTGTGTGTGTGTGTATGTTTGCGTAGGTGTGTGCCTGCATGAGCGTGTGTGCCACTAGCGGGTAGCCACCCTCAGGGTTGGCAGCGGCAAAGGAGCCGTGTGCGCTGGAGCGGCTGTGGACGCAGTGGCGCGATCACCTGGGGAAGGTAAAGCCAGCGGAGCAGAGCTGATGCTTATTTCTGGGGAGAACTGGGAGATCTTATTCGTTAAAGCGGCGCCCGAATGCTCCCCACCTCAAAATAATGTATAAAAAAAATATGAACAACCACATGAGAATTGGAAGTGTTTTTTGAATCAGATGCTAAATGAGCATAGGAATATATGATATGAGTTTTACAGTGTTATGTTTATTTTAAATTATTTTCATTTCCATTTTGATACATCATCGAGTGTGTTTACATGTAGGGTAAGGGGCCCATTAAAATAAAGATAACACTGTAATTAATAAAGCCCATTTTGTTGAAATAGAGGTTTAGCATAGACAAATAGATACATACAAACTCTACATCCTAACCACATACCCTTTTTTAGCATAGAAAAATAAATGTAAACAGCATAGATAAATACACACACACACACACCATCCAAATACAGCTACACAAAGCAACACACCATTATTACATCTAACATCGACCCCATCCTTTTGCTAATTTTACACAAACATTCGAGGCAAAAAACAGACATTAAGTCTCTAATTTCTCTCTGCTCTTTTGTTCAGACGCCAGCGTTTCCCCTGTCGAAAATGCATTTTGTGTCTAATATGGTCAGCACCACACAATTACTCCCTCCAGTGAAAAGTGAAACAAACGCAGGGCAAGCAGAGCATTTTGCATTATCTGCGCTCCTTGGATAGTCTAACAATAATAACTGTAAGACAACGTCAAGCTGAGGATGCCAAGCTCAGCTAGCATGCATTAGAACTTAGGAAATGAAGTTTTACTCGAAATTGAGTGAAATGAAGTGCTGGAAACTGTCACATTGTGGAATTATGGCATACACTTTTTAGACATATATGGATATATATATAGAGTATAGTCACTCTGTATGTTTGTAAGGAATTTGTCATACCGCAGGACTATTTAAAATATCTAGAGAAGACAAAACGTGATTCAAATGGTGAATAACTTAAACCTATTTTTATGCATCTGCTAAATTGGCCATCCCATATACTATATATGACTAACACAGGTTAAAAACATTTGTAATGAGATACTATGGATACAAAACTAAGTTGACATGTTAGGCCCAAATCTAATCCCATCATTTCTCATAAGGTACTCATTTATTGTCACAGTGGAAGTTTTAATAGATTTGTTTTGTCAAATGTAACTTGTATTTAAGTTCCGACAGGCCCTGTTTGATATTCTGGGTTCAGTACATGTTAAGCTCAATCGACAGTATTTGTGGTAAAATGTTGATTACTACAAAAATAATTTCAACTCATCCCTCATTTTCTTAAAAAAAAAAAAAAAAAAAGCAACAATCTTGGTACCATGAGGCACTTACAATGGAAGTGAATGGGACCAATCTGTAAACGGGAATATACTCACTGTTACAAAAGTTTAACCACAAGACAAACAATATGCATTAACTGTTTTTGTATAATGTTATATGCAAAACTTCATTACCATGATGTCCTAATGCCGTAGTCTGCCTCAAAAACAATTATACTGTTAACTATCCTTATATTGTGTTCCAGACAAAACTGAGCGATTGCCTTTTTTGTGTGTGTAAAAACGGTAGTTTATTTCATCAATTTGGAATAAAATTCCTTGACTTTATACACACAGGGCATCTGAACACACACTTTTCTTTTTTTTTTAGATAATTTTCATCAAATTTTATTGGTATTATTTCACTTTGTTCCATTTGGAAATGGATGGATTAGACAACAAAATACAGAAATATGAAGTGTTCAGGAGCATCCCAATTCTTTAGATGAGCACATATGTGGATGAGACTTGCGCACTCACACACACTCACACACACACACACACACACACACACACACACACACACACACACGATGGGTTTCCATGTTTTATGAGGACTTTCCATAGACATAATGGTTTTTATACTGTACAAACTTTATGTTCTATCCCCTAACCCTCACAGAAAACTTTCTGCATTTTTACATTTTCAAAAAACATCATTTAGTATGATTTATAAGCCGTTTTCCTCATGGGGACTGACAAATTGTCCACACAACGTCAAAGATTTTGGGTTTTACTATCATTATGGGGACATTTGATCATCACAAAGTGATAAATACCTGCAAACACACACACACACACACACACACACACACACACACGCATACACACACACACACACGCACACACCCTTTTGTGCATCCTCTTTCCATGTACACTCTTCTCATCTTCTCATCATGCTGCGTTTGGGCTCGTTTGAATCGGGATATTCTGCTGGAAGTTTTGACATGTCATTATCTGTCATATGCATGTTTCAGGAATAATGAAAAACATGACAAAAAAGACACTCTTGTTTATTATATTAACTTGTGTCAGTGGGAATTTCACACACTAATACTCACAGTAGTTTGGCTTCTGAGATTTTTCCAACGATATATAACACATGCAATCTCATCTTTTTTATGGTTTTACCAACTCTGAATAGAATTGTTGTTATTACAAATTTGCCAATAATGAGAACAAAACAGTTCTTATTTGTCAGCAAATTAAAAAAAACATTATTTAAGAACTGGCAGGATCAACTATATGTGCCATTGTAAAGTCCAGATTCTAAGCTTTAAAATGACACCTATTTTGTGTAGGTCAAGCAAGTGGTTAAATTATTGCATAATTATTATTATGTAAAATTATTCTGCAGGAATAATTAGCCCTGTACGAGCTCAGTTCAATGAATCCTTCTATTAATATATATATATATATATATATATATATATATATATATATATATATATATATATATACACACACACTACCAGTCAAAATGTTTGAAACACTTGACTGAAATGTTTCTCATGATCTTAAAAATCTTTTGATCTGAAGGCATATGCTTCAATATTTGAAATTGATGACTTGGACCAAATAATAAAGAAGCAGTAAATAAGTGCCAACATAGATGGGAACTCCTTCAATACTGTTTAAAAAGCATCCCAGGGTGATACCTCAAGAAGTTGGTTGAGAAAAAGTCAAGAGTACATTTCTACAAATTCTAGGCAAAGTGTGACTACTTTGAAGATGCTAAAATATAACACAGTTTTAATTTATTTTGGATTTTATTCACAACATAATTCCCATATTTCCATTTCTGTTATTCCATAGTTGTGATGACTTTACGATTATTCTTAAATGTGGAAATTAAAATATTTGTTCAAAAAAGAAGTGCAACACCTGTCATTACTACTAAAAAGAAGTTGACAAAAAGATCTAATGCAACAGAAAAATGTGAGATTTTTTAACAATCTTAGTGGGCGGGTCAAAGGTGTTAAACTTTACAGTTCAAATAATTCACAAGTTTTAACAAAACAAAAAGTGCTATTCTAAATTATAACCTTCACATTTTTGCCTTCAAACCCTCCAAAAATTGGTCCCATTGACTTCCATTGTAAGTGCCTCACTGGATCTTAGAATTTAGCTTTCTTTAAAGAAAAGGAGGGACGAGACAAAATGACTTTTTGTGGTATTCAACATTATGCCACAAGTGCTGTCGATTGAGCTTAACTTGTATTGACCCCGGAATATTCCTTTAATAATGAGAATTTATGGAATGACTGAAACTGTTCTGTTCTGTTCAAACGAGGTGCAGAAAACTGTCGATTCTGGAATTCTGGAATGTTTTCATGCATTTATTTTAAACGTCTTTAATTCTTAATTCATACAAACTCCGACTCAACTAAAATTCCCTGCAAAACTTCCCAACACACATACATCCGACCATAGCAGATTAATGATACATCCATGGCCCAAATCAAACCATTATATCTCTTCTACAGTAAGTATTCATTCTCAAAGCGGAAGTATTAATAAAGAGATTATGTCAAATGTAACTCATGTTTGATTTGACTGCATCTGTCCTTCTGATTCTGCATGGCTTTGATTCTACCCCCCCCCCCCCCCCCCCCCCCCCCTTTCTGTTCATCTGCCTCTGTTTCATATCATTCCCCCTACTGCACCCATTGAATTGGCACCAAACCCTTCAAGATGTCCCCAGCAGGCTCGTGCATCGCTGGCCGCGTAGTAGACTGTGTGGTTTCCTTTAAACAGCTGTAATTTGTATTTCCAATCACTGTGCTGATTTCTGCTCATTATATCGCTGTTTCACACCGGTAAGTGAGCAAAAGTTTGGATTGATTGACTCTAATTAACTAAAAAACGTTCCGAGCCAGGGGTTTATTACCATGCTAGCTAGCCACAAATGTCAGAGAGTTTCACAAATTATTATCCTGTTAAGATGAATGTGTGGGAAGGCAGGGAAGTGTGGAGACAAAGAGAACATATATTATTTTCATGACGAATTTGTTTATCGGTCTAATTTTTTCCTCTTTTTTTCACATTTTCAAGTGTCTTTTTTTTTCCAATTAAATACACACAGACTCTTAAGCATCTGTACACATTTCAAGGGTTGTCATCGTCATCTTCAGCATGAAGCTTGTAAGAGTAAAAGTATGCACGTCTTTTAATTATGATCTCTTGGCCCCATGAGGACCAAATTAATATTAAATAGACCATCAGAGTATTATACATTTGCGTTTTAATCATAAGCATAGGGACTTTGAATTGAATTCATGACTAAATACAGTTTGAGACTTGCTAAAAGGATTGTTAGCTTATTATTATTTATGGTTCAGACAGAACATGTGTCTCCTCTAGAGTTTCAGAAGATATCTCAACAACGTCCTCCAAAAGTTCGACATTTCATTATGAACTCAATGTTATATCACTATAATTTTTCTCCTAAGGAATTTCAGGAGACACAAAGCTACAAAGCTTATAACTAAGTCCACTAGTAAGTCCATAAGTAAGTACATAAAGTGAGATCATCACAGATTTACTCAATAGTTACTAAATTTACTCTGTGGAACATAAAAGAGACACAAGTTACCATTCACTTTCTTTTTTGGAGATATGAAAGAGCGACCTTTTCACATAATACATGTTGCGTCACTATAATTAGATTTCAGGAAATTTCGGGAAAACTGTGACTTTAAATTATTCCCAACAATAGTTCCATATAACCTTTCAAATCTGTCCTCAATTTAGGTTTCAAAAGCTAGTAAAGCGAGTGTACAATACAGCATCTGTGCATGCTATGCGTAATAGAGCCGTCTGACGGTAGCTAACCCACTGTGAGGTTTGATGCATGTTTCTGTTGAAATTAATGGCAGTGGTGTTTCCTGGCCTGGTGTCATTTATTTCACAGGATTGATTGAAGCCAGGAGGAGCAGACAAATGTGTTTGGGAAGTGTTCTAATTTAAAATATGGCTGCCTGACCTGGAAGAGTTAGCAAAGAGACAATTCATCCTTCAAAAACATGAACTGGGTGTCCAGGTGCCAAGAAAGTTTAGTGCACACTCAGAAATGTGCATGCTTTGAAACACATCAGTGCGATGATGATTTTTCATAAATAAATTCTCAATATTCAGTCATGTGTTGTGGTATGTAATACATGAACTGCATGTGACCACTCTATTGAAGCTTAGATTATACAGAATAGACTAAAGCAATCAGCCACAAGAGGCTGTGTGTTATAGTGATGTTACAATGTTAAAGGCATGATATTAAGGAATTCCCTAAGAATTAATTGCAACCAAAATTACGATCTTGAGGGCCACTTCTGAGTGCTATACGTATATCGGAGGATGCAGCAGACCACTGTTATCTGACACACTTTGGCGGGACTTTACAGCATTACTCCACAACTATAATCCGGACAACTAAATCATCTGTTTAACATGCCAAATGTGCACTTGACTACATCGTGCATCTATGCCAGGTTTTAACATTTTTAAAGGAATAATCTGAGTTCAATGTGTTAATCTTAATCGACAGCATTTGTGGCATAATGTTGATTACCATAAACATTAATTTTGACTCGTCCCTGCTTTTCTTTAAAGAAAGCAAAAATCTGGGTTACAGTGAGGCACTTACAATGGAAGTGAATGGGGCCAATGATTGAAGGGATTTAAAGGCAGACATGTGAAGCTTATCATTTTATAAGTGCAGGAATGATAATGACTTAAAGAATGACTTAAATTTGCTGTTGGTTAGTGAATAAGTCACAGGTTTCTGCGCAACTTCGCCCCAAAGTGTTAATAGCCTTAAAGGTAAAATGCGCAATTTCTGCACCAATAGTGGCACCAAACAGAATCTGTTTGTTTGAGTGGCCAGACAGACATGAGTTTGAGGTGGGACTTTGTATTTGACTGGGGGAATGTTTGAAAATTGTTTGAAGCACTCTGATTAGTGCTGCTAGTGGTGCAAAAATGTTGTGCATAGCTTATTATCAGATGCTTGTTGACTTTAGGAGAGCACAAGGTGAACGCTCTCCGCTGAACATCGAGGGCTCCTCTTTGGAGATCGTAAAGAGCACCAAATTCCTTGTTGTTTACCTGGCGGAGAACCTCACCTGGTCCCTCAACACCAGCTCTATTACCAAGATAGCCCAGCAGCGTCTCTACTTTCTTCGAAGGCTGAGGAAAGGATCTCCCCCCCCCCTATCCTCACTACATTCTATAGAGGGACTATTGAGAGCATCCTGAGCAGCTGCACTGCCTGGTTTGGGACTTGCACCGTTTTGAACCGCAAAAAGGATAAAGGATAGTGAGGACAGCTGAGAAGATCATCGGGGTCTCTCTTCACTCCATCAAAGACATTTACAATAAACACTGCATCTGCAAAGCCACCAGCATTGTGGATGACCCCACACACCCCTCACACAAACTCTTCACCCTCCTGCCGTCTGGCAAGAGGTACCGAAGCATTCGGGCCCTCACGGCCAGACTGTGTAACAGCTTCTTCCCCCAAGCCATCAAAATCCTCAATACTCAGAGACTGGTTTGACACACACTCACACGTGTCCTGAGTTGCACTTTAATTATTGTCACTTTATAACTGGCTGCTGCCTCAATAACTGCTATGTCCATAGAACACTATCTCATAGTATGTTATGTTTACATTTGGCATTTTTAGAAACTGTCATCTTTTGTACTACTGTGTACTGGTCGGTGCTGCACTGTCTCTCACTGTGTCTATTGTCCTGTTCATTGTTAGTAGTTTATTGTACTGTACCGTACTTTTTGCACATGTTTGCACGTGAACTTTATTTAGGTACTTTATATAGTCTGTGTAGTCTCATGTGGTTCTGGGTTTGTCCTATGTTGTTTTATGTTGCACCATGGTCCTGGAGGAATGTTGTCTCGTTTCGCTGTGTTCTGTACTAACTGTATATGGTTGAAACGACAATAAAAACCACTTGACTTGACTATTGCTATTATACAACAGCAGTAACAGCAATATGCTAAAGATACCAGTGTTAAATAAATAAGTAACTTTATTAATAACTAGATTGAAAAGCTTTTGGACAAATTTAAGGTTAGCTTGAAAAAGCCTAGTCTGAAAGTTTGTTGACAGATAGAATAGATTAGCTTAACTAGGCATTGCTAACATGTTTTAGCATGTTGCTAGCATGTTTTAACACTTACCTAGGCATTACTAGCATGTTTTAGCACTTAGCTAAGTACTGTTAGAATGTTTTAACATGTTGTTTGCATATTGCTAACATATTGCTTGCATGTATTAGCATGTTAGATAGCATGCTGTTAGAATGTTTTATCACTTAGCTAGGCATTGCTAGCATGTTTTAACACAATGTTAGCATGTTCTGAGCTACTGTAGCCTTTCTGTCAGCTTGGACCAGTCTGGCCATTCTCCATTGACTTTTCTCATCAACAGGGTATTTTTGTCCACAGAACTGCCGCTCACTGGTTGTTTTTTGTTTTTGACAACATTCGGAGTAAATTCTAGAGACTGTTGTGCATGAAAATCCCAGGAGATCAGCAGTTACAGAAATACTCAAACCAGCCCATCTGGCACCAACAATCATGCCACGGTCCAAATCACTGAGATACATTTTTTTCCCCCATTCTGATGGTTGATGTGAACATTAACTGAAGCTCCTGGCCCATATCTTAATTATTTGATACTTAACACTGCTGCCACACGATTGGCTGATTAGATAATCGCATGAATATGTAGATGTAGTGGTGTACCTAATAAAGTGTATATTTATCTATGCATATATCTACTTGTTTTCATTAGCTTCGAATGTGGCTCATCAATCAGGTTTTAGAGCCAAGAGAGCTATCCGTTGTTTGTTGTCTTTTGCCACCTGTCTACTATGTCTAAAGAACTCAGAACTAATAGTTACCGGTTGGTGCTTTTCAGCTGAGCACAACTCAACAGGAAGGTTTAAGGCAGCTACTGGCCACTATTATCTACGAGTGGACATGGAAACACAGAAGGGCGAGAGCCTCTCTGACAGTCTCAAAAGTGTCAAAGGATCTCTCTAACTGAGTTTTAGAGAAATAGTATGTCTCTCAGACATCCATTAAGTTCTTTGTCTGTATTATCTGTTAAAAAGTTTTATTGCCATCATGGGAGCATGTATGCTTCTGGGCCCATTTATTCATGTCAAATGAATCTTGCAGCAATTTCAAGGAATACACGTCATCTCCATATCTACATAACCTCCCAAAACTGTTCTTCAGTGGTTCTCTGGCACACCCAGGTTTGGGGAGTAAGCGAATACATAAAACGGGATTGTGTATTTAAACTACAAAATATTAGTAACTGTATTCCACTACAGTTACAATTTAAATAATTGGCCATTAGAATAGTTACATTTAAAATGTATTTTGATTACTGAAGCATTTTATTGTCATTTGTTTCATTTAATATTTAGTCCTTTCAGATGGAAACATTTATACATATAAATGATGCGATCCAAAGTGCATTTGAACAGCGGTGAAACACTTTCTAACATGATGTGTTACATTCATACGAGCAGACAGAGAAGTATGTTTGAAGTAAGTTTGAAGTAAGTTTGAAGTAAGCTTGGAGCAGAAGAAATAGAAATAATCATTGTGTAAATTGTTAGCTTTACGCTAAGCTAAAATGCTTTTCCTAGCCATTTTACATGCACATGTTACCAGACACGAAAATTCACGTTGGATCATAATTTCTTTTTTTCTAGTAAGACTTTTGATATTAGATTTAATCTTAGTCTTGATAATAATGTTTGTATTGTTTTCCTGTAAAAATTTCAAAAAATCCTTAAAACATGATACATTTGATTGATCTTGTTTTAGAAACAACACTGCATAAGATATTTCGTTTTTTCAGAGAATGTATTTTTAACAGGTGTATTTTGTCTGAGTTTTTAATAGTCAAAACAAGTGAAAAAAATCTACCAGTGGCAGGACGGAGGGCGGGGCCGGGTCGTGACAATACTCACCCGGTCCTGTATCAGGCTAATCAAGCCTCCAAGAGGGATAAAGACCGATGGCAGAGGGTGGTGTGACGAGAGAGATAATTTATGGACATGTCCGTCGTCATGTGTTTGTGTCCTTTGTTTTAAGTTCATTATTAAAACCTTATTTATATTGTCAAGCCGGTTCTCGCCTCCTCCTTTCCCTTGAACTACGTTACACATACTTTGCAGAACTTAAAAAGGTTCTTACAGGAGTAGTTCCCCCAAAAATGAAAATTCTGTTGTCATTTACTCACACTCATGTTGTTCCAAACCCGTATTACTTTCTTTCTGCCATGGAACACAAAATGATATTTTATGCAGAATGTTAGTCTCAGTCACCATTTACATTCATTGCACCTTTTGTCCATACAATGAATGCAAATGGTGACTGAGGCTAATATACTTCCTAACATCTCCTTTTGTGTTCCACAAAAGAACATTATAAAGGTTTGGAACAACAGAAAAGTAATTAATGAAAACAAAATTGTAAGTTTTGGTTGAATTATCCCTTTAAAACCCTTTTTTGACTCCAATTCTATAAGGTTAGGGATGTTTAATGTGTTTTATTTAGTACCATGAGTGAGTGAAGTCTTAAATTATTCATCAGTTTTCAAAGATTTAATGGATTATTCTAATTGATCTAAACTATTCCAACAGAGATGACACTTCTTTATGTCTTTGTTTGTCTATGATTCTTTATGTCAATTGTATCTGACATTTCATTAATGATTTCATTGTTACATTTCACTGGAGGAGATACAATAAAGGCGCATGGGTTAAAAAAATAATAACTAAGAAACCAAAAGGCGCATGCACCACAACATCAAAATTGAAACTCATTTTTGTAAATGAAACCTATTTGTTGATAGAGCACATCAGCGTTGTGAAGCGGGGGTAAATTAGAAGCCTTGCGTTTCTGTGGGGTTGCGCGGAATGCCAGTGGGTAGTGTTCACAACATCCCTCTGTGCATACTATTTACCCCTGGATTGCTTCAGGCTAATGTCTCAATAATTTTCCGTCTTTTTTTTCGCAGGTCCTTCCCACAAAGGACTTGACTAATGATCCATGGACAAAATGAAGCATTCAAATTTATTCATTAATCATTCATCTCTAGCTCATTGAAAATGCTAAACTTCCACAAAATTAAGATTGAATATTGAAAAGTGATTGAGGGAGACAGCTCTCTGAGGGAGACAAAAAAAAGGGAGGATAAACAACGGGAAAAAAGGAGAAAAGGACACAGAGCGAAAAGAAGTCGAGACCAAACTCCTAGTCTGGTTAGGGTTACACAGGTATACTATCAGCTAGTTAAGGTCAGAGGGGTTTAAGTAGGTGTAATTAGATCCAAGAATCTAGAGAAGCGTAGAATTCTGTCAACACAGCCCCCTAATTATTCTCTTTTCCAATTAATGGTGACATAGATTAATTATCTGATGAGGCAAAGCCAATTGCAATCATTCACCCCGCTAAAATTAGATCACTTCTGACAGCGGCATGAAAGTCACCTGTTTCATTGTTATGAATTGGGCTGTGAGCAGGGGACAAGGGAGACTGAAGCATACTGGGGGGTTTAAGTAAGTTGTCTGGCCCAAGTGAGTGTCCAATTACTCCACTATCTGAACTGTAGGCATCTTCCTGCACGATCCAACGGCATCTGCGACGGGTCTGTTTGGTTGCTGCGGGACATGGCTGATAGTTGAGTCATCTGTCAGTGCTAGCAGGAACTCGGAGAGGCGGTGGATTGCATTTGACAACTCCTCCTGTTTAAATAGGCAAGCAAATGGAATCAATGAGTGTTGACTGATTAGGTAAAAAAACTCTAGTGGAGCAGAGGAACACGGCAACCACCACAAATGTGCAAAAGCGACACCAATGCTTGGGCCCCAAGGAGGTCAATACAATAATACAGAGAGAGCAATCTGTTTGCATTCACATTCATCTCAATGGTAGTTGCCTGGCTGGCGCATATTCAGTACAACAACACTAAGAGTGATATTGCTTAAATACATGTTGCTTGCAAAAATCCACACTGTGACAGTCAATGGAAGAATGTGCTTTTTGCCTACAGAATGGGTGCCACAAAAACAGCGCCAACCTACTGTACATTTCAGAATAGCATTCTGAGATTATATTCTTCTCACCACAATTGTACAGAGCAGTTATCTTAGAGTTACCGTAGACTTTGTCAGTTCTAACCAGTCTGGCCATTCTCTGTTGGCCTCTCTCATCAACAAGGCACTTCTGGGGCCTGGGTAGCTCAGCAAGTATTGACACTGACTACCACCTCTAGAGTCGCGAGTTTGAATACAGAGCGTGCTAAGTGACACCAGCCAGGTCTCCTAAGCAACCAAATTGGCCCGGTTGCTAGGGAGGGTAGAGTCAAATGGGGTGACCTCCTCATGTTCACTATAATGTGTGGTTTTCGCTCTCGGTGGGATGCGTGGTGAGTTGTGCGTGGATGCCGCGGAGAATAGCGTGGGCCTCAACACGCGCTACATCTCAGCGGAAACGCGCCCAACAAGCCACGTGATAAGATGCGTGGATTGACAGTCTCAGACGTGGAGACAGCTGAGATTCGTCCTCCGCCACCCGGATTGAGGCGAGTCACTACAGAGGCGAGGACTTGGTGAGCATATTGGGAATTAGGCATTACAGATTGGGGATTAAAGGGGAGAAAAACACCCCCAAAAAATAAGACGTTTCCATCCGCAGAACTGCCGCTCACTGGATGTTTTTTGTTTTTGGCTAGACTGGAGAATGGCCAGATTGGTTAAAAGTCTACGGTAACTCAGATAACCGCTCTGTACAATTGTGGTGAGATGAATATACTCTCAGAACGTTATTCTGAGATGAAGGTTGGGGCTGTTTTGGTGGCACAAGGTTTCCTACACAATATTTGGTAGGTGGATTTAATGTTGTGGCTGATCGGTGTATATTTACAGCGCAAAAAATACAGCATGACCAGAGTAGTCAGATTCCCAAAAGAATAACTCTTAAAGAGTCGGTTCTTTTAAATTTGAATAACCAGCCAAACCTTGATCCCTTTGCTACAAACACATAGAGCAATACTGACACTTTGGTCTCCATTTAAGACCTCTAGGAGCTTTTATTTTGTAAGACAGGAGAGCAAGACTGACAAAATGAAGGTGCAGGAGAAAGACGTGACACATTCCTGGTGAACAGCGTGTGCGGGTTCACTGCACGTCTGTTTTTAAAAAACATCAGCAACCAGTTTTTCTATTAAACTGCCTTGCACTGTCAACCAGCATGGGAATCTGAGCTGGTCTAGTCATGCAGAAATTTTCTGACTAACAATTATATCAGAAACAAGATCTTGGATTACGGTCCCATGAGAGCAGTGTGGTGGGTGTTCGCTCCAATTATTACTGGCCATTCACAACTCTCCACCCTGCTCTCTGTTTTTAGCAATTGTCAATTATACTATCCCTGGTGTAAACTTGCATAACCCGGAACTGAGTGGCCAATCTTGCAACAGTGTTATGAGATGACAGGCTTGCACGCTTTCTCTCTGTCTCTTTCTTTTTACTCTTTGCCCATGTCTCCACTTCAGTAGAGCTGCTAGGAAGCAGTCATTTGTTTCTCAGGAAGACACAGTGACAAATCAGTGGAACTAGTTTTTGTCTGCAACCTTCAGTGGCTGAGGGTCCTCATGTGTGGACATCTTTTGCTTGTGGTATCCTATGGGGAATGCGTTCAGATAGAATCGGCATTAATAAAAAGTCTTCACACTAAGGACGATGAAATATTTGTGTTTGGAGATCATTGGAGTTCGTTGTGTATGTTCTTGTTCAAGACTCAGAAATATGTGAAAATCAAACCATTGTAGAGAATTCATCCAAATGGAGAATTCATCCAAATGGGATAAATTGTGGCATCATTTACAGTCCTCATCCACATGTTATTCTAAAACGGCAACATCTTTTCTTCTGTGGTACACAGAAGGAGATATTAGGCAGAATGTTCAGACTGAGTTACATTTCAACAAAAAGAGCATTGTCAACAAAATGTCAAAATTTCACCTCTTGCGCTACATGGAAGACAGAATGTCATACTTTATATTTGGAATGACGTGAAGTTGAGGAAACTATCCATTTACTTGAACAAAATGAAAGAGAGTAAATCGATGCAAGAAAAAAACATCACAAGATTATTTGTCTCAAATTGAGTCATCTAGCGCAGTGTTTCCCAACCACTGTGCCATGAAAGATTGCCATGTGTGCTGTGGAAAATTATCAAATTCCACAAAATATTAAATGCATGAAAAAAAAAAAATATTTCAGGGATCCAAACTCCTCACCTTTTGGAGAAATTCACAGTTTTTAAATGTTTTGATTGTGAAGAGCAATGATTAATGTGCAAATTTGAGTGATATTTATAGGCGTTAAGGGTCGTTCACATGACTCGCGTCAGCGCTGCAGAATACATTGAAGTCTATTAAGTGACTTTACACCAAAGTGTTTTTCACACACATGTTTTTGCTTCACCAATAATGTCTTTGAGAGAACTAAGCAACAATAAATATTTAAAAACTGTCCACATTTCTGAAGAGACATTGAATGTCTCATCATTTCTTTTAATTAAATATTACCTTATCATTTACAAATATCCCTCATTGAACATTTAAATTCACCAAGAAAACGCTTCTGTTATTTTATCACTTTCAGCAATCAAAGCAACTGCAAGCTATTTTTCTCTCTTCCAAATACATGTTTCAATGTTTATTGTGCACACCTCCTGCTTTTTTACGTGGTTCTCACTACTTACAATACAAAAGTGGAGAACAGCGTAGAAGTGTGGGATTTAGGACTTACTGGGGAATAAACTAAGATTTTATTTTTAATCCAAATGGACTGACTTACTTTAAAAGGCTGTATGGCTGTGGTCGTTTGCTTCATAATACAAAGACTACGTATGATTATAGGAAGTTGTGACAAATTAGACATACTAATACCACTAAATTTATTTATTCACCAAACTTTAGTAATTCATTTTATTGGATACCTAGCTACTGTCAACTTCCATTTTTTGGGGTAATTTTGGAAGGCTAAACTTTAAAGCTAATGTCATTTTCTCAATGTTAAAATAAGGGCTGTCGATTTAATGTGTTAATTAAGTGTGATTAATTATATAAAAGAATGTGTTAAAAAATTATGTAATTTATCATGTCCAATATTCATGCTATTGGAGCAATTCAAGCTTTAAGTACAACCTGTCTTCAGCAGGGGGCAGTAAGCGAAACTCCAGCTGTTCAGAAAAGAAACCAAAACTAAGGCTTGCTTGACATGTGACAGCACAAGGTCAAAATGCTTTCTTCTGTTCAAACTCAGCTGGATGGAGCTCAGTTCCTAATGCTTGGATCTCAGGATGTGCTTTTCTAAGTTTCATAATATGTTTAACTTAGCTGTGTTTTATAACACAACTTAACCAACGTGATATGCTCCAAAAGTGCCCGTCTGAATCAGGTTTGATGCGTCCTTAAACAAGCCCTTAAAATAAATAATCTCAGACAAATTAAATAACAAAATGGACTAATGTGGACTGTAGGACAATGATAGTCTTATGTTCAATTGTATAGAAATAAATCATACATTGCCTTCTAAAGCTAATTTTTGTATTTTCCTGTCAATCCTCTACTCATCTGCCACAATAATTTAATGCATTTAAATAATTTGAATTACTATTTTTTTATGAGATATATTTTATCCGCAATTACTTAAAAGTTACTTAACAATTTACATTATAATTATTATATGATGAATTATTGTCATTTGAGGGGCTTTCTCAGCAAATATTCATATATGTGATTAACTATGATAAATTCGATTAAAGCTGCACTACATAACTTTGTGCTCTCTAGCGACATCTGTGGTAGAAATTTAAAATTGCAAGCAATTTGATGAAGAACACTTAACGTCTGTCGTGTTTCGACACTACTGCTCTGGCGGATGAATCTTATGATTTGAGGTTACTTGACGTCGCCTGTGTGTCTGATCATGACTGGAAGATATTCAGAACCGGAGTTATAATGTGCTATTTTCATGTAGATATAATTATGTTATATGACTAAACGTTTAAAAATAAAATACTACTTGCTTTGATGAAGATAAACAACACTCTTATTTACATATTTTGAATGAATGATTTGTACACCTTTCTGACACTACACTTTTACATAGAGCACAGGGGACTCTATGTATATAGAGTCTTATTAAAAAGTATATTTTAATAAGATTATTCATGTTTTATCGACTATTTACATTTGTGCATTTGGCAGATGCTTTTATCCACAGCGACTTACAGTACACTTATTACAGGGACAATCCCCCCGGAGCAACCAAGAGTTAAGTACCTTGCTCAAGGACACAATGATGGTGGCCGTGGGAATCGAACCAGCAACCTTCTGATTGATGTGCTTTAGCCCACTACGCCACCACCACTCCTTTGCACCATTATACTTATCAATTTAAGAGGTGAAACTCATAATACTGCTGAATCAAATTCAATGTAAGACTCCATTATTTGTACATTATGAATCTTGTCTCGAATTTCAATTAATCAATGGAATTACTGACGAAGACGTTCGTTGACGAAAGGTTTTTGATTTCGGCAATGATAACAAAGGCGAGACAAAAAAGGCACATATCATGACGATAATTATATGATTTTAGCAAAGCATACTATTGACAAAAAATATGATGATAAAAATTATAATGCAAGTGTGACAGGGCGGAGGGTGGGGCCGGGTGGTTATTCTACACACCCGGTCCCTTATCAGGTTAATCAAGCCTCTGAGAAGGATAAGGGACCAGGTGTGTAGAATCACCACCCGGCCCCGCCGGTGATGTGCATTTCTCCACATGAGCTGCGTGAGTTAAACTTGCTAACACCTGCCAAATTTACCAACTTGATCTTATGAAAAGTCGTACATAATTTACGAGGTGTCTATTTCATGTGATGTTGCACGATTTTGTTCGCATATACTCGTACGACTTCATCACGTATGACATACTTATTAATATTATGCCCTTACCCAAACCCCTAATCTAAACTTAACCAATCAGTAGAGTGTGTAAACATGATACGAAGCTGTTGTGTGTGAGAGAAGCAAGTAATTGTCACATATTAGATGAAAACCATGACCAGCAACGTCACTGGCGGTAGTGAAAGTCGTAGGAATTCAAACGAGTCCAGTAATAATAATATGTAAGCTACAAGAAGTCAATTTCAGAAGTCATATGTATTAGTAAACATGCACAGTAACTTCCCATGACAATGGATCATGTTCGGTAAACATACGAGTAATGTTCTATTCATAAAAGCATGACAACCCTACCAGACAACATACTGTATCCAATTCCAAGCATTATAGCAGGTAATCAACAGATAACAGATAAACATCCATCCAGACTGCAGCAATGCTGTCTTGAACTGCGTAATTGTGACTGACTGAACTGAACAGCATTCTCAGCCAGAACATGAGACAGCCTTCTTTCCTGTGTTTACAAACATGACATCATGATGCAAAGAGGAATGACATAAGCCAGCAATTTTGCGCCAAATTCGACCCAATGGCTCAAAATACAATTATTTTTATAGGCTTACCGAAACAAAGGTTGTTTATGTATAACAAAAAAATCGTACATAGTGCAGCTTTAATTAATCGGCATATCAGGGCCTGGGTAGCTCAGCGAGTAACGACGCTGACTACCACCCTTGGTGTCGCAAGTTTGAATGGAGGGCGTGCTGAGTGACTCCAGCCAGGTCTCCTAAACAACCAAATTGGCCTGGTGGCTTTGAAGTGTATTGTCACATGGGGTAACCTCCTCGTGGTCACTATAATGTGGTTCTCGCTCTCTGTGGGGTGTGTGGAGAGTGTGCGTGGATGCCACGGAATATAGCGTGAAGCCTCCACACACACTATGTCTCCACGGTAACACGCTCAACAAGCCACGTGATAAGATGCCGGGATTGACGAGCTCAGACGCGGTGGCAACTGAGATTCGTCCTCTGCCACCCGTCACTACGCCACCACGAGGACTTAGAGTGCATTGGGAATTGGGCATACCAAATTGGTTTATCGACATATGTTATATTTCGATTTAGACATTTTTATCGATTGATAGCCCTAGTTAAAATACTTTCTCCTACCTAGGTTAATTTGCAGAGGCAACTTATAAGTAAGCCATTCGAAGGTTGATTTCTCCCAAAAAATGTAAACACTGTGGCTCTGGGGCGCAATCAATATATATTGCTCTGTTTGTTTGAGCATCTGACCAGCCCGAAACAGCAAAATTAGCTCAACCAATGGTGTGAGTTGCAGGTGGTACAATCTCTTTGTTCGACCAATGCCAGATGGAGGGCGCATTCGGGGAATGCCATTTTTTTAAAAACAATATAAATTCTTGCATTTCTGTTTGGTGACACTAGTGGCGCAAAAATGACAAATTTCAGCATTAATGCTATGCGTTGCAATACTGTGGTTTTAAAATGGAAAGTCAAATCTCATGCTAGTGTGTGTGGAGTCTGGGGGAGGAGATCAACACTCAGCTGTGACAAAGTTTCAAGTGAGGCTGCTCCTTTTGTCCTTCACACTCGGAGGAGCCTGAAGAACTCCTCGTCTTCATGCTCCATTCCCCTGCCTGACTTCCAGAGCCGGCCTCCCCTGACTGAGCCACAAACACACCGCTGCTCACCTCATTATAAACGCGCATAGCACACCTTCCACTAAGACGAAATGTCTGTTGTATAACATCAACACGGTTACGCAATTCCAATATACAAAATAATATTACAAATGCAGAAAGAGGCAATGCCAATTTTCATCATTAGTCAGATATGTTCATTGACATTTAATTTGGGTTTGTGTCTTAAATCAACTAAATTTGTGAATTAACACATTGAGTGCTGTGCCATTAGTATTGTTAATGCTATATTATTACACAGGTGATAGTGATTTTTGCAAAGTCGGACTAAAGCTGGCTCTATTAAACCCTGCATATTTGTCATCCTTTAAAAGTTTTTGATCACACATTTTGTCATGCTTACTTGCATGGCACTGCTATAGCTTGATTATAACAGCACATTCAAACGTACTGACTAGGGTTGTTGATTTAATGTGTTATTTTAGTGCGATCAACTACATGTAAAAATAATTTGTTTAAAGAATGAATACAATTATGCCCCTGACCTGTGTGTAAATTCCGTTATATGGAAGGTTCCTACCATCGGAGCAATTTAATTGATGCACCTCCTTGATGCAGTAGGGGGCAGTCAGCACTTCAGCTGTACAGGCAACACTCCTTGTTGCACTCTCACCCCAGCAGCCTCCGAAGGGCACTTCAAAGGATGAACAATTGTGATTGCCATGCTGTGAGATCGCTTCAAACTGATTTTTCAAAAAAATGGCTTAAAAGGTGAGTCCTGAATAAATTTTCTTTTTGAGCACCACACCTGTCAGCCCCCCCAAAGCTCTCACAGTGAATGGTAAAATCTTCAGGGCATAGGGATGATCACTTCTGAATGGAACGCATCAGATGACAGGCCGAGCATAACAGAAAACAGGGATATCGAGACGGTTTTCAAAGTTTTAAACTTAGTTTAATTTGACATAGCGTCCTAAAAACACAGCGTCTGATGCACAAGCAAATAGGCCAACGATTTAAAAAAGAACCGAGGGAAGTAGGCCAATAATAGCATCATGTTCAATTATACTGAAATAAAACAAACAATATTTTTACATTTTTATTATTTTTTACTTTAGTACAGCATTTTTCACATTTTATGCTGTACTAAAGCTTTTCTTGTCTGTTGACACAATATTATGTCATGCATTTGTATTATCTGAATGATAAATATGTTTGAGGGCACATCTCAATGAATGTTGATATGCGATTAATTAGATTAATTAATCGGCACATTATGTAATTAATTCGATTAAAAATTTTAATCGATTGACAGCCCAAGTACTGACTGATATAAATTGGTTCTCAAATATCAAATAACCAGTCGCGACGTGTCAATGAGATTTGTACGGAGCGTCTTAGTGGACATGTTTTGCGTTCCTTCTAAATAAATTTACCACAGTTTTACTGCAGTAACCATATTTTAACCATGACAGTCATTGAGAAACCATAGTGATAATACAAGAAAACGAAAACTATTATTGTTGACTGTGGTAACCATAGTTTTTGGTGGGAATAATTGTTTATATATATATATATATATATATATATATATATATATATATATATATATATATATATATATATATATATATATATAGTAATATTGAAATAACTATGAAAAGTTATGAAAAATGTTTTTTGGCAGGAACCTTGGTTTTGATACAGCATACAGTATCCATACAGTGACCATTGTTTTACTATAGATTAACCATGGTAATGCTTGTGGTTACTATGGTTTTACTACAAATTCCATGGTATTTAATTGTGTATTATTACTTGGTTTTATTACGAATATCAAGGTTAAATGTGCTTACTATAGTAAAACCATGGTAAATTTATTGTGAGGACACAAAACTATATATAAAAAGAAAAGCCCTGTCCTCTAAGGGGCTCTGTAGATTTGAGAGCTGCAGCGTAGGGGGAGATTTTCTGTGAATAATGACTTCAATTTCTGTATGTTTTCTCACACGAATCGTATGGCTTAAGAAGACTTGAAATATAGCACACAAGTCGTATGGACTGCTTTTAGGGTGCTATTTTGTCCTTATTGGAGCATGAAAGCAGAAGTCCCTGTGAGTTGCCGTTGTATTTGTTTGACAGAAAACATAATAGCAAATAGATTTGGGCTGAATAAATTATGATAGACTTTTAATTTTGGTTGAACTATTCCTTTAATTTGCATTATTTTATTAATAGTTAGGTGTTGGTGTGATTTTGCTACTGTACAATGCCACATCTTAAATGAATCACCTTAATATTTTCAAGCCTTAACCTGAATGCCTTTGTGGCCCATTGTTGTATATGATACAATACTTACAAATAGTTGTGTGTGTGTTTGTGGGGTGCTAAAGAGCCCATACCTGGAGGGCTTTCATTTTCTGGATGTTCTGGTTGGAGAGGGCCTGGAAGTGGGCCAGCTCTGCCTGGCTGTAGACGCTGCGGTGTTTGAAGTATTTTAGCATGGCTTTGTGCATCCTCTTCTGCAACAAAGAAAGCTGGGGAGGAAATAAAAGAGGGAGAGAGAGAGAAAAAGAAAGGGGGAATCGGTAAGGCAGGAGAGGAAATTAATGGCAGTGTTCAAGAAGAATGATGGAGGGAATAGAGAAAGCAGTCAATAGCCCATTCTGCAGTACACGGAGCTGACAGGAATTTCACAGTCTCTTGCTCTCCCTGCCCACTCATGTGCACTGGGCGGAAACCAGTCACATCTGGCTGCCAGGATGGGGGGTTAATTTTCTCTAAATGCTTCAGCGGTTTTGTTCTAGCTCAGGCAAACTCGGTGACTGCAAAGCTGATGAGTAAAATATTTCGACTTCACTCACTTTAACTTTGTACCAATCCCCTCAAGACATATTTTACACATACACAAAGAGTCATGAACCCCCCGCCGCATCGAGAAATTATTCTGAGTACACTGGAAAAAAGGAAAAATGCAGAGAGAGTATGTGTTTGTGTGTGAGAGAGAGAGATTAGAGGAGAAAGAGAGAGGGAAAGGAGTGAGAAAGAAAGCATGCTGTTCTCTTTATTATTTGAGCAGTTTTACAGAAAAAAGAAAAAGAAAAAAAAGAATTGGATTGGGGGGGGGGGGGGTTGCAATTCGGAGGGATGTCGTCGCTGGTTGCGCCCCATCTCTCCTCTCTTCCTTTAAGCTTATCATTGCTTGGCAATGTGCTTTTCGAAGCATGAAAAAACTAAAGCGAATTAGCTTAGCCTATAACTGAGTGAGTAAAAAAAAGGTCCTTTATGGAGCTGTGTCAAAACCTTCCATATTAATGCAACATATAAAACGATAGTTAAGAATATACAGAAATGTGCATGACCTGCTGACAAAAAAACAAAACAAAAAGAACAACTTACATCAGGTTGAGCACTTTATGCCAGCTAGACTCTATTAAACCAGCTGAAGACCAGAAAACCAGGAAACTGCTAACATCATAACATGAATATATATTTATTTTGTTTATATCTGAGCTTGTGTTCAATTTGACTGTTGTCGATTGGTGAACGTCCAGATTGTTTAAAATGCACTCATATGTCTTTCTAGTAGGCCTTAGGTGGTACTATTACAAACCTGGCACCAACCTTTTTGTTTACAAGCATAAAACTCATATGGAAAGTTCAAGCAGAGCCGTTTCAGCAATTAGGCCCATTGTTTGTACATTTAACTACAGCAAGGGGGAGCTCTAGCTCTCTCATTCAGACTAAACTGGCAAAGTCAAATACTAAATGGATAT
>JAVLUX010000033.1:30027500-30075000 GCA_032164185.1 Moxostoma hubbsi | reverse complement strand
ACAGAGTTATCTCTTGCTGATCAGAGATGAAGGCGGCCCGCCAGAATTGCAGGTAAGAAACTACGCCAACAGAAACGATATATTTCCTCAAATTATTTAAACATTTACTAAAACATTTTGCCAGAACAATAATAGCTACCATGCCAGTGACTGGTTAAATGCATTTAAAATCGTAATTGTAATCACATTTAGCAAACATATTGGCTTAAATGAACAAAAAGGAACATGTTAAGAAAAAACATTTTTTTAGAACTTTTGTCTGAACCAATGTTGAACATTTTTTAAGCATTTTAAAATTTATATTGTAGGTTCTAAAATAGAACTGTCACTGATTTAGTTTTTTAGGGCCCAAGCACTGAAAGTGCAGAGGCCCTATTTTTCTTCTAAGGATTATTAGGGCCCAAGCACTGAGAGTGCAGAGGCCCTATTTTTCTTCTAAGGATTATTAGGGCCCAAGCACTGAAAGTGCAGAGGCCCTATTTTTCTTCTAAGGATTATTAGGGCCCAAGCACTGAGAGTGCAGAGGCCCTATTTTTCTTCTAAGGATTATTAGGGCCCAAGTGCTGAAAGTGCAGAGGCCCTATTTTTCTTCTAAGGATTATTAGGGCCTAAGCACTGAAAGTGCAGAGGCCCTATTTTTCTTCTAAGGATTATTAGGGCCCAAGCACTGCAGAGATAGCACCCCCTTGAAAATGGACATGTAATGGAGGCTCTCTAGCACCCCTATTTTTACCTACAGTTACCAAAATTGGTACATATGTAGTTCTCGTCAAGCCAAATAACATTCATACTCTCAGTCATTAGCTCTGCCCAACAGGAAGTCGGCTATTTTGGATTTTTCTGAAAATTGCAGGCTCTGAACTTTTCCATACTCCTAGGGGATGTGATTATGGTGGCACTAAATTTGTTTTTTGAACAGATTTTTTATATTTTGAATGGTGAACCAATACATTTATGGCAAAAAATAGGAAAACAGGAAGTGTCTCATATCTTCTGTGTGCTTTTTTGATTTTGATGAGAATTCATCTGTATGTTTGTTAACGGGGGCTAATCATATAGATTTGACTATTTTGGGTCACAAAAAAAGTGTGGCTCTTACAACAATTGTCCTCTTGTATTTACTCAAATTGCTTTAAATAGTTCAGAATAATGTCAAATGCATGTGTCCAACTTGCATTGTTTTCCGGGTGGAAATTGAGCCGTTGTGCTTTGGTTTGTCATCGCTGCTTGCAGCTTTATTTCTTAACCATTCTTTTAAAAAATATGTGTATGTTTATCCAGTACAATTATGTTTGCCATGGTATAAATTTACTGGTAGAATCAGACATTACTTTTGGCATTATTAGGAGCACTATCAAATATCACGACCCTTATCATTATTATACATTATATTCAGCATTAAATACAGTTTGATATAGTACAATCATACTGTAAAGTGACGTCACTGATGGAGCTTCTCCATGCTCATTGCATGTATCCAACTAATCGATAATAAAATTAATTGTCGATGAATTCTGTTATCAATAATAATCGATTCTATCGATTAGTTGTTGCAGCCCTATTCATGTTTTAAATGGTTTCAACATAATATTATTTAAAAAAATGTGTAACCCAAGTACTTGAAGTAATTTACTTAAAGTCAGTAGCTTATCTGAATACAATAACTTAAAGTGTAATGTGTCACACTACTTTTTGATTGCAAAATTAATTAGATTACAGTTTTTTTTTTTTTTTTTACAGATTATACTCAACAACTGGTAATGTACTCAAAAGTAATTACCTTAATTGAAATTCAGTAATGGTAATCTGATTACAAGAATTTAAAATGTATTTTTTACACTACATTTTATTTAAAGTAATTAGATTACAGTAACTAATTCATATTCAAACATATTCAATATGGAGGTATATGTCATCTGTACACATATGGATATGAAATGTAGTTTATGTAGAGAAATGCGGAAGTGTTTACATTTCACCATACAAAAAGTACTAGTAATACCCTAAACACCTTAATTATCTTACTCAATTTGCAACTCCTGGACTGCATGCTGATGTGACACCGTAATAATTTATGATATCTGAGTAAGTGATATTTTTGGCAAGTTCGAAAAAGCAAAGAATTGTCCAAATAGCTGCTAAAATATTCCGTAATTGTGTTACCCAATCCCCATTTGACACAGTCGATGGTAGAATGCCGTTTCTTTTTCAACGGCTGTACATGCCCTCTGGGGCCCCTTTCTGGGTGGCCCCATTTTCACATTTTGCTGCGGCTCAGTGTAATTATAGAGTGATAGTTCTCATGTCAGTTCTCAGCCGAGCAAAGCGGGGATGAGTACTCGCTTTCTGTGTTGTGAGAATGGGGATTTCAAGTGAAACTTTCCTGCCAGTGTAGCTCCTAGTGGAATAGCCATGGTAATTATTCTCAGTTAGTTTGTGTTTTACGTTTTGCTGGTTTTATGGTAATGTGCAATTGATTAGAATGCAGATTACCTCAAAGAATTTGTAATACAACCCTTAAGATTTCAAGCAGACGTTAATGAGTGTGCTTCCCAGGGCCCAGAAACAATTCAAGTTCCTGGTTACGAAATTCAGCCATTATTCTCTATATGAATTATTCTCCTGCAGCTACAGAAGACGAAATTAAGAAAAAACATGAATGTGGGCTTCAGCAATAAACAGTGAAAATTGCTAAAATCACTGACACATACTGTACAATGTTCAATAAACGGTCACATTTATAAAATATAATAATAATAATAATAAACATAATTCAATAAACAGATCTTCCGTAAGTAATATAGTTCATGACCGTAAGGCAACGTCCACACTAATGCTAAAAAAAACTGTTTTCAATTGAAAACTATGTTGTTTGTTTTCTTACGTCGTCGTTTTCCAAAGTACTGGAGAGCGTTTTTGAAAGTTTTCAGTTTTCGGTGGAGAAAAACGGCATTACAGTGTGGATGAAATGTATGGAATGGAAATGCATTAGTGTAGACTTGGCATAACCAAAAGCTTTTTACGGCTGCAAAACAACGCATTAATATTGAGTGCGCTGTCACTGTTTTATGGCTTCGGCTTTAGAAATTGTATAAATAAAGGCCATGTCCACACTAATATGTTTTAGTTTGATAACGCATTGATTTTGCTATGTTTACGCCTCTCATCCATACTAGAATGGCATTTTTTATTATTATTATTTTTTTTTTCGAAAACGGAGACTTTAGAGAACGCTCTCTAGTACCGTAGACTTTGGAAACCACCTATTTCGATTTTCTGCTGTAATGGAGAGCATTTCAAAAGTCTGTTTTCGGTGAAGAAAGATGCAGTTTGAATGTAGATGATGGGCATTAATGTAGCTAAATCAATGCATTTACAAACGGAAACTATTAGTGTGGACCTGGCCTTCGTTTGTCACATTTTCTGAAGCCAAAGCCATCAAATGTTGATAAACACACACCCGTGATGGCACATTCTATATTTTATATATTGGCCACATCCACACTATGTTTTCGATTTTGCTACTTTACGCCTTTTCTGTTTTTATTTAATTTTTATTTATTTTTTCGAAAACTGACTTTCAAAAATGCTTTCTATGACCTCATACTTTGAAAAAGGATGACATTAGAAAACTGCAAATGGAGTTTAAAAACAAAAACAGATAAGTGTGAACATGGCCTAAATTATAACTTTTTGATGCATGATGCAACTGAGTTTCGGGGATGAAATAATATATAAAATGGAACAAAAGTTGCTACCGAATCGAAAATATATTATTTAAAAATGCCCATATGGTTTATGTTCTGTTTGCTTGTTTTCAGTTTGCTGCCTGGGTGGACGCTGTGGTGTTCGTCTTCAGCTTGGAGGATGAGATCAGCTTCCAGACAGTATATAACTACTTCCTGCGTCTCTCCAGCTACAGGAACACAGCAGAGGTTCCCATGGTGCTTGTGGGGACACAGGGTGAGTCATCATTCAAATGGTGACTCAGTTATTCTTCTACAATACAGCACAGGACAGACAAAATTGATGTGCAGCGTGCACTTGTTTTTATTAAATCTGGTATAAAACTCTTGCACAAAATGTTACATTCATCGTGTTTTACCAAAGCAGCTGACTAACAAGTTGTATGTGCAGAAATCTATAAGACTAAGGGACAGTTCAGACCGTTCTTGCGCTAAAAAACAGCGCAACGGACAAAGATGTACGTCTAATGCATATTTACCGTCGCATATTGCATAAATTTGTCGCTAGTCGCTTTTTTGAATAAAAGTCGCTAAAGAGGTCTGAAAAGTCGCTAAATCTAGCAACACTGTTGGCAACACTGAGCAAGACCAGTGTTCAACGGGAGAGGGGCAATGAAGTCGTTTTATTGGTTGATGCCTAACCAATGAATGCCACCATTGTGGATTGTTAACTGGGGATGTGGGCCTTAGGGTTGCAGTGGTATACCGGTTTCATGGTATACCACGGTTTGAAAATTGACGGTTATCATACCGAGAGAAGAAAATGTCCGAGAGAAGCGAGGCGAGGGGGTCTGACATGAGTGTGTGTGTGTGTGTGTGAGTTAAAGCAGTGTTTCTCAAATGGTCTATTCGGACTGGGTCGCGGACAGCAGGGAAAGAGCAATGCCATGGTTCTCCCATTGAAGATATTTCGGCGGCCGCCCAAGTGATCGACTATTTACGAGGCAGATTTAATGATAATCTCGCAAACAGCTAAAGCAGACATGGGCAACATACGGCCCGCTGGCTGGATCAGGCCCTCCACATGGTTTAATGTGGCCCGCGGCTCATTTATCGTAAAATCGTTTTTATTTTTCATTGGATATTTCAGTTAAATTGCATTGGGACCAAACGCGTCCCCACAAGCGTTTAATATGCTCAGGGTTGCCAGAAAAGAGACACAACACCCCCAGTTTAGAAACGTTGAAGTCCCTTCGCACCTGTCTGTTAATCTAACTCTTGCAGTATTCATTTATCATAGTCATGCAGCCGGTGTTATTCAGTTGTGTGATGAACGTCAAACCATCGAGGAGACCCGCATTATGACCCTTTTAGCATGTAAACGGGTAACGTTTTAGAAAAAAAGAAGTAAACGCCCGCTTTGCGACAAACATTAAAAGTTCTATCATTTATTTTTTGTTTTTTTATTAAAACAGACTCCTGATGCAGAGAGTGTTAAAATGAATAATACATTAGCAGGGAAGTAGAGACGGCAAAATAAATGTATAATCTCCACCTTTATTGAGTTTTTTAATGCCTGATAGAAAAGTATTTATCTTTTTTGAGCAATAAAATACTTTAGGCAATTGCAGAATAGTCTCACTATTCACAGACACACTTCAGAAAATTGAGTACACAACTATTTTCTGGATTAATATTATTATTTTTGGGTGACCTTTTCCTTTATTGATGCATTTTATATAACATTAAAGGGGCTGACACTATAGGTTACAGCAGTCCTATAAGAGAAGATATCTGATGAGAGTGGACCCCGCTCCTTTTGTTAAGTATATATGTCTTGTGACATCACACGTTTCACTGTTTTCTCCCTTTTTAGATGCCATCAGTGCTGCCAATCCCAGAGTGATAGATGATGCTCGAGCTCGCAAACTGTCCAACGATCTGAAACGCTCCACGTATTACGAAACATGCTCCACCTATGGCCTTAATGTGGAGAGAGTTTTTCAAGATGGTGAGATGGCTTGATATGATAACCGGTGTCTTTTAAATACCACTTGAAGCGCTCAGGTTTGAGTTTAGCATCCTGGTTTGCAGTTTGACCTTTAGGGTTAATTGCAGCACAACAACATGTTATGTCTCTATGGAGACTTCATTTTGTGATGTCTTCTTGGTTAGCAAAGGTTCTTTAGGTCATTCAATTGTTTTTTATGTTGCTAGAGGTTAAATCATTTACGTACAATCTCAAAAAAACAGTTTGAATGTTTTCAGACTTTCTCCCATGGTTGCATGTGCTGCAATAATTTGAGAAGCTTTACTGCGCTGCAGTCTTGCAGTTTCCTTCAATATTGTAGTGGTCAGGATGGATTTCTCTCAGTCCTGTGTTTACTGCCTGGGTATCAAGGGTTGCTATTTCTTATATGTATCTGTCTGTCTGTTACGGTGTCTCTGTCTGTCTGTCTGTCATTATATCTATCGTTCTATCTATCTTTTTGTCTGTCTGTCTTGTCTGTCTCTCATTATCTATCTGTTTGTCTGTCTGTCTGTCATTATATCTATCGTTATAACTATCTATCTATTGTTCTATCGTTCTATCTGTCTTTTTGTCTGTCTGTCTCTCATTATTTGTCTGTCTGTCTGTCTATTGTTCTATCATTCTAAAACTCTCTCTCTATATATATATATATCACTCTATCTGTTTATCTGTCTGTCATTATACCTAACTTTTGGTCTATCCGTCTGTCTATTACTGCGTTTGTCTGTCATTATATCTGTCTGTCTGTCTGTCTGTCTGTCTGTCTATCTATCTATCTGTCTGTCTGTCTGTCTGTCTGTCTGTCTATTACTGCGTTTGTCTGTCATTATATCTGTCTGTCTGTCTGTCTGTCTGTCTGTCTATCTATCTATCTATCTATCTATCTGTCTGTCTGTCATTATATTTATCTGTCTGTCTGTCTATCTATCTGTCTGTCTGTCTGTCTGTCTGTTACTGCATTTGTCTGTCATTATATTTGTCTGTCTGTCTGTCTGTCTATCTATCTATCTGTCTGTCTGTCATTATATTTATCTGTCTGTCTGTCTATCTATCTATCTGTCTGTCTGTCTATTACTGCGTTTGTCTGTCATTATATTTGTCTGTCTGTCTGTCTGTCTATCTATCTATCTATCTATTACTGCGTTTGTCTGTCATTATATTTGTCTGTCTGTCTATCTATCTATCTATCTATCTATCTATCTATCTATCTATCTATCTATCTGTCTGTCTATTACTGCGTTTGTCTGTCATTATATTTGTCTGTCTGTCTATCTATCTATCTATCTGTCTGTCTATTACTGCGTTTGTCTGTCATTATATTTCTGTCTGTCTGTCTATCTATCTATCTATAGGTCTGTCTTTTTGTCTATTATTGTATCTGTCTGTCTATCTGTATTTCTGTCTGACTGTCTTTATACCTATCTACCTATCTGTCTGTCTATTACTGTATCTGTCTGTCATTATAATGATCTATCTATAGTTCTGTCTGTTTATGTCTATTACTGAATCTGTCTGTCTGTCTCTTCATCCATTCCATTCTTTGTCCATATCTTTTTACTGTATCTATCTGTCTGTCTGTCATTATATATAATCTATCTATCATTCTGTCTAGCTATTTTTCTATCTATCTGTCTCTGTCCATTCATCTATCTATTTACTGCATCTGTCTGTCTGTCTATCTAATTATCTATTTTTCTGTCATTCTACCTGTTGTTCTGTCTGTGTGTCAGTCCATTCATCTATCTATTTACTGTATCTGTCGATCTATCTACAGCATGGGTCACGACCTATGGCACGCACGCATATGCCAGCATTGGCACGCGGAGTGGTAATCACAGCGAGAGAGGAGTAGACTTATTTTATTTATAGAATTTCCGCACCTGCATTCCAATCTACATCTTGATGTAATCCTTCCTCATGATCACGCAGCATGTTTGCATGAGCTGAATGGGAGACTAAACAAACAGTTAAAATGTGACGAGACTGCAGTATATCCCACAGACTTGTGCAGCGCGTGCAAGCCATTCACACATCACGAGCCGGCAGCGCTTCACGTTCAGTTAATCACGAGAGGAAACGCACCCGCTCTGCTTCGGTCAGGCTGTGCGGATGACATTCTACATCCAGTGTGATGTAATAAGGAAAACACCACTAAGATTTCCAACCCAGCATACAGGTACACCCTCCTTAAACCATAATCACACTCAAAATGACATTCAACAATTAAAAGAGAAAACATAAACCCACAATGTGGGGTTCAAAAATCTATTCAAAATATAGTCTGTTCAAAAGATAAATGAAATCTGGAAATAAAGTTTTAGGATTTTGCAGGTACGATTTACAGAAAAGGACTAAATAGTTGATTTGCTTGTGATGCGTGAATGGCTTGCATGCTCAGCGTGAGTCTCGTCACATTTGAATAGTGTTTAGTCTCTCATTCAGCTGATGAAAACACGCTGCATGATCACGAGGAAAGATTACATCAAGATGTAAACTGAAATGCAGGTGAGAAAAACTTCATATAAATAAAATAACCTGCTCCTCTCACTGTTTGTGACATTAATTGTTTTAATTTAATTAATTGTGTGTGGCCATAAGTACATTTTGGACCCTGACTATAACCCTGATATTAATAGTAATCAGTACCTTAAAAAATACTTGCAGTATTTATGTACTTTGTGTCATCATTTACGGATGTGGCACTTCAACCGTGTGTTTGGCAATACATTACATGACACATATAGTTTACATAGATTTCATATTTGGAAAAATGTGGTGTGTGATTGCAGTTGCTCAGAAGGTGGTGGCGCTGAGGAAAAAACAGCAGCTTTCGATCGGTCCGTGTAAATCTCTTCCCAATTCTCCCAGCCACTCATCGGTCCCGGCTGCGTCCATCCCCTCTGTACACCTCAATCAGGTGAGTCTGGGACATTTCTGCTGATCTGAGGTTAGTCTCCCTCAGCCAATCCCTTAACTGAAGCAGCAAGTAATCTCAGAGAGCATTGTTATAGTTTGCATTTTATTTTTTAGAAATGTTTAGTGTTACGCTCAAAACTATGGAGGACCAGGACTGCCAAAATACAAAATAAATAAATACATAAATATATATTTAAAGAAATTTAAAGCATGAAAAAAGTGTACATATAAATAAATAAATAAATAAATGTAAAAATAGGACATAAATGAGTATTAATAATTTTGTACCTTATTTATGTACTTATTTATTGTGTTTATTTATTTCCATATTAATGTATTTCCTCGTGTATATATTTCCTAATTAATTTTTTCTACATTTATTTATGTTTACATGTATATATGTCCATATTTAGATATTTCCACATTTATATATTTCCGTATTTATTTATTTCTAAAAACAAAATATTTCCACATTTCTAAATGGGGGAGAGAGAGGGAGAGACGCATGGCTACGCGTCAGATCAACACATCATTAAACTATTTCTAACCAAACTTCTTTCCTTCGGTTTACTCTCCCTCCACTCTATGGTATGTCTCCAAAGGCATTAAAGAAATCCACTCAATGCCCACAACTCTAGACAGTTGCCGCTTTGGGGCGAGTCTGTAACGAGGAGGCTTAAGGCTAATAAATATGGACGTATATACATGTTTAAATAAATGAATGTAAAAATAAATAAATGTAGATTAAAATAAACACATGTGGAAATAAATAAATACAATAATTCAGAAATAAAAGTTTAAAAACTCACAGAACACCATCACTTCAGTCTTTAATGACTTTATTAAGAATATTTCAAATGTATTGCTTGTCAACTGCCAGTATATTATAATGCTTATAATATTATGTTCATAGTGTCTCTCTTGCTCTCTTCTCGTTTTTCTCTTCTTGATTTGCTTTTTGCCTCTCTCTCTATCCATCTGTCTGCATCTCTATCTGTCTGTCTGTATTCTATCTATCTATCTATCTATCTATCTATCTATCTATCTATCTATCTATCTATCTATCTATCTATCTATCTATCTCCATCTCTGTCTGTCTGTCTGTCTATCTGTCTGTCATTGTATCTGTCTGCATCTCTGTCTGTCTATCTATCTATCTATCTATCTATCTATCTATCTATCTATCTATCTATCTATCTCCATCTCTGTCTGTCTGTCTGTCTATCTGTCTGCATCTCTGTCTGTCTGTCTATCTATCTATCTATCTATCTATCTATCTATCTATCTATCTATCTCCATCTCTGTCTGTCTGTCTGTCTATCTGTCTGTCATTGTATCTGTCTGCATCTCTGTCTGTCTATCTATCTATCTATCTATCTATCTATCTATCTATCTATCTATCTATCTATCTATCTCCATCTCTGTCTGTCTGTCTGTCTATCTGTCTGTCATTGTATCTGTCTGCATCTCTGTCTGTCTATCTATCTATCTATCTATCTATCTATCTATCTATCTATCTATCTATCTATCTATCTATCTATCTATCTATCTATCTCCATCTCTGTCTGTCTGTCTGTCTATCTATCTATCTATCTATCTATCTATCTATCTATCTCCATCTCTGTCTGTCTGTCTGTCTATCTGTCTGTCATTGTATCTGTCTGCATCTCTGTCTGTCTATCTATCTATCTATCTATCTATCTATCTATCTATCTATCTATCTATCTATCTATCTATCTCCATCTCTGTCTGTCTGTCTGTCTATCTGTCTGTCATTGTATCTGTCTGCATCTCTGTCTGTCTATCTATCTATCTATCTATCTATCTATCTATCTATCTATCTATCTATCTATCAATCATTGTATATGTCTGTCTTCATTCTGTCTATCTATCATTCTGTCTGTCTATCTATCTACATCTATCTATCTATCTATCTATCTATCTATCTATCTATCTCTCTCTCTCTCTCTCTCTCTCACTCTCTCTCTTTCCCTCTCTTTTTTCTTTCTATGTTTCTATTTTCTTTCAGGCTGCCAATGGAGGAGGCGCGTTTAGCGACTACTCCTCTTCCGTTCCCTCCACCCCCAGCATAAGCCAGAGGGAGATGCGCATTGAGACAGTGGCCGCCTCCAACACCCCCACGCCCATCCGCAAACAGTCCAAACGGCGCTCCAACATCTTCACAGTAAGTATGAGGCAGCTAATGCAGAGCACCCCGCATTCCCACTACTGAGAGTGCTCGACTTCCCCTAACTGCAGACGATGGCCAATAAGCTAGAGTGAAGGCGTTTCGTAGGTCTGCAGTGAGTGGGTCAGCCCTTAGGTACCCTCACCATCACCCCTTAGGGCAGTGAAGGGCAAACCAGAGAGTGTTATACCATCTATGACCACAAGAGGGAGGTATGGAGCTAAGTGTAACCAAATCTCTCCTGCCTCTGCTACCACAGAAGCGCATGACAACATGCTTTTTATAGCTATATATTTCAGTAAATGCAGGAAAGCGAGACACAAAACGATGATGGATGTTTAGAAAAAGGAAAATGCTTTGATTTACATCTAATTATTTTAGTGAGTTGATTTGTTAAAACTTATTTTACAATACACTGTAAATTTCAAAGCTTTACATTGAGGGAAATAGCTTTTTATATATATATATATATGAATTTGAATAGCCTACATGCCCTCCCCAATACCTTGCTGAGATTTTCCCCCATCCCTTCCTAATTTCACTGTGTCAATCAGCCAAATTCCCAAGCAAGCCCCACCCCCTTTTCTCTTTAACAGACATTCACCTAGTGTGACTTTCCAGACACAGAGAGGCAGCCACACACAGTGTACTAGCCAACCTCCTTAAATCAGGTCACCCCTATAACCAATCAAATTTCCCCCCCCCCCCAATCAGAAAGGATCCCGTAAGGTGATTGGCTGCAGCAGTGGCGGCTCTTGTGCTAGCTTGCCCTGTCCTTTCTTTCCCTCCCTCCCTGCTAGGTAGTGTCTAACCATGTCCACACGAGACACGAGGCTCTGCCGGTGCGTGTAATGGAGCAGAAGCACGCCACCTACCCCGTCTGGGTGCCCGAGTGGCAGAGTGAACGGGAGTTTCAACTCATGACCTTCTGAGGAGCCGGCAACCAGACTTACGGGTGGGCGGAGAGAATGGGAGGGAGGGACAGTGGGAGGAGTCTGAAGAAAAGAGGAGGGGCCAGTGAGCCTCTCTACAACGTTTGGAGCATCTCAGAACAGCTGGAGAGATGTGATGACCGATAACAGCCTGAATCGTTCATTAATTCCCCCGTCATCATGTCTAACCTGTCATTTAATTTGCAATTGGATCAGTTTAGCCACTCCAAGGAAACTTTTCAGAAATAGCATGCGTAAAATGAGGAAAGCCTTCGTTTTGTGATTTTTATGTTCTTAGATATTATGTTTTTATTAAGTCAAGAGTGGCCTTATAATCATGCACTCCTTTTTAATATAGTGAATGAGTAACTTTAAATTGGGTAACCATTACTAGACTACAACGTTTAGCTTTTCAAAACAAAAATTTGGATTTTGGACATTCACTTCAAATTTAAATGCCAATAAATTGAGGTAAAACAGAACGAAAATCTTGTCAGTATGTAAGAAAGTTGAACGCATACTAGGATGGATCATTAAATATGTTTTATTTCAACTGCAACTATACCAGCTACATACTTTTGTTACATACTGAATAAAAAGAAAATTTTTACTTAGATTTTAAAGAACGCCATCATTTAAAGGGATCTTTCAGCCAAAAATGTCTAATTCTGCCATCAAATACTCACTTTCGTATCGTTCCAAACCTATTCCAAAGCACTTTGATCAGCAGTTGATCTATTACATACAATGGAAGTGGATGGGGACCGTGGACATACGTAGTCACCATTCACTTTCATTGTATGGAAAAGGCAAGCTTGGACATTTTGCCAGACTACTCATTTTGTCTTCTTTGCTAGAAAGTACAGGTTTGGAACGACGTGAGTGTAGGTAAATGATGACAGATTTTTATTTATTTATTTATTTTTGTTGCTGGATGAACTATCCCTTAAAATATTATGTTTATGAAATAATAAAAGACTAAAGACATTTAATTATTGAATAATATAAAAAGAACAATTTGCCGATTTAGTCATGTTTCCTATCTCTCCATAATTCATAACACTCGCCAATGCCCTCATTAATATCATTTCATAAGTGTGTGTCTTTGCCACTAGATGTCAGCAGAGGACAGGAAACCATGCACAGTGCTTCCATGATACTTAAAACGACCATTCTGATATTTTTGTCATTGGTCTTGATGTGGCATCTGTTAATTTTTTCATTATATGAAAAGCACAGGAAGACAGAAAGAGGTTTATATTTTATTTCTCAACGCATCCTCACTATTTTGCCCTGTAAAAAGCCAATAATCATTTCAAAAACCTACAATCATATCTACCATCATCTCCCATGTAGATGTCTTATCATTTTTGGGGTCTATTGTCTATTTATATTGTCTGATTTTTTTCTTCTATCCACGCCCCGTGACCAAAGTGTTAAACTGTTTTTGTCAATATTTCCAGATTTGTTCTTCTGTTTCCAACCTATCTTCAACTAAAAGGGCTTTCCAGCTTCTTCTCAATTAGACGAGCCCTTTGATGGTTGGGGGCACTGCTTTTCCCCTATTGCCCCACATTGCATTGAAGGTGTCATTATGGCTTTCTTGGACAAATGTCCCCAAATGCCCCCCCCCCCCCCCCACCAGGACAGAAAAAGGCTATTTTCGAATTTGCGTTACATGGAAACATTGAACTGAATCATAATCAGTCATTTTATTGCTAATTGTTTGGCCTAAAGAGAACAGTCCCGGACAATAGCCATCAACAACTTTTAAAAAAAGCTAACAAAAACCACCCCAGGATGCTTTTTAACTCCGATCCTAACGGACTCGAATGACTCTGACCGAACTATACTCTGTCTTTTGCGGTAATCACGAACACATGGAGATTTGCCAAGAAATTCTCTGTTTTTTGTTTTTCCTTCTTTTCCTCTTTCTTTATTTTAAATTTTTGGCTGTGCTTGTTTTGAGTTCTGTGTCTGATACGACATTGAGCATGGGTGAAATCTTAGCTGGGCGACAGTTTGTAGATAGTCACACTTGATACTGAACGCAACAAATGGCACTTCGTAAACGTCTCTGTTTCGCCTTTATTAACAAGACTGCAGCTTTGTAAACCAAGTCATACTCAAATGTGATGCTAGACGAGGTCTCGATGCTGCTTTTAGCTTCGTTCACACTTCCAGCGAAACGCCTCGACAAAACGACCTCATCTCATTCATTTTCAATGAGAGCTCGCGACTTCCGGCAACACGAGCGACGGTCGACAGTTGGCGACCGGATGTGGGCGTGTCCAGGGACGTGACACAGTTGAGAAACGTTTAACTTTATGCAAATGAAGAGCGACTTTCGGGAGCGACAGCCAATAGGAGAGAAGATGGCAGAGCTCACGTGATCCTTATATTTTAATAATGATATTAATTGTAAAGAAACAGTGATGTTTTGAACGCAGCTTAAGCAACGGATCCCTCAAACCAAAATATGTGAATATTTTCACATGTGAAAATATGGGTGACATAGCTTTTGTTTGTGTTGACCAATATGCTGACTGCCAAAATCACATTATGTTATGATTTGTTTATAAAGCTGCATTGTTTAGTTGGTATCGGTGTCACAGCGATGTCCAAGTGCCATTTGTGTGCGCTCTGTGTTAAGTTTGCGTTATGAAGGCCTTCATAAACGTAGAGGAGCATAGGGACGTATCGGAAGTATCGTATTTACAAAACGGTTAAGAAATGACGTGTTGCACCGACCGACCTGTATGAATGTAGTATCTATTTGTGACCCATAATGTTTTTTTGTTTTATTTTAATTGTTTGCTTATTAATTTTTTATTTCATGATGATGTGGTAAGATGAAACTGTTCCATGTATTGCACACTGTTTTCATTTTTTATATCATTAATTAATGGACAAATATAGACTGCCGTATATCTTCTATTCATTTGATTTACAATGGTATTCTATAGAAAGTATATTCTATACATATATGAGAAATATGAAACAGCGCCTCTAGTCAAATTCTCTCTTGTGGGAACTGCAATGTGTGGCTCTGCCTGTTGACTATTTCCACGTAAACCTGTGATTTGTATGGTGTCTGTATATATCAAAACGAAATAAACTGTTGAAAAATATACATCAGCCTAGTTTATTTGAGTTGATGATATGCGAGCGAGCGTTTCACCCTGTTTTGTATGAGACCATGATGTTGTTTGTCGGGTATGAGTGCTTAGTCATGTTGTACTGTGTGTGTTTCTGGTTCATTTTTGGGTTAAATGAAGTTTTATGAGAAAATGAGATAACTAAAATACTTATTTTTTCCTTAACAGCATTTTCTAGCCTCTTTTTCAAGCAAAGACGTCTTGAAATCCAGAATTGGGATGTGCAAATTAATTTCTTGTGCATTTTCTTCTGTTTTTGCTCTTTTGAAATGCTTTTGTTAAAATGTAACCCTAATTCTGCAGATTTTCTTGTATGTATAAAATCAACCTGTATGTTTTTAGCGGATTTGCAGGATTCAACAGGTGGAGGCCTCTTACCGTCGAAAAGACGTGGTGTAATAATACTTTCTTTCCATTTTCCCCCATCTAACTTGTCTTAACTTTCTTGTATTTGTTTATAAGTTTGTATTTATTGTTGTTGCATTGTTTGAATTTCTTGCACTGATGGTTCTGTGGTTGGTAAAGCCACAGAGAGGCGCCAAAGATCTTAAAAAGAGAGCTCTCTGGGGTTTAGTTGTGTTTTGTTATTGGTCGAACTTGATATTATTCGTTGTTGTTTTGTGTGTCTGTCTGGTCTGTTGTATATTTTGTGTAAATCTCTCTCTATATATACTGCACGCTCAATGTGCTGCTGTATGTTTGCATTGTTCTGCTTGCGTGTTATTTGGGCCTCTCGAGAATTTTATTTTCCATTTTGCAATTTATGTTGTCCCCCCACAACATACCAACTCACACTTCACTACACACACACACACACACACACACACAATAGAGATAAGGTACAACTCCCACACAACTTCACATCCCTCCCTACCTCCATGGATGTTCATGGATGGTTCCTCGTTCTGACTGATTGTCTTGTTTCTTTGCAGTCACGGAAAGCCAGTGAGCAGGCAAAGAGCTTTGAGAGTAAAACTGACAGTATAGGCAGTGGAAGGGCCATACCCATCAAACAGGTACGTGGCCTCATTTGAACTCTCATTAAATGAGGTGAGTACACTGCATTATGGTGAGAATGTACGCTGCTTACGAGGATTGCTAAAACGTCAGGGACGGAAAGCGTGCACCCAAAAATGAAAACTCTGTCATCATTTTCTCACCCTAATGCTCTTCCAAACCAATATGACTTTCGTTCTCCCATGAAACACAAAAGAAGAATGATTCTTCCATTGCATCTTTTTTTCCATTCAATGACAGCGAATGGTGACAGGCTAACAATCCTTTTGTTGGCCTTTTCCATGGAGGAAAGTAAGGTCTTACAGGTTTGGAACAACATGACTGTGAGTAAATGATAGAATTCTCATTTTTGGGTGAACTATATGTCTTTAAACAGTTAAAGTTGATTGTTTGAGGCCCCACTGTTTTAGGCTTCTCAGACAGTTCTTCTGTACAACCAACAGATGTCAGTGTAACAATGTTATTAGGTTTACATACGTTTGTACTATCTAATGTGTTGTATGTGGTGATGATGTCAGTTGGTACAGAAAGATATTCAAGTACTTAATAACATAATCATTTGTCAACAAAGAAAAGGCAAAAATAATTTATTTTACATTTTTGTGTGACTTAAACGTCACGTAAGAAATAGAAAGTTGTTATTCGGTTCTTTTCATGTTTAACAAATTAATGTTACAGTATGAAAATGTACTGTCTTAAAATCCTCAAACATCTGATGTTGGATGTATTTTAAAATGACAATATGAGGTATTATTCATGTCGAGGAATTGTGCATTGACACATTTCCTTAATCGATGAGGAATGATTATTTAAAAAGATTTTAGCCTCTTATTTAAGCACAGCTAATGTGTAAAACATTCTTCCCGAATAGAAAGTGTACATTTGACCAAACTTTACATTTTGAAAGTGTGAAATTAAGGGTCCATTTCTTCCAGCATGATGTACCCTAAGAATCCACACATGTACTTTAAAATAAATAATACATTTCAGTTTGTAGTAATGTACAGAAACTTATTGGGGGGTGGAAACATTGTCTCAAAGTGTTTAAACAATAAGTTTTGTTTTTAATGGAAAAAGTTGAACACTTTTAGCACAATAACTTGTTGAATGTCAGAAAGATCTATTGTTGTTTAAAGGTTTTATCTTGGTAATTAGCAGAAGAGCTTGATTATTTTTCTTTTATAGAGTTGTTCATTGATGTGAGATTATTTAAACCTCTGATTCAATTTTAAATTAACCCTAACCTTAACCTTTTACCCCTGTCAGAGATAAGCGCCGTCACATTAAACAGTCATCATCCCTGTGACAAGAACTACATGAAACCCCTGACCCGAAAAATGCTTTTAACAAAATAGTTTACAAATTGTTCTCCCAGAATTATATATCATTTATAAATAGTTTATAAATTCATTTTCAATGGTTAAAAAAAAAAATATTAGTACTTTAGAAATACAGTAGTTTGCAAATAGTTATCTTAGAAATAGTTTCCAAAAGCAATTTTGAAATAGTGGTCTTCAAGAAATAGCTTAGAAATAATTCACAAAAAGTTCACACAAGTAGTAGCATTGTAAATAGTTTTGACATAGTTTAAAAATAGTGGTTTGCAAATTAAGTAGCTTAGAAATAATTGTAATTTGTTTAAAAAGTTCATGAAAGTGATTTACAAATAATATATAAATAAGAGTTAGTAAGAAAAGTTTAGGCATAGTTTACAGAAGTAGTTTAGACATAGTTTACAAATAGTGGTTTACACATAAAGTAGCTTAGAAATATTTTAAAAGTAGTTTACAACCAGTGCTTTACAAATAAAATAACTTTAACACAGTTGACAAAATTACTGAAGACATCATTTACAAATAGTGGTTTACAAATTAAGTAACTTAGAAATAGTTTACAAAAGTACTTAAGACATAGTTTACAAATAGTGGTTTGCAATTAAAGTAGCTTAGAAATAATTGTAAATAGTTTACAAAGTTCATGAAAGTGTTTTTGAAATAGTATATAAATAGTAGTTAATGAGTTTAGTAAAGTTTAGACATAGTTTACAAAAGTAGTTTAGACCGTTTACAAATAGTGGTTTCTAATAAAGTAGCTTAGAAGCAGTTTATTATGTTTTTTTTGTTCAGTTGAAGCATAATTCAACATAGTCAGGTGTAATGCAGTTTCTAATGTGCACTTCAAGAAAATTTGTTAAACTATAAATCTAATGTAAATTAATCTAAATCTAATGATAACCTATATAAACTAAACTGCTTTTCCCCTTAAAATTAACATATATATAAAGTATACATGGATGATACCATTACAATGATAGGGGAGTCTTGTCCTCAGCACATCACATGTCCATATAATCTGTCAACTTCCTTCATTGTTCATCAATTACACTCTAGCTTTCAAGATTATCCGTTCAAGAACAATCATTGTAATCTGTTTGTCTGTAGTGTAGAGTCACAGAGGGAGAATAGGAGAGAGGGGGGATGCTGGCCATGGTGGTATACCTTTCAATGGAGTTGATTGCCCGGCCAGTCAAATGCACAGTCAGGAAGATCAAAGTGCAATGGGAGTATAATTGCCTCCCACTGGGCAAATTACACACTGCGGACCCCCCACACCCCTCCCAGTCAGTAAAAATGATAAATAAGTGCAACAATAGCACTGATAGCTCAGGAGTGACACAGAGTGACTGTCAACACGAGGCTTTTGTGTTTAATCCTAGTAAGATTCCTCTTGCCTTTCCCTTCCTCTCATTTACTGACCACAAAGCTGGCCATAATGTTGATAGACATGTCAGTTTGAACTTTGAACTACAGGAAGACAGAGATCAGTGTCTGTGTGTCTATAGGTTTAAGAGACGGAGGAATAGACAGGTGTGTGTGAGTGTGTGTGTGTGTGTGTGTGTGTGTGTGTGTGTGTGTTACATAGTCTAATGTAAATAACCATGTTCATCATTAGAATTTCATGAACATATACAGTTCACATTTATCGTAAAAAGGAAATAAATCAAATATAACTTATTTTACATAAAGAAAATTAAGTTTTGGTTGTGTCATTATTGTCATGAAAATTATGCACTTGCTCCCAAATTCGAATTACTGTAATGTGTGCAAATGTTTTACTTTTGGGTTTATTCAAAATTTTCAATGGTGATTCTTAATACTGTAATACACTGTAAAACAATAGTTTATTTAAATCAGCATTTATTAAAGGCAGCACAACATATACTGCCATGATGTATATATACTTTACAGTTTACATATAGTTATTTATTTATTTGAATTACAGTAGGGCTTAATTGTTTTAATTGTCATGAAAATGTCGCAATGCAAACGTTTTCATTTTAAAATTTTCCTTTTAAAGGGATAGTTCACCCAAAAATGAAAAATTCTCTTGTCATTTACTCACCCTCATGCATCCCAGATGTGTTTGTTTATTTCTTCTGTGGAACACAAACAAAGATTTTCAGAAAAATATGTTTCGGCTCTGTAGGTTCAAACAATGCAAGTCAATGATGGCCAGTACTTTGAAGGTCCAAAAAGCATATAAAAGCAGCATAAAAGTAATCAATAAGACTCCAGAGTGCAAATCCGTATATACAGATGTGATATGATAGGTGCAGGTGAGAAACAGATCAATATTTAAGTTCTGCCATGTAGGTGGTGATATGCACAAATAATGTGAATCGCCAAAAACAAAAGGAGACTGTCGAAGTGGAGAGTGATAGTGGAAAAAAGATTTTTCTTGCCCACACCTGTCATATCACTTCAGAAGACTTGGATTAAACCTCTAGAGACTTATGAATGACTTTTATGCTGCTTTTATATGCTTTTTAGACCTTCAAAGTTCTGCTTATCATTCACTTGCATTGTAAGGACCTACAGAGCTGAGATATTCTTCTAAAAATCTTCATGTTCAGCAGAAGCAATAAAGTCATACACATCTGGGATGGCCTGAGGGTGAGTAGATGATGAGAGGATTTTCATTTTTGGGTGAACTATCCCATTAAGCAAAATATTTCGAAGTATCATTTCATTATTATTCATTTTGCAGTCAAATGTTGACATTTTTTTATGAGATTCACCCATTAATTTGAATTTCAAACCTTAACCTATCCCTTTCAAAACAGTACTGTGGCTGTACTGTGATTGTATCAGATGGTAATATCATGGTGCTTTATATGATAACCATATTCCTGATGGATAAACATTCATCCAATGCATATTTAAAAAACAAAACAACAAAAACATGGTATTACCATCTTAGATAAAACAAACAAACAACAAACAAAAAACATGTCCAGTACAACATAATACCATGCTACTTTTTTTGGTTCGGTACATATTGAACCCAGAATCTCACAGTCTGACTTAATTATATCAAACTCACATACAGTATGACAAATTGTATAATATCTGAATTACAAATTGCACAGTGAATTCATTGATTTCTTTTTGTACAAATAGCTCATACCCCATAATCTTCCTCTGAGTATTGATGCAGGATGTTCATATTTCTTTCTTTCAAGCATTGATCTGTTTCAACACTGTAGGGTGTTGTTTAACGGAACATGTTTATGCATCCATGACTGTTCGAAACAGAAATGACTGCAAAACATCCATGTACATGAACAGACAGATGTCATTGCCAACGATGTCACCCAGCTCTACGTTTTGTTTATTGATATACCAAGCCAATTAGACTTCTGGAACATGGGAGTAATTGAATTAATAATGGCTAGTGGTGACTATTTTTGCTAATACTACAACATTGTTGAATTATTGATTCTGATTGGTTGACAAATGTTCTAAGGTGTTGATTCGTTTTCTATACTGTAACTGTGCGGCTATAAAGTAGTTTCGGGTTTGTTGACTCGATTACAGTTCCATATCACTTCGCCACGTTCTTTCCAAATTCATGCCAGATTTCAAATGAACAGAACTTCAAATACTGTAAAAAGGTTTCATGGTGACATGAAGCATGTTTAGCAACTTATTCTATTGCACTAAAATCATGTAGACGCAATAATGTTTATGTTTTGTGGCTTTACGTTTGAAATTGTTTATTTGAATGTTTATGGACTGTCCCCATTTACTTCCATTGTTACTGTTGCCACAATTATTATTATTATTATTATTATTATTATTATTATTATTTTTCTTTTCTTTTTTTATAAACAAGGGACAAGTCTAAATGATCTTTCTGGTAATCAACATTATTGCCATAAATGTTGTTGATGTGTGCTTCGGTTGTGTTGAACCTGGAACATTCCTTTAATGTTTAATAATAACAACGTTAAAAGCACTCCTTTAAAACAACTGTTCCATTGAGGGGGGCACCAAAAGTTAACAGGTTATAAATTGCATTTCTGGAGCGGTTGAGTCCATTATTTAGGAGAAAATATCCGTGAAGAGATCAGATCAAGGCTTGGAGAGGATTAGGGCTTGATTGTCGGGTAAACACCATGATACCCAGTTGACCCCAGGTCAGCGCCTGATGTTTAGCAAGTCGTGTATTCTTCACGTGGATTAGTCCCCTTCGGGTCAGGGCTGGCCAGTTAACACATCAGAGCCCCCCCACTCCCTCAGTCCCAACAGGAAGCGGTTAAAGAGCACAGGAATCTTCCCTAATCCCCTAATTAAGCAAAAACAGGCCATCCAAGCCCCCCTGTACTCCCTGCTGCCCACCTCTAAACATCTCACTGCACTTCCAGTCCTGGCCGGGCAGTGTTTGTCCTGGCTGGACATAAGGGGATAAGCGCTCAGTGAGTGTGTTTTTAAAAGACCAGCGGGATATTGATGGTGAGGCCTTGAGCAGGGGCTGGGACGGAGACTGGATGCTTTTGAAGAGCGCCGGATCACAAGGTCTAATCCTTGTGCTTGCAAAGGTCTGGGAGAGTTCGCCAGCGCAACAGGCTAAAGATTACACACAGAGTCTCGGCACAAATTGAATTTAGCCTCTGCTCTCTCATACCCCCCAAGACCAAAGCACTGATAGGAGGATAAGAGTGAGTACCTCGCTAGTGTTAAAGAACGAATGTACTGTAGATACAGGACCTACCGTAATAAACACTTCAATACGCAATTCATAGGAGTCAAAGAGCGCGTTTACATGCACAGGAATGCGCTGATCTGCTTATTTGAAAAATTACAACGTAAGAAACCTGTGTTTGCGACTATTCTCAACTTTTGAGGTCAAAACCTAAGCAGGCATGCACACAGCACATTGGATACGCTGGTAAGAACACGGGTAAAGGTCTTTTATATCCTATGTATGGCAAATCTTTTGGTCAACTTCGTACTAGCCTTCATTTTTTTAAGCTTCTTTGGATAAAAGTGCCTGCTAGATGACTACATTTAATGTCTTATGGACCTTAGTTTAGCTAGACTCAATATTAATTTTAATATAAATGAAAATGAGGCTGTATGAGTGACACTACAAACAAAAATCAGTGGTAAAAATTTACACCAGGCCTATTTCACAGCAGGCAAAACAAAAAATAGACCTACAAAGCGAAATTAACATTGCTTTGATGCAGGGCAAATGTTCGAGCCAAATTTGAAGGGCTCCAAAGAGATGCACTGTTTCATTTTAGCATTGTTGCGGTGGAAATATCAGTCACAAATTTATTTTACGCGGAAAAAACATAATATCACAAAAACAATGTGCGAATAAAGCCGCGGTTCCATCCCACGTGTTGAAAAGAACAAAGTCGTCACTTCCAGAGAAATTGTACCCATTGTGAGTCTTTCATTAATAAAATACTTGCGGTTTAGAGCACACAGACAAAACACTGTAAAGAACTCCGGCTATGTTTTGACAGCGCGTCACACAGCTTTGGAAGCACTACGTGTGTGCGTTCCTCCATCCTAACTGTGTGTCTTTGTCGTGAAGATCTGTAAATATATTTTCAGAAGTGTCAATAAACCTGTTCTTCGGCACAGTTCAAATTTGTATTCGACATATTTGCCTCTGCAAACTCTTTGCAGGCTTTGGATTTGCTAGAGACCATTATTTCAGGATGTCCAGAGCAGCATTTCAGATGCGATGATCGGTCCTCTGGTTAGTCCAGTTATGAACGAGTTATTCAGTCACGTGACTTTTTCATCTTGTATTCCTAATAAATTCTATTGGAGATTATTTGGTATAAATATATGTGTTTCCATCATAGTTTCCATCAAATAAAAAATGTAGCCACTTCAAGCGAGCATATACAGTTTTTATTCACATTTTGGTGTTTCCATCCAGCAGTTTTTATGCAATATCCCAACATATGCATTAAAAACGTTGATGGAAACAGAGCTAATGTGTTAATAGGCCTTAAAGTAGGAATTAGTGTGTATGGCTCAAGTGATCTGTTTTAGCTGAATGTAAACACAAGCTTTCACTCAGATGTGGAAACTTTCATGTGTACTTTCTGGCGTTGTGTGTGTGGGTGTGATCATGTGTGTATGAGTATACTGACATCTCAGAGGTCAAGTAAACAGTGTTTTGAGGGTTATCACTCACTAAATGGTACAGTGATGGAAAGTAATACAGTGGTATTTTGATATACATTATAGTGTGGTACTGAATGATACTTCAAAGAATATCATTGTATTACCATAGTACATGTCCAAACAACTATTGGATTACCATGATAGCATGCGCCAAATAATAGATATAATAACATACAATGAATATAAACGAGGGGTTTTGAGTTCAGCTGTATATCCAGCGTGCATTTAACAAGTGTGTTTTATGCTATATGTTAACTATAGAAATCTTAAAATAAGTTTGCATTTCTCTAACCATATTACTAATGTTTATGTCTATTATTTTCCTCTCATTGCTTGCATTGTTTTCTGTCTTAAACAGGGAATTTTGTTAAAAAGGAGTGGAAAGTCTCTTAATAAGGAGTGGAAGAAGAAATACGTCACTCTATGTGACAACGGTCTGCTCACGTACCACCCCAGTTTACATGTGAGTATTTCTCTTTGGTGTATATTGATGCTATGACTTAATCATTAAATCATTAAAACGATTTTTATGATTACTCAAATGTTATTTATGGTGTCAGCATGTCACTCTCCGCACAGTTTTACTCCCAAACCAAATTCTGCCTTACATTTGAGTGATTTCCGAATGTTTTGCTAACTTGTTGCAATAAAGTGTGAATGAGAGGTGTAAGCCTAGAAAAATCAATTTATGTTCTTTTTGTTTTTTATTTCAATATTGAAATTTTCAGCTTCCTAACATCTTTTTTGCAAAGTATGTGGAACTAAAGAGCATTTTTGAAAGTCTCTATTTTCGGTGGAAAAGAATGCTTTTCCAATGTGGATGAGAGGTGAAATCGTAGCAAAATCAATGCATTTTCAAACAAAAATGACATAGTTTAAGATACCTTCCTTTTGTAAAAATCTAAGGCATCGTGTATAACAGTGAGGCAATTACGATGGAAGTGAATGGAGCCAGTCCATTAATGTTAAGCTACTCACTGTTTCAAAAGTATATGCAACAACTTTGTTGCAATGACGTCCAGAGGTGAGTAGAGTAGCCAAAAACTGTGCTCAAGTAAAAGTACAGTTACTTAAAAAAAAATACTCAAGTTAAGTGTAAGTAAATAATTACTTGAATACGAGTAAGAAAGGTATCCAGTTAAAAGAGTACTCAAGTAGTAGTAACTATTTACTTTCAAAAATAGCAAGTTAACTCCCCTATAATCCATTACATAATGCACATTTAACATGTATTACAGAATTATTATTATTATTATTATTATTAATGGATATTCTGTCATCATTCACCATCATGTTGTTCCATATCTGTATGACTTCCTTTCTTCCATGCAACACAATAAGTAGATATTTGATCTATATCTCTTATCATTTACTCATCCTCATGCCATCCCAGATATATATGACTTTCTTTCTTCAGCAGAACACAAATTGTGATTTTAGAAGAATATTTCAGCTCTGTAGGTCAGTACAATGCAAGTGAATGGGTGCCAAAATGTTGATGCTCCAAAAAGCAAATAAAGGAATCATAAATGTAAGCCATACGACTCCGGTACTTAAATCCGTATCTTCTGAAGTGATATGATAGGTGAGGGTGAGAATGTATTATCATGTATTATTATTATAAGTGATCAATATTTGTCATTTTTTGCTAGACGTTCTTCTCCCAGCCCAGCAGGGGGCTCACCAAATGGTGAATCACCAAAAACACAAGAAGAAGAATGTGAAAGTGATCTGATTCTCATCCACACCTGTCACATTGCTTTTGAAGATATTGATTTAACCACTGGAGTCTTATGGATTACTTTTATGCTGACTTATGTGCCTTGTCTTTTAGCTTTAAAATGTTGGCACCCATTCACTTGCATTGAATGGAAAAATAGGGCTGAGAAATTATTCAAAAAATCTTTATTCATATTCAGCAGATTAAAGAAAGTCGAAAATCAAAATTTTCATTTTGGGGAGAACTATTACTTTAAGGGCTCTTGTCAGATCTGGTTGAATTTGTCAATAAGAAGAGAGGTTTGAAAACATGAGCGCGAGCGGGCGAGAGAGACGCCAGTTCACTGCTTCATTCACTCATTCAATGTTTTATTTCATGCTGAATGAATTAAATATATTTTTGACAAATCATTACTTGATTAAATATAACATAACATATAGAGAGGCAAGTACTCTTGTTAAAATGTACTCTTTATTTATATTTATAGCGAATTTTGCCAATTAAGCTGAATAATTCTTCATTTACTAAATAATTAGGAGAGGTGATATTATTTTAACTCAGGAGACTGCACACAGTGGAAATTATAATTCTGTGGACAATTTAAATAATTGGTTATAACATGTCGGTTATGATAATTTGGTTGGATGAGAAACGCTACCCGGCTTGTATAAAGATGCTAAATTATAACAAATAAAGACAATAATGTACATTTGATCCAATGTGTTTACTCTTTACATTAACATATACATTAAAAATGACAAACCGAATGAAGATTTATTGCATTAATATTTTATTTAATTAGAATAACAAGTAAGGCCCAAGTATTTTAGAAGTTCATATGTGACGTTATTTCTGTGACAGCCCCAGAGATCCGATGGTGTATACGTCAGCGTCCGAATTCACTCACTCATTTCGTTCACTCACTTCTGAGATATAGTGCACTAACTGTCATTCACTATTTAGGAAAGAGTGAACGATATCGCACACAGCCTCTGCACACTCTCTGCGGGACTTGGGACAAAGTGCACGGATATACTGCTGCACTGATTTAAAAAAAAAAAAACGGCATTGCATGACGAAACTATTCTTTTTTTTCACTTTGCGGAGCGAATAAAGTGTTTCACTTAATTTGAAGAGCTTGATGCTGCAAAAGTGATGGATTGAGTGACAGTATGTGACAGTGCGTGCAGTGAACTTCCGCTGTCATAAAAGTCCCATTCAGTAATCTCTCAAAAAATGACACATTAACTAAAATGAAACCCAGTAATGTAACGACAGGAACACCGCCCATTGTAACAAAATAAAAGTAATTTTTTCTCATTAGAAATTTACTTGAGTGATAGTAAAAAGTACCCACTTTAAACCTACTCTAAAAGTATTTTTTTCTACAAAAGTTACTCAAGTAAATGTAATGGAGTAAATGTAGCGCGTTACTACCTACCTCTGATAACGACGAAACTCTAAAATGACCGTAAAAGTTACTATTTAAACTATTTTACAACTTAAATAATACACAAGTTTAACAGAAGAATGAATGTAAGTGCTTTTCTAAAATGTATGTTTTCATTTCTGCCTTTCAACCCACCAAAAAAAAACAGAAAGAAGACTGTCTGAACATTTAAATAATTTATTAATAAACGAGTGTTTTCTGAGTCCGTGTCGGCTGCAAAGACGAAGTTGACGACGCTGACTCGTCATCTCTGAAGTATAGTGGATGCGCTTATAGAGAGAAATGAACGTTAAGTTAAACATGTCATGCAGTAAGCGCGGTGCTAATTTAGCTTCCACACTCCACATGAACCCTTGGATATGCGCCTAATAATAGCACACATTTATCTAGGTTAACGTTAGAGCGAGCGGCCATGTAAAGTGGCTAACATTAGGCTACTAATTATATGTTTGAAACGATAAGCCATGTTTGAGGTCGATGAATGATAGGCGAACGTTTGGATTTCCTGCCTGACATAATTACCACATGAACCAGCTGTGTTAACATCTGTCCGTCATGGACTGCTTTACTTCGCCACTTCCTGTAGAGTTTTCATTTTTTGCGACCAACAGACTAATTGAAATTTGGTCGACCAAGCCTCTTCTCATCGACTAACGTTTGGTCGACTATTAGGGGGCAGCCCTAGTAAAGCAGACACAGAGTGTTCGTGTCAAATTGGAGGTATTCCCAGTGCTTAACTTGTATTGAACCCAGAATATTGCTTTAAAAGTTTCCATAAAAGTTAAGATGCTACCCTAGTAGGCAGCTGCCATGTAGGTTTTATACAGCAAGTCTGCTCACTTGATTTTTTGGAACAGAGCTAAAGTGAGCTTCAGGGAAGTTCAGCATTTTCTGGGTTTCCAGTAAAACAGAGGAGTTCTGGGCAGGTCAGCTGCTCTCCGGTTGCTACGACAGCGAGCATTTCTTACGGCAGTCGCCACAGGAACACCACAGACCGATCCTCATGTATTATCTATCTCTGTCAGAACTCCCGCGCGGTCTTAATACAGTACCTCCTACAATTCCCTCTTTGTTCCTTGGCATTCTCACTTAGCTTTTTCTCTTTCAATTCTTCTCATTTGCATACACACATCTCTTTGATGTCTATCTTTCCCTTCACATGTTTCTACAACGGTTTTGACATAGGTTAGTAAATAATAAGGGCTTCCTTATTAATATCCACTTGATAAAAAGCAGCCTACCTTGACCGTACAAGACATTTGTAATGCTAAGTGCTCTCCACGGACTATGACCAAAATGTATACCTTGACCAAACACATGTCTCTCAAATCAACGGTGTGTTTATTAGCGATATAATGTGCATGTCGGTGATGTGTGTAATAGGCACATAATGCCACGGGCATCATAATCGCCACCGTTACAGACGTTTGGGTTTGGACACCTGTGGGCCACGCATTTAGTGCAACGAGAAAGACGAAGAGAGACTTAAAGTGTGCGAGAGAGAGCAAGACTGTTTAATTTTGCGCTGCAGCCAGCCAAGCTATCCCACAATCCCCTTCTGTTAATTCTGTCTGCTACATCAATTAAATTGTTTGTAGAAACTAATTGAATATGGCTTAATCACACATCTTAATGGCTTTCTGTGCCTCAAACTGGCTGTTAATTCCAGCAATAAAATGGAATGAGAGCACTCACTGGGTAATTAGTACTGAGGCTTTTGAAGAAATTAGTGCTTTATGGGGCACAATAAAAGTGAAGAGGAGTTGGCGGGAGACACGTGAGGCCAAAATCTCTGCTCGCCTCTTTTGTACTGAGCTGGGTGATTTGCACCTTGGCTTAACCCATTTGCGTGTTCGCAAACACCCGTGAAAATGGAATAGCCCGATTTAAATGGGAATGAGGCTGCTTGGAGTCATTAATGCTAATTTTGCTAATCTGAGGCAATGTGGAAACAGGTGAAATCGATTGCGTGGGCTCTGTTGTTGTTTGTTTGTTGAAGGCTGTTTTTAAAGCTACAGGACTTCAAAAAATGTGTTAGGCTGTGTTACACCTGGTCGTCTGATCACAAGTGGACAGGCAAGATACATCTTCTGGTCATAATATGCATCTTCTGGTCATAATATGCATGCTTTTGACTACCTGTGTTCAGATTTTGCATTCAGATTCAAGCTCTGTGAAGTGCTAATTATACCGCCCATAACCGGCGTTGTGTCAGAGCAGCGGTTGATCGACAGTATAGTACGTTGGCGCTTTGCTGCTGTTCAAATGCATTAGAATGGATGAACGTTTACACTATGAGCCCAATCTGGCTACATGTGTTTCGACCACGTGATTCTGGGTTGATCGACTGGAGTCACATGGATTACTTTTATGCTGCCCAAGTATGACTTTTGGACCGTCAAAGTGCTGGCACCCGTTTACTTCCATTATAAGGACCTGACAGATCTCTATCTTCTTCTAAAAATCTTCATTTGTGTCCTGCTGAATAAAGAGAGTCATACACATTTGGGATGGCATCAGGATAAGTGAATAATGAGAGTTTTCATTTTTGGGTGAACTATTCCATTAAAAAAAGCAAAAATCGAGGTTAAAGTAAGGTACTTACAATGGTATTGAATTGGGCAGATTTTTTGAGGAAAAAAAGCATATTTTGGGCTCTGTTTACTCCTGTCTTACTCCTATCGTCATCCCATATCAAATGGATCACCCAAAATGCATCTTATTACCAGGTGTAAACAGGACCTTAGATTATGGAACAGCTATGTCTATTCGTAGTGTCCTGTCCACACAGACTTGAGTCACTTAGGTAATTTGACACAAATGAAAACAAGGCTGCGAGGGATATAAGTAGTCCATTCAATGTTATACTGATGTGTACTTGTGTGTCGATTATTCAGTCGAAGAAATGTTGATAATATGTCTCAACAAATTTCCAGTGGTCAAAACTTTTTGGGAAAAAAGTTAAAAAAGCTTTATTGGTCTTAGCTGGTCTCCCAGCCCTGTCAGGTAGGATTGGTTTGCTTGGTTTTAAAGGGGTTTTGAACAAGTTGGTCCACTTGACCAGGCAGGGAGACCAACTAGACCATCTTAAACCAGCTAAGACCAGCAAGCCATCATCAACTGGTTAAAAGTGTTTTGTATTTTTATTTCAGCAGGGAAATGTGGATTGTGAAAGTTGGTCTTGACCTAGGGCTTTAAGACCGTACTGCATATTGAACCTTTGTTCAACAAGTGCAACTTATTTTTATTTGCATTGAAATATATGGAAACTTCAAATGTCAGTTCAAATGTGGGTCTGATTTTTCATGTTGGGTCTAGAACTACATATTGGCCTATTTTGTTTTTCAGGACTACATGCAGAATGTCCACGGTAAAGAAATCGATCTGTTACGGACAACAGTGAAGATACCTGGGAAGAGGCCGCCCAGGGCGGTGGTGACAGTCGCCCCAACAGCCAGCCCAAAAACCAATGGACTGACCAAGGACCGCAGCACCTTGCAACTTGGTATTGGGGCCACAAGTGAGTGTGAAAGCTTCATTAGTAAAATTAATACATTTTTCGTTATCTGAAGATGCTTGTTTACACAAACATACCAGTGTTAAAGGGATCATGATGTGTGGAATCAAATTTTCCTGGATATTTTGAAATAAATAAGAGGTCATTGTAATATAAAACATTGTTAGTTTCAGAACTCAAAACTTCCTCCTCATAGCAAAAAGAGCATTTGTTGACACCAAGCTGCCAAAATGACCTGTTCTCTACTTCCTGTACATTGTCAAGTCAATTTGGTTTTATAACTTTTGACCACCAATTTGTACTGAGTCAATCACGTTTATTTGTATAGCGCTTTTACAACACATTTCAAAGCAGCTTTACAGAAGATCAGGTATTAACAGAAGATAAAACTGTAATATCTATAATGTCTATGAGTCATCATTGTGTAGTTTGATAAAATACGATGGTGAAATGTATTTAAAAATAATTAAAATATAATTGTATTAATAACCCCAGTGAGCAAGCCGAAGGCGACTGTGGCAAGGAACACAAAACTCCAGAAGATGTTGGTTAATGGAGAAAAATAACCTTAGCAGAAACCAGACTCACTGTGAGGGCCATTTCCCCTCTGGCTAACATCATGAATATAATGACATTATTACTTATGTATAGTGGAGGTCATGGTTTAAATTTATTAAACTAAGTATGTGTTAAGGGAAAGTGCTTAAACATCGATTTTGTATGAACTGTAAGATTAATGACTAATGTCTTTGAAGTTCATCCTGTATTAACTGCAGAAGTTCTCATAGATGAATTGTCCTTGTTAGTTGGCTGATGAAGAGTTTTGTTGGCAATTAATTGATAGTTTATGTATTCCATTTCAAGAGTGTAGTCCATCAATAGACCGAGGTGATGCAGGCAGAGATCAGTGAGGTGCACCGCAGTTCAACCTGGCCGGTAATTTCGGTGTCGTCTATCCTAAATGCAAGGTTCAGACAATGGCATTTAAAGTATCCCATGTCTTATGGTTGGAGTTGGCATCAGTTCATCCTCTGAAGTCCATCGTAATAGACTGAAGTGATGTTTGGCTGTCAACGGCTGTTTTTAGTCATCATCACACAGCGACATTGTGATGTCACACTGGTAGACACATGCCTACTTTACCTTCAATCACTTCCATAGCCTGACAACTGGTGGTGAGTAGTGAGATGGCAAGGAGAGAGCAGGCAAGTCAAGAGCAGAGAGCCAATCATAAAAGTGGGCATGTACTGTAAAGTCTTAAAGGAGAAGCAGAACCAAAACCCAGCATTTCTGACAGAGGGTCAGGATGATAGTGGAAAATAATCATGTTTTACAAATATATGACTGTTTTTATTTTTGTGCAAAAAACACTATACTAATATTATAAGTGAACCTCAATGAACACATTCAAATAAATAATATAAAGCATGTCATGACTCCTTTAAAGTCAGCATAAAAAAACTGCATTTGTAACCCATTTTGAGTGAAAAAGGATATTCAACTAGACAAAAATGGGACCAGACTTACATTTTTTCCATTGGAAGTTTATTGGATCAAGAAATGTGGTCTCTTGGAAACAGGAGTTTGAAAAAATAAGAGGGCTTCATAATGTCAGCCGAACATAAAATTAATTTCAGAGGTGGGCAACTTTTATTTATTTTAATAAGTTTTTTCTTTTGAATAACATGTACTGATGAATTAATTGTTCACAACAAAACCAGGAATTTGCAACATGGCAAAGGGCAAATTGTTTAAAGGGTGAATTGTCTCTGTTTCAAAATGTAGAGTCAAATGTTAAGATTAGTAAATGTAATAATAATAATAAGTTTTATTTATATAGCACCTTTCCAAATGCCCAAGGTCACTTTACAATCAAGATACATTTTAACAGAAGTTACAATCACTGTTAGGAAAAAATTCAATAAAAAGTAATTCAGCAATCAGCAATGGATAGATGGTACTCTGAGAAAAGATGAGATTTAAGCTGACTTTAAGATGGAAATGGAGGAGATGTTACAGAGGCTCTGAGGCAGTGAGTTTCATAGTTTTGGTACAATTACACTGAAGGATCTCCCACCAAAAGTAGACAGATGAAATCTGGGGATAGACAGCAGTTTGGAATCAAAAGAACGAAGAGAAACGTGCAGGTGTGTATGGATGCAGCAGATCACATAAATAACAAGGTTCCAGATAATGGAGAGCTTTGTAGGTTTAGAGAAGAATTTTGAAGAGACAGGCAACCAGTGAAGCATAAACAAGTTAGGAGTAATGTGTGCAGACTGCATAGTGTTTGTGAGAACCGTAGCTGCAGAGTTTTGGGTATAATGTAATCTGGTAGGACGATGAAGAGCCAGTTACAGTAATCAAGACATTTTGGCATCTTTCAAACTTCAAATTGAATGCATTTATAATTATTAAAAATAATAACAGTCATTTCTAAATCACACTTCCAATTCACTTCAAGTTGATTCCTCATTAAAACATCTCGTAGCCATGGGGCAAGTGCATAATCGCTGTTTTAAAGTCTGCAGCTATGTTACCGCTGACAATTTTGTGGAGATCGCAGACAAATGCCCGAAATTGTTGGCAAATCGGAGAACGTTCCTGTGAGCGACGATCGAAATGTATGAAATATCAAAGACACGATTTGAGAGAAGCTCCGACACGTCGTGATTAAAACCATACTCATCATATTCTGAAATGCATAGCATATGATCATGCATTTGTTTTCGTATCTCGTATCACTTCTTGCGTGTACTCTGTTGTGAAACGTAATTTGGAGGCAGAGTCGTCGGGGATTCGTCAATAGTGAAATGTTTTGTAATGTGTTCACCCCTGTCCCCGATACGTCGTGTAATTTTAAAAAGCTACGACTTCAATGACAAGACAGACAGTTGTGTAATATGAACAGTACCACGATCCAACATCTTTGAAACTCATGAAGTGTGTAGGAGGCATTAGCTGTCATTGACATCCTTAAAAATAAAGAAAAAAGTATATTCATTTGTGTTTTCGTTTTGGCTGTATGTATATAGGTTTCTTTTCAGCTAGCAAGAATCGATTTACTCCTTCCACTTGAAAGAGATTTAGTGAGCAAGAGTAGAGGTTTGGGAAGGTATAATTAGATTTAGAGAGCTGAGATCAAGTGTAATTAATAAAAAGAGGAGCAACTTACTCCAGAGGCTTTGCAAGCTGGCATGACTGCAATGGAAACATAACCGACTAGGGCCTCCACATCACTTAGCCTGGGCTAATTGCTTTTGCACCGGTCAAGAAGGACTTCTGGGAATTGCAGTTTTCTGGCCCATGTCCAAAGTCATGTGCCCGATAGGGAGGAGGTTTTAGAGACATAAGGCACATTTGTCATTGTTGCTGGAATAAATGAATCTTGTTGCTTCTACCACAAAAGCCATAAGGCAACTTTGAGGTTGTTTTTCAGTTGGTAGCTAATTAACCCTCAGTTGACTGCAGAGGAAATGGTGAAGGTAAGGTTGAAAAGAGGTGAATTTGGGGGCATTTGGACCTGAAATAGTCACAACATCTGGGTCCGCTTTATTCAAGCAGCAGACAATAGACATTTTTGGGTAAAAATTTCCAACATGGCCCCAGGCCGCAAACGCATAAGTTAGCAGTAGTTAAGACTGGTTTAATGTGTATTCAGGTTCTGCTTGCACACATGGACAAATATTTATTGTTTAAAGAAAATATGTTTTAGCATGTATCACAAGTCATGAAATCAAAATTGACACTATTTGCGTTCTTATTATACGTTCATGGTCTTATTGTGAACAATTCATCGGTGCATGTTACTTCTTTTAACTTTTGCTGTTTTGACTTGATTAAATTTCTTCCCAAACAACTTTTTGACCTAATTGAACAATTTTGTTTTGACGTTTAAGCATTTATGTATACGTGATCCATTGACGCTGTGTTTTCACACATTTAAGACAATATTTGCAGGTTTTAGATTGGTTTTATTTTTCAGATACGCAAATTGACCTTCGGTTTAGCACAAATTTGCGCCGTAGCATATTTTTGAAAAGGCTTGCTTTTCTTGTTCCCCTTTCTACTCTGTGGCATATTATAGGAAAATTGTGTTAATTTCCTCTCGAGAGGGAAAAGGTTACGATTCGCAGCGGGCCTCCGCCGAGTGGAGGACGTACACTTGATTATGCAATCTGATTTTGATTTCATTAGGCATGCAATTGATGCGACGGAACAAAGGGGTAATTTTTCATTCATGGCGGTCTAGCTGAGCCCTGTCTTTTCCTTTAGTCTGTAATTCATACACTTCCCCCTGATCTAAAGACCATTAGGAACTCTGGGGGGGTGTGTGGGATTGAGAAGGGGGGATGAGATAAAGAAAATGTGAGAGAGAGAGAGAGAGAGAGGAGTGAAGGAGCATAAATGAATGAACGCATGTGTCCGCAAGTAAAAGATTCTGTCTCGATGAGGCCCGGTCTAATCTTTCTGCTAAGTATTCACCGGAACCATTTTAAATATGATCATTCTGCAAGCGTGCGTTCAATTGTGTCACCGCTGACAGATATATAATATCAAAGCGCTAATGGGCCTGCCCATCAGGTTTAATCAATGACATCTGCTGTTAGGTGTGTGTATAAAAGTGTGAGACAGAGAGAATCATGCAGAGGTGGTTGTATTCATTTGCATATTGTCTATTTTGTTTTATGAATAGTTTCTTTGAGATGCATAACCTCTCCTTGTGCACTAAGACATACTTGGAGTAGTGATAGAGCGATGTATCGGCCAGGCCATTCAATCAGCCAATGTTTGGGCATTTTGTGTCCGTTTCAAAATTTAAAGACAGTCTTGTCAATTGATAGTACACATTTTGTGTTTTCAAATATTTTAAGTGAATCTTTAGCAGCGATAGACCGATATATCGGCCTAGCCGTTTAGTTGGCCGATATTTGGCCATTTCGTGTCGGTTCCAAATTTTACAGACAGCCTTGTCAATGGATAGTCCACATTTTGTGTTTTCAAATATTTTAAGTAAATCTTTAGTAGTGATTGACCGATATATCGGCCTGGCCAATCAATCTGCCTATATTTGGACATTTTGTGTTGTCCAAAATTTACAAGACAACATTTTCAATGGATAGTCCACATTTTGTGTTTTCAAATATTTTAATTGAATCTTTAGTAGTGATAGAGCGATATGTTGGCCTAACCAATCAATAGGCCAATACTTGGCTATTTTGTGTTTTCAAATATTTTAAGTGAATCTTTAGTAGTTAATAGACCGAAATATTGGTCTGGACAATCACTCGGCCAATATTTGGCCATTTTGTGTCAGTTCCAAAATGTATAGACAGCCTAGTCTATGGATAGTCCACATGGTGTGTTTTCAAATATTTTAAGTGAATCTTTAGTGGTGATAGACCAATATATCGGCAAGGCCAATCAATCTTATTTGTTATTATGAAATACTGTAGTATTTTATATATGCCAACCCATCAGCCACCATGCATTCTGGGTATCGAATCATCATCATTAAAGACACCCATATTGGTAAACCGCTAACATGGAGATCCCTTTGAATTAGCAATGATGAAAATGTGTTTGAAAGGAGATTGTGTCTTCTTTCATGACTCTCTACCATGTACATTAGCCTTACGATAGCCTCTTTCAGTAATGGCACAATCGTTTGTGATGTGTTGTTTTTATATGCAAGAAGAAAATAAGATGTTTTTATGGAAAAATGTAGAAAGGCGTTCTAAAACGGTGCTTATTATCCAATGCATGGCTTGGAATTGAATGGAAGTCTTTTTGTTCCGTATGCAATGTGCTTGAGTCATACTTTCTAAAAGTAAAAATTGTGCTTTGCACAATATCTGGATGTAAGCAGTTTATTAGTTGTCGTAACATTTCTGTTTGACCTTTATCCGCCACGTATTGAATGTCGCCAATCATTTGACAACGTGATCATTGCGATTTATGCAAACACAAACCGTATTATGTCTGTCTCCTTCAAAATCTGCAAATGGGCAAGTCGAAACATGTCCAGAATATATTTTACCAAAAATTTTAAAATAATATTTTGCATAAAGAAATGAAGCCTATTTTTAGGAACATTAAAAATGTCTGCATTGTTATTTTTGAGGAAAAACCTTAATGTACCTAGACAGTTTACCTTCGAGTTTTTTGTAATTCCCATTAGTCTCAATAGTGATTCTCATAACCACGCTATAGAAATACTTGGCAATTTAGACAATATATCATTATTTTTTCACATTACATGAATCATACTGAGCCGACGCACTTTGGGGCCGATCAGGGGCGGACTGGCCATCAGGAGAACTGAAACATGCCGAATGTGCCGCAATAAGCTAAAATGAGCTGCCGCGTTATGCAGTACGGACCACAAAACTGCGCCACGATATGCAGACTCAACAGTTGGGCCAGTTGGCATGTAAAATCCTGGGCCGATTTATCTTCCCAGTCCAGCCCTGCCTGGGTCTCCCCCCGACATCTCCTCCTGGATGGACATGCCCAGAATACCTCTACAGGTAGGCGTCCGGGGGGCATCCTAGAAAGCTCCTTATCCTATCTCTAATGGTGCGTTCATATACAACGCGAAGCGAGCATTTCGCATGGCGTGATTACATACAAATTCAATGCAAAGATGCAAATAGATGCAATTTCAAGCGAATGATGATATCAGCATTGAGGTTGTCCAGATGTCACTGATGTAGTAGCAGAAGAAATCTGAAAAAAATCTATGAAAAAATCATTGTGGGCGGCTGTTGCTCAATTGCTAGATCGGGTCGGCCAATAATCGCAGGATTGGTGGTTCGAATCCCAGCCCACACGACTCTACATGCCGAAGTGTCCTTGGGCAAGACACTGAACCCCAAGTTGCTCCCAATGGCAGGCTAGCACCTTGCATGGCAGCTCTGCCGCCATTGGTGTATGAATGTGTGTAAGAATGGGTGAATGTGTCACAGTATAAACCACTTTGAATACCGTAGAGGTTAAAAAGGCGCTATATAAGTGCAGACCATTTACCATTTTACCATTGTAGCGGCGTGTGGGCAGCTGGAATTGTATGACACAACGTCATATATGTACAGAGACTGTCGCTTGGAGGAAATTGAGGAAGTTGGACTACCTGGTAAATTCTGAAAATATGCACGTCTACTTGATTCCAGCTATTGGTTGTATTTTAATATGAACCAAGTCGTAGAAGCCGACTTCTCGCGCGAACGCAGGTTTAAACACAAATTTATAATCCAGCGGTCAAACACACGAGCGGGGCGAGGCGAAAATTTTCCTTGTGTTGTATGTGAACGCACCCATAAGGCTGATGCCAGACACCCTACGAAGAAAACTAATTTCTGCCGCTTGTATCTGCAATCTCATCCTTTCTTACTACCCAAATCTTGTGACCATGGGTGAGGGTAGGAACGTAGATCAACTGGTAAATCAATTTCGTTGCCCTCAGGCTCGGCTCTTTCTTTACCACGACTGACCGGTACAATGTCTGCATAACTGCTGACGCTGCACTGATCCATCTATCGATCTCACGCTCCATTTTCCATCACTCGTGAATAAGACCTGAGCTACTTAAACTCCACCACTTGGGGCAGCCACTCATCTCCAACCCGAAGAGGGCACTCTACCCTGTTCCAATGAACTGATATTAAACAATATTATTTTTATACTTTAACTTTAACCAAGATTAATAAATGCTGTTGAAACATATTGTTCATTGTTAGTTCATGATACCTAATAGATTTTTAACTGTTAACAAATAGAACCTTATTGTAAAGTGTTACCATAATTTCTTTTTGTTAATATTTTGAGGTAAAATATGACCGGTAGAGGTTCTTGACAGGTTTAGTGAGATTCCACCAAAAAAAAAAACACTTTGAGACGGTTCAACCAGGCAGATGTTAGTTTGTAAGGGTGTCGCACTGCCGTTTCGCCTTGACCTGAACAACAGATGATCTAACAGAGATCCCCCCCCCCTCCCCCTGCCCTCTCTTCAACATTATCATGGATGCTTCATTATCTCCGCACTTGTATATAATGGCAGCGGTGGCTCAGAGGGTCAGGGCTCGCTGCACGGCTCATCAGCCATCTGACGGCGCTCGGTGAGAGAAACGAGGAGCGATGAGGAGAAATCATCGGCACCCCCTGCTAATCCATCGCCTCTACTTAACACCACAACTTTAGATCTGCCATTGCCAAGACCTTAATATCTGGCATAATAGCTTGCACGGATATAGCAAAAAAGGTGCAAAGAAGATTTGGAAGTTTTTATCAACGGATGTACAACATTGTTAGACTTCTGCAAAGTTAATCTGAAAATGAATGAATCATTTGTATATATTTGTGCAGTTAAATTGTACAATCCCATAATTGTTATTAATATTATAGATTTCAAAGTTTAAAGTTCACCCAAAAATGAAAATGCCATCCCAGATGTGTATGACTTACTTTCTTCTGCTGAACACAAACAAAGATTTTTAGAAGAATATCTCAGCTCTGTGGGTCCATACAATGCACATACAAAGGTGGCTAAAATGAATCCATATGACTGCAGTGGTTAAATCCATGTCTTCAGAAGCGATTAGAATAACAGATACATTTTTAAGTCCTCTTTACTGTAAAACTCCACACATTCACATTCACATTCTTTGTGCATATCACGTACTGGACGGGGAGGAGAATTTAGCCTGATAAAAGTCTTGTTTTGGGTCTCATTTTTTCACACTTTCACAATTTGTTTTGGTAACACTTTACAATAAGGTTCCATTTGTTAACATTAGTCAACAACTTTAGTTAACATGAACTAACAATGAACAATAATTTTACAGCATTTATTAATCTTAGTTAATGTTAATTTTCATATCATTTTTAGTTAATGCACTATGAACTAACAAACTAACAATGAACAATTGTATTTTTATCACTTATAAAGTTTATTATGTTCATTGTTCGTTCATGATACTTAATGCTTTAACTAATGTTAACAAATGGAACTTTATTGTAAAGTATTAACATTTTTGTATTTGTATATTAATGTCCAACAGGAGCGATGTTCTCTGTATGTACATGCATCACAGGAGATGTTATTTTTGTCATTTGTTTTCCGAAAGTCATGAAAATTCGTACCTCAGTGTCATTTCCAGCACATCTCATATTCTTTATTGAGGAAATGGCAGTGTTGGGAAATTACATTTATAGCGTTTTTGAAATGTATATACTTTTTAAGGCAAATTTGATGCATCCTAAACACACACAATTAAATAATAATTGAACACTTTTTGCATAATTTGGCCAAATGACATCTTTTATAGAAATTACACCCAATAAAATTATTCTGTTTGCAAGCAATATTTACCATAATATTCTTCTAAATAACATTTTCTTCAAGCATTACTTGTCTCATCTTTAATCTCACACATTCTTTTCACTGACAGGAACAAATGTTCGGTGTGCTTGCAATGACGCCACAACTATGGGACAGTCGTAATTTTTATAAACTGATAGAAATCATTTTCACACAATAAAGTTTTTTTTTTTTTTTTTTTGTCACTTTTTGTTTAGATTATAATAGTTTTAAAATGTTAATAATTCTTCTATAATGGATTTTCATTGTTTAATATTGAAAGTCTAGGGCTGGGACAAAGCTAAAACTAAAATCTGTACATAAAAGGCATTTGAAAACTACAAAAAATAAATAATGAAAGCCTTGTAAAAAGTTGTTTTATAATGTGACCTTAAAAATAAAAAAGTTCAAAGCTGTTTGCTTAAAAAAACAACACATCAACCGTTGAGAAAAGTGCCAAAAGTTTAAGAAATATCCAGTAATAATAATTGTTTCCAAACAGGATTTGCAAAACCTCCTATCTGACATTGTTCGACAAACAGTAACTACGTTTACATGGACACCAGAAAGCGTCTTATTGCTAGAAAGTGGCCTTCCCGCTTACATGCACTGTATAAGCGGAGTACTTTTTACTCCTGTATTTATGCGGTCAGTAAGCAGCTTTCTCCACAGCAACGTAATTTCCCCACGATTCTTGTGTAAATTACAAGCATGGCATCCGAGGAAGACTTTGCTATTTTACTGCCTGTTGCTATGCTTTATTTCCAGATGTTCCAGACTTGTTGCTGTGTTTGTTTCCTTAACTTTCCATCGTGCCCTACAGCAGAATTGAGCTGAAATTATGGGGGTTTACCGCTTACATAAAACTCTGGGATTCCCCCATTGTACAAGCGCATATACGCGAACGTGAAGGTCCGTCGATATTTTACATTGTTGTATATAAAATTGGCATAGTTTTTAGTGCAGGTGCTTTTCTCACTGTACTCCCAGAAAGATTGAATTCTTTCTGCTGTGTTGACTTTTGTTGTTGGGCTCCATCCAATGACCTTTTTTTATCTGGTCAGTTCACGCACCTGCGCGCTCCTTAAAATCTTGTAAGAATGGCATTTATGTGTTTACATGGCCAAATTAAGCCACGTTCTCTGTGTTAAACAACTTTCTCTTAGTCCCTTATGCAGTGTGAGTGTGTTCTTGTTTACATGATGTTTCAGAACGCTGCTTTTTTGCAAAAACTCCGGAATAAATCGTTATTTTTAGTGCCTGTAAATGTGGTCTGTGTTTACACTCTTCTGAAAGTCAACCAATGAAGGGCTTACTTTTGATGTTTCTGCACAGTGACCCAACTACTTTTTTCTTTCTCTTTTATACCAAACTCTGCGATTGTGTGTATATTTGCACCCTAGACATGTTCTTGGTCACCTAGTGTCAATCTAGGTTCTCTGTGTTCACAATTGCAATTCGTGTCACTGTCGTCGTGTATGAAGTGGCGGGAGATCTTGCGATCAGTCTCTGCCCAGCACTCTCCTCTGATTTCCTTCACATTGTAATTGCATTATCCCTTTTTTTATGCAGAATTGTTCTCTGGGGACTAATTGATGGAGACATGTTTAATTCATCAATCATTAGCATCAAATTTGACAATTAGTGATGATTGTTGAATTCTTGATGGGGATGAGGCATGGTTAGGGGCTTATTTTCAATTTTTTTGTAGCAGCCAAGACAGAGAATGCACAATGAATAAAAAAAAAATTAAAAACAAGTATTTTAAAGGGATAGTTCTCCTAACAATGAAAATTCTGTCATCATTTACTCACCCTCATGTCATTCCAAATTTGGATGACTTTAATTCTTCCATGGAACACAATAGGATGTTGGACAGAATGTTAGTCTTTGTTATCATCCATTTTCATTGCATCTTTTTACTGTTCACTGATCATCTTATGTGACAATGGCATGTGACATGAAATCTTTGAAAAGTTCTATTTGTGAGTAGTATTTTAGCATCGGGGGAAAATTACACATGTTATCTTTTAATGTTAGGTTATATCAAACTTTAAATACTTTGCTACAGACTTGCATTGAAGCATTAAAAGAAAATGATACTCCAATAGATTTATGAATGGATTTCTAAAGCAATCTGCTTTATGACAATAAACAATCATTTCCTTTTCTGCAGGATGCCAATATTATACGGCATTGATCCGAGTAATAGCTGCGCCTTAGTTAATTCTATCCCATTTAAATGTGTAGTGATACATCGACTCAACTAGTCAGGGGCAATATTGTGACAGAATTAATAAAATCCTCTTTTTAACAATACTGGTGATTTACATATTGGTGAATAGACAAACATAAGAATGCCCTTTATGCTTTCAATTACTCACGAATTACTACTGATTGTGTCAAGGCGTTTTTTTGCCAGACGCTAAAGTAAACTGCGAAGAACACTCTTGTTAGCCTAATGCTTCCTAACCATTAGTGAGAGTAATAAGTGTATCAAATTCACATAATCATGTCTAATTAGTATCAGTAATTATCTTGTTGGGTGCGAGAATATTAATCTTGCGGTCCCCATAGGGGAAGGGCGTCTCTTGCAGGGAGAGAGCGATCGAGCTTCAACCACACGCTGTGGAGTACTTGCTAAATTAGCATGCTTCAAATCAGCGCTGCGGAGGGAGGGGTGAGAAGGGAACGTGTCGAAAAAAAGACAAAATTGCATAAAGGGAAAAACAACAGAGAAAAGTTTAGTCCCACTGTGAAATTCATTAGAGTGTAGTAAATAAAATATCAATGTTTTCTGAGTGGTTTTTAAGTTTTGGTAGAGTTAGCGTGCAGGGTTTATGCTAAACACTAACGGGTGATTTTATGATTTTTGTATGTGTGCGGAACTTTTAAATGGCTTTTTATTTTTGTGATACAGTTTACATTATGTGGAAATACTGTTTTGAGATGCAGTTTAAATGAACACTTAAGAAAAGGATTGCTATGTAGTGTCAAATGTTTCATAGCATAGCTGCTAGCTGCTACCTAGCACAGTCAAAAACAAATATTATGACCACAATAAACAGATTTTTGCTTCTTTAAAGCCTCAGGGACAACTCATCAGGAACAAAATGATCAAAGCAGCACAAAATGTAGTGTTGTGATTTGCCATTTTATGAACATGTAGTAAGGTTAGCCTATATTTGCAACATAAAACCGATTTGAAAATGAACTAACAGAAGAAGTCCCAAACACTTAAGAAATGGTAGCTTGTTAAGAAGAGTGGTTTTCAACTTGTTTTAAACCATTGTCAGAGTTTACATTGGGCATCAAAGAGCGAACACAAAATGGTTTATTTCACAAAAGTGATTAAAAATTCCCATAAATTAAACCTTAAAATGTATTAATAAAACGGTATAGGACATGTTACACAACCAGTCCATGTTGGCATGTGCTAGGTTGGCTAGCTTTTACCAAGCTAAATCTATTTACATTAAAATACTTTTTATTTTTATTAGATGCACAGTGTTTGATAAAGGATATGGGAAATATTGTGTCCCTCCCTTTTAAACATTAATAAGCCTATTTATTGAGCTAAATCTATATGCACAGCTCTATGTTCAGTTTTATAATAAATGCCAAAAAAATGTTTTACCTACCCTTGTGACCCACTTTTGAGTTTTGACTACTGGTTAAGATCATGTAAAATGACCTCAAGTTTGCACACTGGAAAGAATGACAATTACCCAAAGTGAGCTAATCTCCTAAAAGTCTTTTTTACCGCAATAAACGCATCAAAAGTCCAAATCTGTGCTTGAGTCTTAATGCTGAGATTTATATATTAGCCTTCCTATTTTCAAGACAGTAGGCAGTTTTTCAGGAACAGGAGGAGAGGACCCCATGCCATACGGCCAGGCCCGTGAATTAGCAAGCGGCGTGGGGTGTCCGCTGATTGGAGTCGGGGAGGGCCGTCAGCACAGCCGCCACCGCCGGGAGAGATGGATGTGTCAGGCAGAGAGTGGGGGAGAGCTAATTACCGTTCCGAGTGTATCTTGTTAATTAAGGGCTAATTAGTGGCAGAAACGGAGAGGGAGCGCGGTACAGAGACGGGAATGAGGCAATGACTGCTCATGTAGCACGAAGATTTGAATGCAGAAACATATGCAAAATCTTTATCATGCACATAGCACAAATTCATTAGTACCTCCCACTGATTGGTACATTATGGTTCTCATGTCATATTTTTGCTTACCATATTTTTTTGTTTTTATATGTACATTGGTATGTTGATGATTTATGAATAATAATATCATGTATATTACATTTTTGCAGAAACTATGGTTATCATGATAAATTATAATTTTAATATGATTTATCATATAATCTAATCAATATAATTCCTTGAATACCATAAATATACCATAAATTAAGTAATAGTTCACCTAAAATGGAAAATTCTCATCATTTACTCACCCTCATGCCTTCCCAGATGACTGAATTTTTTTTTAGAAGAATATCTTGACTCTGTAAGTCCATACAATGCAAGTGAATGGTGACCACATTTTTGAAGCTCCAAAAAGCACACAAAGGCCACATTAAATTAATCCATTAGGCTGCAGTGGTTTAATCCATGTTTTCAAAAATGATCCATCAGTTTTGGGAGAGAACAAACCAAATACAACTCCATTTCACTGTACACCTTGACATCAGTTGTCTCCATTGTGATCATTTCAAGCTCGATTACACTTCCTAGCGCTATCTAGCACTCTGCACATGTGTCAAGCATTAGTATATTCAGGACTATGGTATAGTAAATCATGTGTTCCGCTTAAGTACTATGAAATATCGGACAATGATGAAAACCAGAATCGAACCCACATTGCCTGCCTGAGCACCACAGCTCATTCTGTCCAAGATCTAACTGCAAGGCCAAAAAGGTCTTTGTGTTTGTATCAACTACCAGCAAATTTAACTTTGTAGCACTATAAAATGTGATCTTAAACTCTCTCAAATTGTCTTTTGCAGGCACTCCTCATTCTAACAGCAGCAGTTCCCTGCAGTCCGGGGGCTCTGTGGCCGGCGTGGCTTTAGGGAACAGTAAAGAGGGAATGCACCAGCGCTCGTTCTCCGTGTCCAGTGCAGAACAGTGGAGTGAAGCAGTTATCAGTACAGCAGCAGGTCAGACGCTCTTCAGAAAACCTCAGTTTCTCTCTCTCATTTTCTTTTATTTATTGGTATAGCACTGGTATAGCCGCTTGTCCTCTGTAGGGTCTTGGGTAGTGCTGGAGCCTATCCCAGCTGTCTTGGGCTGAAGGCAGGGAAACACCTGGACAGGTGGCCGGTCCATCACAGGGCAGGGCAAACACACACAGACATTCACACTCTCACTCACCAATTCCAATTCACTTGACTTTAATGTTTTTTGGGCTGTGGGGGAAACTGGAGGCCCCAGATGAAACCCACAACATCACTGGGAAAACATACAAACTCCACACAGAAAGTCCCTGGGTGAGCCGGAACTCAAACCGGGGTGAGGCCACCGTGCCACCCCAAATTATTTCATGTCTTATTTAAATAAGCGTTTGGAGGTGTGCTTGCATGTTTTCTCAGCTTAAACATGCATCTCTAACTACTGATGAACACATTATATAATTTTCATTTAAAAGTTTCTGTTTCATGTCTTTGTAAGTGCTTTTTTATTTCACTCATATCACACAAATAGTGAGTAAAGCACATAGAATCAAATAAATTCTTATTTTTTGATTCATTAAGTTTTCTTAAATGTATTTAAGCAACATTATGTCATAATGGTATGGATTATACAACTCAAATGCATGTGACATCAAATCTAACAAACATGACATCACCATGTCAGAGGTAAACCAAAAGTAATCAGATTATATAACCAAGAATTTAATCCAAGAGATTATATTACTGATTGCAATTTTAGTCATGTTGTTTTTAATAAGTACCAGATTAATATTTACAAAATCATATTGTCCACTAAAATACCATAGTAACTACAGTAATTCTGCCACCACTGTCAGCAAAAAAAGTATTAAAATAACAGATTCTGAATGCTTCCCAGACTATTTAAGGGAGATCCGGTAACGCTTTACCATAAAGTTGCGTTTGTTAATATTTGTTAACTACGTTAGTTAACATGAACTTGAATAATACTTTTTTTTAGCACTCATTAACCTTAGTTAATATACATTTATCACGAGAATTAATATTATAATATTACGAGAACTAATATTGTTATAAGAACTAACATTACGAACAATGAACAAATGTATATCAGAATGAGCTTTATTGCCAAGCATGCTGACGCATACAAGAAATTTGTCTTGGTGACAGAAGCTTCCAGTGCACAAACAATACAACAACAAGACAGAGATAATAAAAAATAGAATAAAAATAAAGAGTGAATATAAAAAATAAATATATATATATATAGAATTATACAATATGGCAAAAAATATATATACCTGTTTACAAATACAAGTCTGCTATATACAGATGCGAGGGAGTGTATGGCAGAAGAGGTAGGATATGTTAAATAAATATAATCACTAAGCTGTGTATTACACGTAATTATTGCTCAATGGGGCAGTTTTAACTGTTTATGAGGTGGATGGCCTGAGGGGAAAAAACTGTTCATGTGCCTGATGGTTCTGGTGCTCAGTGCTCTGTAGCGCCAGCCAGAAGGCAGCAGTTCAAAAAGGTAGTGGGCTGGGTGAGTGGAATCCAGAGTGATTTTTCCAGACCTTTTCCTCAATCTGGAAGTGTATAGTTCTTGAAGGGAGGGCAGGGGGCAACCGATAATCTGCTCAGCAGTCTGAACTGTCCTTTGAAGTATTCTGATGTCTGATTTCATAGCTGAACCAAACCAGACAGTTATTGAAGTGCAGAGGACAGACTCAATGACTGCTGAGTAGAACTGTATCCGCAGCGCCTGTGGCAGGTTGAACTTCCTCAACTGGCGAAGGAAGTACAACCTTTGCTGGGCCTTTTTCACAATGGACAGATAGATATGCGAACAGAGAGTTGGTGTAATTTAGTCCAGAGAATAGCTGGGAGCCGAACTGAAGTCCACAAAAAGGATCCTTGCATATGTCCCTGCAAGTCCTTGCAGCAGGGAACTTTAAATTGCTGCTGTAATCTGTTGAAGATCTGTGTGAAGATGGGGGCCAGCTGGTCAGCACAGGATTTTAGACAAGTGTGTGAAACACTACTGGGCCATGTGCTTTTCTTGTCTTTTGTTTCCAGAAGACCTGGCACATCTCCTCTTCACATATCTTAAGTGCAGATTGAGTAGCAGGAGGGGAGTTGCAGTAGGTTTTTGTGTGAAGTGAAGGTTAGAGAGGGTGTGGGGTGAGAGACTGGACCTTTAAAATCTACTGTAAATCACATTCAGATCGATATATACATTAACCTAAGATTATTAATGATGTTAAAAAGTTCATGATGATATATAATGCATCAACTAGTGTTAACAAATAGTACCTTATTGTGAAGTCTTACAGTATTTTACAGTAGTAACATGATGTTGTAACTATGTTACAGTATTTTGCAGAAAATATGTTTTTCACCGTACATTTTTGTAACATAACTGTAATTTCAGCAGTTGTCTGTTACATGTGTAAAGTGGTTGTGCTGCTTAAGAGTTAATCGCTTATTGGTATTACTCATTAATTGTGGCTTTGATCACAAATCTGTTACTGCATAACTTACCATGGTAACATAGTTTCCAACAAATAATAATAGTAATTTGTGTTACGTGGTGCTAATCAAGCTAGTCAAGCTAATTGCTAATCAGGACCTAGTTAATTAAGCGGTTATGATTAAACTGTAGTAACACACTGTAGGTACTATGGTGCTTTGGTAGAAACTAATTACCATGGAAAATTTTTGTAAGGGATAAAGTCAGTAACTGTCTTTTTTGCGTATCAGGGACTGTGCTGTTAACAAGCTAATTGCTAATCAGGATGATTCAGTAATAGCAGCTTCGATCACAACTGTGGTATCAAAACAATTACCATGGTAAA